>CM031611.1:10568494-10575994 GCA_018398815.1 Conus ventricosus | reverse complement strand
ACCCACACGCCCAGACACACACACGTTACAACTTCACAAGGCAGTAAATGCGCAGTTGCTGGTTCCAGATATGAATTCCGCAATTACAAGTGTGTCAGCTGGTACGTTTGACACAAAAATCATTCCGAGCTGTAAAACAATTCAATTAGACCCACGCGTTCTTTACTCTCTTCCCTCATTCATAGAGGTCGACGCCATATTGTTTTGTTGTGGATGTAAGGAGAGCAGCATGGAAGTTGATATCATTCGTTGGTCTGTGTGGGCGGACCAGCATGAAGTTTACGACTTGGGGTTGATGACGTATGTCGGTCGGTTTGTGCTGAATAAATCTAAATAAACGTCAGCGAACCGCCAAGAGAAACGTGGACAAACGAGTCACAAGACTCGTCTTGTGTTTTATCTAGTGAGTGACTGTTTGTCCACGTCTCTCTGGGCGGTTCGCTAACATTTATTTAGATTTGTTTAGATTTCCGCCTGCAGTCGTCTCACTTTGTAACTTGTGCTGAATAGTTTGGAAGTTTATGAGATTTGTCGGTTGGTGTAGGAAGGACAACATTGAGTGTAAGAATTTTGTCAGTCAGTGAAAAGAGAACTACAGGGGGGTGTATGATCTCTGTCAGTCAGTGGAAAGAGAACAGCAGGGAGGTGTATGACATCTGTCAGTCAGTGGAAAGAGAACAGCAGGGAGGTGTATGATATCTGTCAGTCAGTGAAAAGAGAACTGCAGGGAGGTGTATGATATCTGTCAGTCAGTGAAAAGAGAACAGTATAGAGGTGTATGATATCTGTCAGTCAGTGGAAAGAGAACAGCAGGGAGGTGTATGATATCTGTCAGTCAGTGAAAAGAGAACAGTATAGAGGTGTATGACATCTGTCAGTCAGTGAAAAGAGAACAGTATAGAGGTGTATGATATCTGTCAGTCAGTGAAAAGAGAACAGCAGGGGGGTGTATGATATCTGTCAGTCAGTGAAAAGACAACAGCAGGGAGGTGTATGATATCTGTCAGTCAGTGAAAAGAGAACAGCAGGGAGGTGTATGATATCTGTCAGTCAGTGAAAAGAGAACTGCAGGGAGGTGTATGATATCTGTCAGTCAGTGAAAAGAGAACAGCAGGGAGGTGTATGATATCTGTCAGTCAGTGAAAAGAGAACAGTATGGAGGTGTATGACATCTGTCAGTCAGTGAAAAGAGAACAGTATGGAGGTGTATGATATCTGTCAGTCAGTGAAAAGAGAACAGCATGGAGGTGTATGATATCTGTCAGTCAGTGAAAAGAGAACAGCAGGGAGGTGTATGACATCTGTCAGTCAGTGGAAAGAGAACAGCAGGGAGGTGTATGACATCTGTCAGTCAGTGGAAAGAGAACAGCAGGGAGGTGTATCATATCTGTCAGTCAGTGAAAGGAGAACAGCACGGAGGTGCATGATATCTGTCAGTCAGTGGAAAGAGAACAGTATGGAGATGTATGATATCTGTCAGTCAGTGGAAAGAGTACAGCAGGGAGGTGTATGATATGTCAGTCAGTGAAAAGGAGAACAGCAGGGAGGTGTTATGATATCTGTCAGTCAGTGAAAAGAGAACAGCACGAAGGTGTTGACACATGTCAGTCAGTGAAACGAGAACAGAATGGGGGTGTATGACACATGTGAGTCAGTAAAAAGAGAACTGCGGGGAGGTGTATGACACATGTCAGTCGGTGAAACGAGAACAGTATGGGGGTGTATGATATCTGTCAGTCAGTGAAAAGAGAACAGCACGAAGGTGTTGACACATGTCAGTCAGTGAAACGAGAACAGAATGGGGGTGTATGACACATGTCAGTCAGTGAAAAGAGAACTGCGGGGAGGTGTATGACACATGTCAGTCGGTGAAACGAGAACAGTATGGGGGTGTATGATATCTGTCAGTCAGTGAAAAGAGAACAGCAGGGAGGTGTATGATATCTGTCAGTCAGTGAAAAGAGAACAGTATGGAGGTGTATGACATCTGTCAGTCAGTGAAAAGAGAACAGTATGGAGGTGTATGATATCTGTCAGTCAGTGAAAAGAGAACAGCATGGAGGTGTATGATATCTGTCAGTCAGTGAAAAGAGAACAGCAGGGAGGTGTATGACATCTGTCAGTCAGTGGAAAGAGAACGGCAGGGAGGTGTATGATATCTGTCAGTCAGTGAAAAGAGAACAGCAGGGAGGTGTATCATATCTGTCAGTCAGTGAAAGGAGAACAGCACGGAGGTGTATGATATCTGTCAGTCAGTGAAAAGAGAACAGTATGGAGATGTATGATATCTGTCAGTCAGTGGAAAGAGAACAGCAGGGAGGTGTATGATATGTCAGTCAGTGAAAAGAGAACAGCAGGGAGGTGTATGATATCTGTCAGTCAGTGAAAAGAGAACAGCACGAAGGTGTTGACACATGTCAGTCAGTGAAACGAGAACAGAATGGGGGTGTATGACACATGTCAGTCAGTGAAAAGAGAACAGCAGGGAGGTGTATGGTATCTGTCAGTCAGTGAAAAGAGAACTGCGGGGAGGTGTATGACACATGTCAGTCGGTGAAAAGAGAACAGTATGGAGGTGTATGACACATGTCGGTCAGTGAAAAGAGAACAGCAGGGAGGTGTATGACACATGTCAGTCAGTGAAAAGAAAACTGCTGAGAGGTGTATGATATCTGTCAGTCAGTGGAAAGAGAACAGCAGGGAGGTGTATGATATCTGTCAGTCAGTGAAAAGAGAACAGAATGGAGGTGTATGATATCTGTCAGTCAGTGGAAAGAGAACAGTATGGAGGTGTATGATATCTGTCAGTCAGTGAAAAGAGAACGGTAGGGAGGTGTATGATATCTGTCAGTCAGTGAAAAGAGAACTGCAGGGAGGTGTATGATATCTGTCAGTCAGTGAAAAGAGAACAGTATGGAGGTGTATGATATCTGTCAGTCAGTGGAAAGAGAACAGCAGGGAGGTGTATGATATCTGTCAGTCAGTGAAAAGAGAACAGTATGGAGGTGTATGATATCTGTCAGTCAGTGAAAAGAGAACAGCAGGGAGGTGTATGATATCTGTCAGTCAGTGAAAAGAGAACAGTATGGAGGTGTATGATATCTGTCAGTCAGTGAAAAGAGAACTGCAGGGAGGTGTATAATATCTGTCAGTCAGTGGAAAGAGAACAGTATGGAGGTGTATGATATCTGTCAGTCAGTGAAAAGAGAACAGTATAGAGGTGTATGATATCTGTCAGTCAGTGAAAAGAGAACAGCAGGGAGGTGTATGATCTCTGTCAGTGAAAAGAGAACAGCAGGGAGGTGTATGACACATGTCAGTCAGTGAAAAGAAAACTGCTGAGAGGTGTATGATATATGTCAGTCAGTGAAAAGAGAACAGCATGGAGGTGTATGATTTCTGTCAGTCAGTGAAAAGAGAACAGCATGGAGGTGTATGATATCTATCAGTCAGTGAAAAGAGAACAGCATGGAGGTGTATGATATCTGTCAGTCTGTGAAAAGAGAACAGCAGGGAGGTGTATGATATGTGTCAGTCAGTGAAAAGAGAACAGCAGGGAGGTGTATGACATGTGTCAGTCAGTGTAGAGAGAGAGAACAGCATGGAGGTGTATGACATGTGTCAGTCAGTGTAGAGAGAGAACAGCATGGAGGTGTATGACATGTGTCAGTCAGTGTAGAGAGAGAACAGCATGGAGGTGTATGACATGTGTCAGTCAGTGGAAAGAGAACAGTATGGAGATGTATGATATCTGTCAGTCAGTGGAAAGAGAACAGCAGGGAGGTGTATGATATGTCAGTCAGTGAAAAGAGAACAGCAGGGAGGTGTATGATATCTGTCAGTCAGTGAAAAGAGAACAGCACGAAGGTGTTGACACATGGAGGTGTATGACATCTGTCAGTCAGTGAAAAGAGAACAGCATGGAGGTGTATGACATGTGTCAGTCAGTGTAGAGAGAGAACAGCATGGAGGTGTATGACATGTGTCAGTCAGTGTAGAGAGAGAACAGCATGGAGGTGTATGACATGTGTCAGTCAGTGTAGAGAGAGAACAGCATGGAGGTGTATGACATGTGTCAGTCAGTGTAGAGAGAGAACAGCATGGAGGTGTATGACATGTGTCAGTCAGTGTAGAGAGAGAACAGCATTGAGGTGTATGACATGTGTCAGTCAGTGTAGAGAGAGAACAGCATGGAGGTATATGACATGTGTCAGTCAATGTTGTAAGAGAACAGCATGGAGGTGTGTGACATGTGTCAGTCAGTGTAGAGAGAACAGCATGGAGGTGTATGACATGTGTCAGTCAGTGTAGAGAGAGAACAGCATGGAGGTGTATGACATGTGTCAGTCAGTGTAGAGAGAACAGCATGGATGTGTATGACATGTGGTCAGTCAGTGTAAGAACAGCATGGAGGTGTTATGACATGTGTCAGTCAGTGTAGAGAGAGAACAGCATGGAGGTGTATGACATGTGTCAGTCAGTGTAGAGAGAGAAACAGCATGGAGGTGTTATGACATGTGTCAGTCAGTGATGTAAGAGAACAGCATGGAGGTGTATGAGATGTGTCAGTCAGTGTAGAGAGAACAGCATGGAGGTGTATGACATGTGTCAGTCAGTGTAGAGAGAGAACAGTATTGAGGTGTATGACATGTGTCAGTCAGTGTAGAAAGAGAACAGTATTAAGGTGTATGACATGTGTCAGTCAATGTAGAGAGAGAACAGTATTGAGGTGTATGACATGTGTCAGTCAGTGTAGAGAGAGAACACCATGGATGTGTATGACATGTGTCAGTCAGTGTAGAGAGAGAACAGCATGGAGGTGTATGACATGTGTTAGTCAGTGTAGAGAGAGAACAGCATGGAGGTGTATGACATGTGTCAGTCAGTGTAGAGAGAGAACAGCATGGAGGTGTATGACATGTGTCAGTCAGTGTAGAGAGAGAACAGCATGGAGGTGTATGACATGTGTCAGTCAGTGTAGAGAGAGAACAGCATGGAGGTGTATGACATGTGTCAGTCAGTGTAGAGAGAGAACAGCATGGAGGTGTATGACATGTGTCAGTCAGTGTAGAGAGAGAACAGCATGGAGGTGTATGACGTGTGTCAGTCAGTGTAGAGAGAGAACAGCATGGAGGTGTATGACATGTGTCAGTCAGTGTAAGAACAGCATGGAGGTGTATGACATGTGTCAGTCAGTGTTGTAAGAGAACAGCATGGAGGTGTATGACATGTGTCAGTCAGTGTTGTAAGAGAACAGCATGGAGGTGTATGACATGTGTCAGTCAGTGTAAGAACAGCATAGAGGTGTATGACATGTGTCAGGCAGTGTAGAGAGAGAACAGCATGGAGGTGTATGACATGTGTCAGTCAGTGTAGAGAGAGAACAGCATGGAGGTGTATGACATGTGTCAGTCAGTGTAGAGAGAGAACAGCATGGAGGTGTATGACATGTGTCAGTCAGTGTAGAGAGAGAACAGCATGGAGGTGTATGCCATGTATCATTCAGTGATATAAGAGAACAGCATGGAGGTGTATGAGATGTGTCAGTCAGTGTAGAGAGAACGGCAAGGAGGTGTATGACATGTGTCAGTCAGTGTAGAGAGAGAACAGTATGGAGGTGTATGACATGTGTCAGTCAGTGTAGAGAGAGAACAGCATGGAGGTGTATGACATGTGTCAGTCAATGTAGAGAGAGAACAGTATTGAGGTGTATGACATGTGTCAGTCAGTGTAGAGAGAGAACAGCAGGGAGGTGTATGACATGTGTCAGTTAGTGTAGAGAGAGAACAGAATGGATGTGTATGACATGTGTCAGTCAGTGTAGAGAGAGAACAGCATGGAGGTGTATGACATGTGTCAGTCAGTGTAGAGAGAGAACAGCATGGAGGTGTGTGACATGTGTCAGTCAGTGTAGAGAGAGAACAGCATGGAGGTGTATGACATGTGTCAGTCAGTGTAGAGAGAGAACAGCATGGAGGTATATGACGTGTGTCAGTCAGTGTAGAGAGAGAACAACATGGAGGTGTATGACATGTGTCAGTCAGTGTAAGAACAGCATGGAGGTGTATGACATGTGTCAGTCAGTGTAGAGAGCAAACAGCATGGAGGTGTATGACATGTGTCAGTCAGTGTAGAGAGAGAACAGCATGGAGGTGTATGACATGTGTCAGTCAGTGTAGAGAGAGAACAGCATGGAGGTGTGTGACATGTGTCAGTCATGTTTTAAGAGAACAGCATGGAGGTGTGTGACATGTGTCAGTCAGTGTAGAGAGAACAGCATGGAGGTGTATGACATGTGTCAGTCAGTGTAGAGAGAGAACAGCATGGAGGTGTATGACATGTGTCAGTCAGTGTAGAGAGAACAGTATGGAGGTGTATGACATGTGTCAGTCAGTGATGTAAGAGAACAGCATGGAGGTGTATGACATGTGTCAGTCAGTGTAGAGAGAGAACAGCATGGAGGTGTATGACATGTGTCAGTCCGTGTAGAGAGAACAGTATGGAGGTGTATGACATGTCTCAGTCAGTGTAGAGAGAACAGCATGGAGGTGTATGACATCTGTCAGTCAGTGTAGAGAGAGAACAGCATGGAGGTGTATGACATGTGTATGACATGTGTCAGTCAGTGTAGAGAGAGAACAGCATGGAGGTGTATGACATGTGTCAGTCAGTGTTGTAAGAGATCAGCGTGGAGGTGTATGACAATGTGTCAGTCAGTGTAGAGAGAGACCAGCATGGAGGTGTATGACATGTGTCAGTCAGTGTTGTAAGAGAACAGCATGGAGGTGTATGACATGTGTCAGTCAGTGTAGAGAGAACAGCATGGAGGGTGTATGACATGTGTCAGTCAGTGTAGAGAAAACAGCATGGAGGTATATGACATGTGTCGGGGGGGGGGGGGGGGGGTGTAGGCAGAACCACATGGTGAACATGGATTGTGTCACTCGGTGTAGGGAGGACATTACGTAACTGTATGCCACGTGTCGGTTACTGTGTGGAGGAGAGCATGTATGTTACTGTATGGAGGAGAGCATGTATGTTACTGTATGGAGGAGAGCATGTATGTTACTGTATGGAGGAGAGCATGTATGTTACTGTATGGAGGAGAGCATGTATGTTACTGTATGGAGGAGAGCATGTATGTTACTGTATGGAGGAGAGCATGTATGTTACTGTATGGAGGAGAGCATGTATGTTACTGTATGGAGGAGAGCATGTATGTTACTGTATGGAGGAGAGCATGTATGTTTCTATATGGAGGAGAGCATGTATGTTTCTGTATGGAGGAGAGCATGTATGTTACTGTATGGAGGAGAGCATGTATGTTACTGTATGGAGGAGAGCATGTATGTTACTGTATGGAGGAGAGCATGTATGTTACTGTATGGAGGAGAGCATGTATGTTACTGTATGGAGGAGAGCATGTATGTTACTGTATGGAGGAGAGCATGTATGTTACTGTATGGAGGAGAGCATGTATGTTACTGTATGGAGGAGAGC
>CM031611.1:10555994-10560994 GCA_018398815.1 Conus ventricosus | reverse complement strand
TGTGCATGCATATCCCTACTTGTGAAGTGAAATAAATTATTTGCACCCACAAGTGGGGCAGGACAGGTCAAAGTGGGCAGGTGAGGGTGTCTTACGTCTCTTTGCATCGACAAGAACCGAAAACACCCGAAAAAGTGCGTACAAACAGCCCCATGAATTTCGTACCCTAAAGTACATGTTTACCCATAACACAAATACGCTGAACACACTGAATTCAAATTTTACCTTCAATCCTCTCATCCAAAAGCGCAGTCAAACAATGGTTAACATGTAAACAAAACCACTTGATGACAGACACAACAAACGATTAAGTTGACGAACAGACGAACAGTCTGACAGACCTACAGGCAGACAGATTTATGGATATCACTCTGCATACTGTATGCATGTTACGCGTGCGTTTTATACTTTTTTCATCATTATTATCACTGGATAAATCACATATATGAAAAACCTGCTGCATGTGTGCTTCACATGTAGTTTGGGTTAGGTGGGTTTTCTTTACAGTACGGGTTGAGTGGGTTCTGTTTACGCGTTTGTTTAAGACCTCAAGTTCTGAGTCCATTTTGAATGTATGCAGCTGACGACGTTTGCGGTTGTCAATAATCTGCATTTGAGCATTTGTGTAGGCCCCTACTTGTTTACTCATAACTTATCTGTCTGTTTAGGCCTAATTGTTTATCTCCATGTCTGTGTTGTTGTGTACATATTGTCTGTTTGCATGTATATGGTGTGTGTGTGTGTGGTGTGTGTGTGTGTGTGTGTGTGTGTGTGTGTGTGTGTGTGTGTGTTTCATTTAACGTCTATCCACTATTCGTGATATTAGACAAATATGTACATGTGTATGTAGTGTGTGTATGCTCTCTCTCTCTCTCTCTCTCTCTCTCTCTCTCTCTCTCTCTCTCTCTCTCTCTCTTGTGTGTGTGTGTGTGTGTGTGTGTGTGTGTGTGTGTGTGTTACATACGTATAAACAGAAGTTAATTGTCGCTGGCTGTTCACGTGAAAAATCAATGGGTTTGTTATTTGTCATTATAATAATACATCTAACAGGTTTAGGAAGATTTTCTTGCAATATAAGGAGTGGAGGGGAAAATGGAAACAAAATAGTATGACAGGTTCAACAGAGACAACAACAAACGGATACGCGCTTTGGAGCATAGCTGCTACAAAGCAATGAATTCACACTACGCTTGGAAAGGGAGTAGGCATAGAGAAAGACAAGGGGGGGGGGGCGAACTGTTGGGTATAGACAAACACACTGGCTGAGGAAGAGAGAGAGAGAGAGAGAGAGAGAGAGAGAGAGAGAGAGAGAGAGAGAGAGAGAGAGAGAGAGAGAGAGAAGAAGAAGAAGAAGAAGAAGAAGAAGAAGAAGGTCTGGGAGAGGGTGCAGACACCCACCAGAAAACGAGGACGTGATGGGGGCAACGTTGCAACAACAACAACAACAACAACAACAACAAACAACAACAACAGCGATAACAACGACGATGATAACATAAAAATCCTTCATTTCAACATGGAATTTATTGGCTGATTAATGAATAAACATACTAATGGATTCGCCAATGAATGGATGGATGGAAGGATGGATGAATTGATATATATTGGTATATATCTGTACTTTTCAATAAATCAGTTGAAATGTCTGATTACCCAAGAAGACACATCTGATTAAAATAGGTAATATCAGTCAAAATTTGGGATTTACACCAGATAACATTTCTAATGAAATCAGTTACCATTTCTAGTGTAGTACGCTCGTGAATATTTCCGAGGTAGGTTTTTTGCGCAAACCGTATCGGTGTCTGTTTTATCCAGAACCGCGACACGCTATAAATCCACACATGACACAAACCTGTAGATCCCATAATCTTGTCAGTCGTCCGGTATTGAAGAGAACAAAGAGGAAAGAAAAAGAAAGAAACAAAATAGATATAAAGAAAAGAGGGGAAAAAAGAAGAAAGGTAAGATACAGATTTTCTCAGCTTCTCCATTGAAAAATGTTATCTAGGCCTTTTGTCGTTTTGTTTCTTTGTTTGTTTTTATAAAGAGAGGAAGGAGGGGGGGGGTGGTAACTGGATAATGCAGAAAAGCAAGTTAGTGTACCCCCGCTTCCTTTCCCCCCTTCCCACTCCTGCCACCCAGTTCTCTATTCTGTAAATAGACCTTGATACAAACGAGCTTGTTGATATTCAGTTCACCATGAACTCAGGGCAGAAGGACCCAAAAGCCTACCCCCACAACTCCCCCACCCCACCTTCACCCCCTCCCCCCACCCCCAGACCTACTCCCCTCTGTATTTGATCAAAATCGACAGACATGACGATGACAACAAGGGTATTGTGGTGTTCTGTTCTGATTTAAGATTACACGACTGGGCCTTCTTTCTTCTGTCCGTAGAGTGTCCACAATCATCAAGTTGATTATTCTGACGCTTGCGTGTGTATGACCGTTTTTTTTATCCCGCCATTAAGGCAGCCGGTCTCCAACTTCGGGGAAGGTGCATGCTATGTGTAACGTGTCATCCATACCAACGGCCAAACTGGCCTTCTCTTCCGAAAGTTGGTGATGGGATTTTACGTGTGTGCAAGATGTTGTGCGTGCGTTCACACCCGGAACCTCGGTTTATAGTCTCATTCGAAGGACTGTCTGGGGAATGGAGTCAGAACCAATGTCAACTCCGAGGGAAAAATCCCCCTGTACCGAAACGGCCTGCCGCGGAGATGCGAACCCGCAACCCCAAGATTACGAGTCCGGTGCCCTACCAACTGAGCTATTCCGGCCCCCAGTCAGTCTTCGCTTCTTTTCATATCACGACGGTTAACAGGCCCGAGAGATGCAGACACCTGCGAAGGGTGGATTAGAATGGTGGGGCAACACTTAAAAAGTCTGGTCCGTGGAGGGGGAAAGAGATTTGGCTGTATGGTCTCTGTCTACCTTTATAAGCCCAGAACAGGTTCATTAACACTGGGTTGTATGGTCTCTGTCTACCTTTATAAGCCCAGAACAGCTTCAATAACACTGGGTTGGAGTCGGGAGGGGTCGAAAATTTCTGCGATGCTCATGGTTTTTATGTGGTTCATATCTGCTACCGCCTGTGCTGTCGTCAATACCTGACCTGTCAGCTTATCCACCTTGTAGGTTAGTTCTTTTTTGTCATTAGGCCTGATTATCTATCGACACAGCGTCAGATACCAGCAGTTTCATCGGCTGTGTCGCAAGCAGATTTGTCCAAAATCACGATTTGTCGAAAAGTCCGATTTGAACATACTAGAAAGGCATGATGTTTCAGCTTGAGGGTATGTGTGTGCGTGTGTGTGTGTGTGTGTGTGTGTGTGTGTGTGTGTGTGTGTGTGGTGTGTGTGTGTGTGTGCGCGCGCGCGCGCGCGTGCGTGCGTGCGTGTGTGCGTGTGTGTGTGTGTGTGTGTGTATGTGTGTGCGTGTGTGTTTCTCTCAGTCTGTCAGTTTGTCTGTGTGAACTGATAACTAACCAAGAGAGAGAGAGAGAGAGAGAGAGAGAGAGAGAGAGAGAGAGAGGAGAGAGAGAGAGCAATGTCATGTTTCAGTTTGAAGTCTAGTCGATCACGGGGGGGGGGGGGGGCTTATCAGGGTTTGCTACGGTCAAATTCAAAACAGAACTTTGTACGAATTAACATGCATAGACTGAAATTTCACATCCAGCCGTCAGTGAAAAGAATGATCCAAGGCAGTATCACAAGCCATGTTCAGACGAGCAGGATTACCACTATGCGGAGCGACGGTCATGGTCTAACGCGGGCTGCCTATTGTAAAAGTCAGCACTATGTTGTCTTCAGTGCACTGAAGCACTATTCCCTTTTTTTCAAACTTAAACGAAGTCAAATCACAAAGAAGGACTACAAAACACGAACGTGGCAGAATAGATAATAGCACTTAAATTTTTTTTGTAAAACCACAGATGTTCATTTACAAAGTAAATTATCACAAAAGGCGACGAAAAATAGTTCATTAGGAATCGTTTTTGTTGTTGTTGTTGCCAGACCACAGACATTCATTTACAAAGTAATTACCACAAAAGGCGACGAAAAAGACGAAAAATAACCTTCAGAAAATAATGGGGGGGAAAATTGAACATGACAAATTTTTGAAAAATCAGATAACCTGACAAATCAAAATGTTGCCATTGTCGATGGCTTTGCACGCAGTGAAAACATTGGTAGACTAGAGTCATTTCAGCATCTTAAGTTTGAGCGCCACTGCGCAGAAAAAAAACGACCATGTTACAGGTTCTAAGACGCGCAGCATACGTTTCTGTTTCATGTCTTGCATTCGAATACAATACAAAGATTTGAAGTGATAGCAGGCTATGTTCGTATTTACATTTGTGAATATGAAATACAACGAATAGTATGATGACGGCAGACGGTCTGTCGGTTCTAGAGATGTTAACGGTAAACAAGTAGGGTAACTCTTGCTCCCATAAGAAAACCTAACACAGAGTAACTTTTATTCAAGACTGGCACAGCCTTTTAAGCTTGAATAAAGTCAGACAAATACAAAGACGAACAATCTAATAGTGGGGGGGGAAAACAAGCGCAGGCCAACAAACCCTCTTATGGGAGCAAGAGTTACCCTACTTGTTTACTGTTTATTGTTTACTGTTCCTTACCTCATTTTATTTTCAACTTCTAGAGATGTATTCACAACCAGATAGAACAACAGTTTCTTAAAGCAAAAAAACACTTGCAGTTTCACAGTTGCCGTGTTCCACACGATGTACAGTGTTCTGTGGGCCGAATAAACGACGTTCTCTCCAATGGGACGTCCTGATGATAACGAACCAAGACTGAACAAAATGGGGCCATGGAACAAATAGAGATGGAACAAAGGCGTGTATGTGGTGTCAAGTAATAAACAGGTTTCGTTTTGTGATGGTTCTTGTTTTTGTTTCTTTTTTTTTTATTATTGTTTTGTTTTGTTTCAGTCACTCTTGTCAACTATTTCTTCTGTGTGTCTTGCCT
>CM031611.1:10543494-10550994 GCA_018398815.1 Conus ventricosus | reverse complement strand
GTAATGTAAGATAACGTTGTTTATAGCCCAGCCGACCACAAAGGGCCATATCAGGGCTGTCACCGCGTTGAAGTCAACTCACAAGTCATTCATTCAAACAACCCTTTAAAATACATCTTCTAAAAAAAAAACCCACCCGAAATTGGGTTTTAAAAAAATCTTTCCACTGTACAATCTCAGATCAGATGAAAAATGTGAATCTCTTTCAAAAAATTCAAAGATCACATCTCTGAACAAGGTTTCCATGGAGTCTGCTGTAAAATGTTGATGTCTCACTTGCTGATCAATTGATCTGTAAGTCTGGCACCAGACAAAGCACAGCATCAAATTCCAGTCTTCCCCCTAACTCTGTCTTCTTGTCCACCTCGTTCTCATCTGCTTCTTCCAGCTTGTTCTTGTTTTTCTCCCATCTTCTTTTCCAACTTCGTTGTCTTTTTCTTTTCTCTTTTCCCAATCTCCTCCACTCCCGACCCCCCTCCCACTCCCCCCCATCCCCACCCCCACCCCACCCCACCCCCCGTTCCTCGTCTCCTCCCGTCCATGCCCCACCACCAACCATCTCCCTTCTAACCATCACCATTGTCATGTCATGGCCGCCCTGAGCGTAGTGTGGGCTCCAGTCTAACAATCACCACCATCTCCCTTCTAACCATCACCATTGTCATGTCATGGCCGCCCTGAGCGTAGTGTGGGCTCCAGTCTAACAATCACCACCATCTCCCTTCTAACCATCACCATTGTCATGTCATGGCCGCCCTGAGCGTAGTGTGTGGGCTCCAGTCTAACAATCACCACCATCTCCCTTCTAACCATCACCATTGTCATGTCATGGCCGCCCTGAGCGTAGTGTGGGCTCCAGTCTAACAATCACCACCATCTCCCTTCTAACCATCACCATTGTCATGTCATGGCCGCCCTGAGCGTAGTGTGGGCTCCAGTCTAACAATCACCACCATCTCCCTTCTAACCATCACCATTGTCATGTCATGGCCGCCCTGAGCGTAGTGTGGGCTCCAGTCTAACAATCACCACCATCTCCCTTCTAACCATCACCATTGTCATGTCATGGCCGCTCTGAGCGTAGTGTGGGCTCCACTCTAACAATCACCACCATCTCCCTTCTAACCATCACCATTGTCATGTCATGGCTGCTCTGAGCGTAGTGTGGGCTCCAGTCTAACAATCACCACCATCTCCCTTCTAACCATCACCATTGTCATGTCATGGCCGCTCTGAGCGTAGTGTGGCTCCAGTCTAACAATCACCACCATCTCCCTTCTAACCATCACCATTGTCATGTCATGGCCGCTCTGAGCGTAGTGTGGGCTCCACTCTAACAATCACCACCATCTCCCTTCTAACCATCACCATTGTCATGGCCGCCCTGAGCGTAGTGTGGGCTCCAGTCTAACAATCACAACCATCTCCCTTCTAACCATCACCATTGGCATGGCCGCCCTAAGCGTAGTGTGGGCTCCAGTCTAACAATCACCACCATCTCCCTTCTAACCATCACCATTGTCATGTCATGGCCGCTCTGAGCGTAGTGTGGGCTCCAGTCTAACAATCACCACCATCTCCCTTCTAACCATCACCATTGTCATGTCATGGCCGCTCTGAGCGTAGTGTGGGCTCCACTCTAACAATCACCACCATCTCCCTTCTAACCATCACCATTGTCATGTCATGGCCGCCCAGAGCGTAGTGTGGGCTCCAGTCTAACAATCACCACCATTTCCCTTCTAACTATCACCATTGTCATGTCATGGCCGCCCTGAGCGTAGTGTGGGCTCCACTCTAACAATCACCACCATCTCCCTTCTAACCATCACCATTGTCATGTCATGGCCGCCCTGAGCGTAGTGTGGGCTCCACTCTAACAATCACCACCATCTCCCTTCTAACCATCACCATTGTCATGTCATGGCCGCCCTGAGCGTAGTGTGGGCTCCAGTCTAACAATCACCACCATCTCCCTTCTAACCATCACCATTGTCATGTCATGGCCGCTCTGAGCGTAGTGTGGGCTCCAGTCTAACAATCACCACCATCTCCCTTCTAACCATCACCATTGTCATGTCATGGCCGCTCTGAGCGTAGTGTGGGCTCCACTCTAACAATCACCACCATCTCCCTTCTGACCATCACCATTGTCATGGCCGCCCTGAGCGTAGTGTGGGCTCCAGTCTAACAATCACCACCATCTCCCTTCTAACCATCACCATTGTCATGTCATGGCCGCCCTGAGCGTAGTGTGGGCTCCACTCTAACAATCACCACCATCTCCCTTCTAACCATCACCATTGTCATGGCCGCCCTGAGCGTAGTGTGGGCTCCACTCTAACAATCACCACCATCTCCCTTCTAACCATCACCATTGTCATGGCCGCCCTGAGCGTAGTGTGGGCTCCAGTCTAACAATCACCACCATCTCCCTTCTAACCATCACCATTGTCATGTCATGGCCGCCCTGAGCGTAGTGTGGGCTCCAGTCTAACAATCACCACCATCTCCCTTCTAACCATCACCATTGTCATGTCATGGCCGCCCTGAGCGTAGTGTGGGCTCCAGTCTAACAATCACCACCATCTCCCTTCTAACCATCACCATTGTCATGTCATGGCCGCCCTGAGCGTAGTGTGGGCTCCAGTCTAACAATCACCACCATCTCCCTTCTAACCATCACCATTGTCATGTCATGGCCGCCCTGAGCGTAGTGTGGGCTCCAGTCTAACAATCACCACCATCTCCCTTCTAACCATCACCATTGTCATGTCATGGCCGCCCTGAGCGTAGTGTGGGCTCCAGTCTAACAATCACCACCATCTCCCTTCTAACCATCACCATTGTCATGTCATGCCCGCCCTGAGCGTAGTGTGGGCTCCAGTCTAACAATCACCACCATCTCCCTTCTAACCATCACCATTGTCATGTCATGGCCGCCCTGAGCGTAGTGTGGGCTCAGTCTAACAATCACCACCATCTCCCTTCTAACCATCACCATTGTCATGTCATGGCCGCCCTGAGCGTAGTGTGGGCTCCAGTCTAACAATCACCACCATCTCCCTTCTAACCATCACCATTGTCATGTCATGGCCGCCCTGAGCGTAGTGTGGGCTCCAGTCTAACAATCACCACCATCTCCCTTCTAACCATCACCATTGTCATGTCATGGCCGCTCTGAGCGTAGTGTGGGCTCCACTCTAACAATCACCACCATCTCCCTTCTAACCATCACCATTGTCATGTCATGGCCGCCCTGAGCGTAGTGTGGGCTCCAGTCTAACAATCACCACCATCTCCCTTCTAACCATCACCATTGTCATGTCATGGCCGCCCTGAGCGTAGTGTGGGCTCCAGTCTAACAATCACCACCATCTCCCTTCTAACCATCACCATTGTCATGTCATGGCCGCCCTGAGCGTAGTGTGGGCTCAGTCTAACAATCACCACCATCTCCCTTCTAACCATCACCATTGTCATGTCATGGCCGCCCTGAGCGTAGTGTGGGCTCCAGTCTAACAATCACCACCATCTCCCTTCTAACCATCACCATTGTCATGTCATGGCCGCCCTGAGCGTAGTGTGGGCTCCAGTCTAACAATCACCACCATCTCCCTTCTAACCATCACCATTGTCATGTCATGGCCGCTCTGAGCGTAGTGTGGGCTCCACTCTAACAATCACCACCATCTCCCTTCTAACCATCACCATTGTCATGTCAATGGCCGCCCTGAGCGTAGTGTGGGCTCCAGTCTAACAATCACCACCATCTCCCTTCTAACCATCACCATTGTCATGTCATGGCCGCCCTGAGCGTAGTGTGGGCTCCAGTCTAACAATCACCACAATCTCCCTTCTAACCATCACCATTGTCATGTCATGGCCGCCCTGAGCGTAGTGTGGGCTCCAGTCTAACAATCACCACCATCTCCCTTCTAACCATCACCATTGTCATGTCATGGCCGCCCTGAGCGTAGTGTGGGCTCCAGTCTAACAATCACCACCATCTCCCTTCTAACCATCACCATTGTCATGTCATGGCTGCCCTGAGCATAGTGTGGGCTCCAGTCTAACAATCACCACCATCTCCCTTCTAACCATCACCATTGTCATGTCATGGCCGCCCTGAGCGTAGTGTGGGCTCCAGTCTAACAATCACCACCATCTCCCTTCTGACCATCACCATTGTCATGTCATGGCCGCCCTGAGCGTAGTGTGGGCTCCAGTCTAACAATCACCACCATCTCCCTTCTAACCATCACCATTGTCATGTCATGGCCGCCCTGAGCGTAGTGTGGGCTCCAGTCTAACAATCACCACCATCTCCCTTCTAACCATCACCATTGTCATGTCATGGCCGCCCTGAGCGTAGTGTGGGCTCCAGTCTAACAATCACCACCATCTCCCTTCTAACCATCACCATTGTCATGTCATGGCCGCCCTGAGCGTAGTGTGGGCTCCAGTCTAACAATCACCACCATCTCCCTTCTAACCATCACCATTGTCATGTCATGGCCGCCCTGAGCGTAGTGTGGGCTCCAGTCTAACAATCACCACCATCTCCCTTCTGACCATCACCATTGTCATGTCATGGCCGCCCTGAGCGTAGTGTGGGCTCCACTCTAACAATCACCACCATCTCCCTTCTAACCATCACCATTGTCATGTCATGGCCGCCCTGAGCGTAGTGTGGGCTCCAGTCTAACAATCACCACCATCTCCCTTCTAACCATCACCATTGTCATGTCATGGCCGTCCTGAGCGTAGTGTGGGCTCCAGTCTAACAATCACCACCATCTCCTTTCTAACCATCACCATTGTCATGTCATGGCCGCCCTGAGCGTAGTGTGGCTCCACTCTAACAATCACCACCATCTCCCTTCTAACCATCACCATTGTCATGTCATGGCCGCTCTGAGCGTAGTGTGGGCTCCAGTCTAACAATCACCACCATCTCCCTTCTAACCATCACCATTGTCATGTCATGGCCGCTCTGAGCGTAGTGTGGGCTCCAGTCTAACAATCACCACCATCTCCCTTCTGACCATCACCATTGTCATGGCCACCCTGAGGGTAGTGTGGGCTCCAGTCTAACAATCACCACCATTTCCCTTCTGACCATCACCATTGTCATGGCCACCCTGGGCGTAGTGTGGGCTCCAGGCAACTTGGTGTTCAGCTTGGTTGATTGTGACCGCCGTCTGTTTCTCAGCAGGGGGTCAGGAATATAGTCAACTGTCAAGCCGAGTTGAATGCGCGTGCGCGCGCCGCTTGTGGTTGCGGAATGTTTGTACTGTGACACACTGATGGCCAGGATCGACGACGTCGATAGAGTAGCTTGCGGGTTGGGGTGCGTTCAGTCTATGGTGTATTTGACTTACATTCCCTCCCTTTGTTAAAGTGTCCCACTGCGCGACACAGGGTAACGTGTCTCGGGCCTGTTTGTCTGTCTGTCTGTCTGCCTGTCTGTCTGTCTGTCTGTCTGTCTTTCTGTCTGTCTGTCTCCAAAATGATGACATAGACGCTCTCTTCAGCAGATTTAAATATAGAAATGTGTAGGGATAAAACTAGTGGGACTTAAGGAAAACCAACGATAATTTTTTTCCAAAAATGAGGATATTGATGAGAAATACCAAAAATTGATTGAAAATCCCAAACGCTCACGAGAAGAAACACAGTACGCTGACGTGAAATACCGGAGGGACACTCGTCAGACTCTCACCAAACAGAGTGACTGTGACGGGGTGGCATCTCTTTGTGACCCTGTGCAATCCGATTTGAATTAAGTCGTCCGTCCGTGTGTTCACACGATACCACGAACACGACTTTGTGCATTTTCTCACAATCTTACGGGTGGTGTATCTGGAGAAAACTGCGTTGGGAGCGCCTGATTGCAAAACGGACGAAAATCTACAGGAAACACCTGTGTTTTGCAAGCGAGTGAAACACACACAAAAAGAGCAAAACCAAACCAAACAAATCAAACCAAAACAAAAACTCGAAAACAGCATCTGTGGAAGAGATGCAGTCTTCAGCGCACAGGGATGACGTTATTGCGTTCAAGTTTGCGTGCCTCTGTGGGACGTTGTTTGCGTTGTGCGTCGCTCTCTGCCAGACTCGGCCAAAGTCTGGTATGTTTGGGGAGAGAAAAAAAAAGAAGCATTGGAGGCTAGATATTCAGTCCAGTTTTAGTGACGAACTGGTTTTGTGTGTGTGTGTGTGTGTGTGTGTGTGTGTGTGTGTGTGTGTGTGTGTGTGTGTGTGTGCGTGCGCGCGCGCACGTGTCGTTTTTTTTTTTTTGGTCCAACCTTCCGAGGACATCAATAGAGTTTGGTCCTCAGCGGAAGTGTCCAGCAGGCACAGATCTCGTCCTGATCTCTGATGGAAGGGCCGTTCCGGAGCACAAGCCCTTGCCGTGAGGTCCTCCTGCGGGCAGGGACAGGGTGGAGAGGGCACCTGCAGTCTTGACCTTTGGCACACGTAACATGTCAGCCTGTAGCGCCTGGCGCGGCGCCTCTTTGCTGTTCTCTGGTCCACGGGTGTCTGGACCATCGTTGGCGTTGAGTGTGACCTTCGCCTTTTGCTGTAGCTGATGCTGTTGCTGAGTTGCTCTCCTCCAGCGCCGTCCTTCGCCAGGTGATCAGTCTGCTCAGGCATTCCCAGGTCCTTTGCAGGAGGGTCAGGATCCACTGTAGCACCAGTCCCCACGGAGGACAGAATACATGGAACTAGGAAAGGGAAGAGGAATTTTTTTTCTAACAATAACGTTTATTTGAACAAGATTTTAGACAAGTAGAGATGAGTAGGAAAGAATTTTTTTAAGGCAGGAAAAAGAAGAATATACTGACAAACATGAAAAGGTAGGGAAAGTAGAAATAAAGGAAGCAAAAGGTCAGAAAAGCTAGCATGAGTAGGGAAAAAATAGGAAGAGTTTGCGTGAGTAGTCGGGGGCGAGGGGGTGGGGGGGAGGGGGTGTGTGTGTGAGCGGGAAGCAGAGGTCGGAAATGATGCAGCCTGTGGAAAAGACCAGAGAGGGTTGGGAAAGGTACCAACAATAGAGGGTTGGGAAAGGTACCAACAATCGCAAAAGGCAGCGCAAGTCGGGAAGGGAAGAAAAGGGTGGGAACAGGTAGCTAAAGAAGGAAGAAGGTGAAATAGAAGGTAGAGGAAGGAGAAGTTCAGAAAAGGTAGAGTAAGTAGGAAAAGGATGGAGAGGTAGGACATAAATAGGAAACTTTAAGGCTCTAGAAACAAAACCAAAAAAAGCAGGAGAAGAGAGAGAAGCAGGAAAAGGTGAAGACAAGAAAAGGTAGGGGCACCGGCAAGGAAAAAAAAAAAGGAAAAAAAAAACAACAAACAGACGCTAGGAAAAGCAGGAAACAGGTTGAAAAAGAAAGACAAGAAACATCAACGACAACCCACAGACCATCAACGACAACCCACAGACCATCAACGACAACCCACAGACCATCAACGACAACCCACAGACCATCAACG
>CM031611.1:10530994-10538494 GCA_018398815.1 Conus ventricosus | reverse complement strand
GAGCCTTGTCGCCAAAACAGTTTGTCAAACTTATGAAACTTTCCTTGAAAGACTTCCTTTGAAGATAGTCATAATAAATCATGGCACGAAAATCTCTCCAAGACAGGCTCTCTGCAACACTTTGAAAACCGTCCCCCTTGCCATCCATTTTGCTGTCTAGAACAAATTTGGCTCTGACGATTTTTATCATTTTTTTTTGTGTCATAGCTATTATGACATCGCTTGTGATGATCATATTAAAAAAATTGAAATTATGACGTCAGTGGTTTCTGCGCATCCGAGAACTTATGGAGTGGCCCTCGTATATGCAACACAGATCATCCTGCGTCATCTCATTGCGCAGTGATCAGTGCCAATACAAGTCTGGCACTTCTCAGCTAGTGAAATTGACCATCACCGTCTCCCGCATTGACGAAACCCTCAAGCCTCCTCCCCTCCACTTCCTTCCCCCCCCCCCCCCCTCCCTCCTCACCTAACCCCATCCCCGCCCCGACGTCCCACCTACCCCCCTCTCTGTCTCTGTCTGTCTGTCTGTCTCTCTCTCTCTCTCTCTCTCTCTGTCTCTCTCTCTCTCTCTCTCTCTCCCTCTCTCTCTCTCTCTCTCTCTCTCTCTCTCTCTCTCTCTCTCTCTCTCTCTCTCTCTCTCTCTCTCGTCAAGCTAACGCCAGCTGTCACCGATATTGTGAAATGTTCGCATTCCTTAGTTCGACAACATCGCTTCACTGATACATGAAACCGCTCTGAACTGTCGGGTTCTGACGTACTAGCCATGTGTGTGTGTGTGTGTGTGTGTGTGTGTGTGTGTGTTTGTGTGTGTGTGTGTGTGTGTGTGTGTGTGTGTGTTTAGATGATGATGTGTGTGTGTGTGTGTGTGTGTGTGTGTGTGTGTGTGTGTGTGTGTGTGTGTGTGTGTGTTTTAGATGAGAAGAGGATGTACGAAGGAGCTTGAATCAGGATAACGTGTATGTGCGAGCGCGCGCATACTGCTTGTGTGTGTGTGTGTGTGTGTGTGTGTGTGTGTGTGTGTGTGTGTGTGTGTGTGTGGTGTGTGTGTGTGTGTATGTGTGTGTGTATGTGTGTGTGTGTGTGTGTGTGGGGGTGTTGTACCGTGTGTTGTGTGTTGGAGGGGAGAGAGAGAGAGGAGGGGGGAGGGAGGGGGGACAGAGACAGAGACAAAGAGCAGGAGGCAGACTGGCAAACAGAGCGAGCGGGTAGGGTGACAGAGACAGAGAGAGGAGAGGGGGGGGGGGGGTGAGGGGGGAGAGAGGAGAGAAGGAAAGAAGGTGAGGGGCAGGGAGGGAATGGGGGGAGGCAGGATGCTGAAGAGGGTGGGGGAAAGATTGATTATAGACATAAAGGTTCTGTTACATGATTATGGTCTTTTTTTTTCTTATATGACCTTTTGGAACAGATACTGACACGCCGGCGGAAGAGACAGATAAACCAAAGGGAAGGAAACAACGAACTTGACCAAAAAGAAAGAATGGAAGGAGGGGGGGGGGGGGGAGGAAGAAGGAGGGCAGAAAAATATGTGAAGAAAGAAGATAGTATTGCATTACGGTTACTGAGAAACGTATGTTCAGGGGTGGGAAAAGGTAGGACGAGGGGGAGGGGGAGGGGGGGCGGGGGGGGGGGGGGGTAGAGAAATAGAACATCAAAAAAAAGGGAAACAAAGCAAACAAACAAACAAAAACAAGCAATCAAAACGAAGAAATGTACACAGAATAAAACTGTGTTTCATGTGAAAATATCATGGACATGCATGGTATGGCCGGGGGGGGGGGGGGGGGTAGAGAAAATAGAACATAGAAAAAAGGAAACTAAAAAATAAGAAGAAGAAAAAATGCAAAACAAACGAAGAAATTTACACAGAATAAACTGTGTTTTATGTGAAAATATCACGGACATGCATGGTATGGCCGGGAGAGGGGGGGGGGGGGGGGGGGGGCGAGCGAGAGAAAATAGAACATAGATTTTTTTTTAAAAGGAAATAAAGAAACAAGCCAACAAACGGAGTAAGGTACACAGAAGAAACTGTGTTTTATGGGAAAATATCACGGACATGCCATGCCATACTTGCAAAAGGTAAAAGAAAACTAAAAAGATTTTTTGTTAATAACAGACGGAATGGTCAGAGAGAAAAAAAAGAAAGAAATATGTATTTCGCAACCACCACAGCTGACGTGCCATAACTTTGGAGTGTATAGATGTATAATACATAATCCATAAAAGCAGCTACTCAGGAGTGTTGCCTAAAACCCAACGACATTCTGCGTATCCGCTATAACCGTTAGCCATGACTCTGAGGTACTTTTAGTCAGACGAACAAAGCGACAAATGCGTGTGAAAACGATAACTCATTGGTGGAGTGAGAGATGTCAAACCTGAAGAGCACACACACACACACACACACACACACACACACACGAGTTGTCCGCACTAAACGCGAGTTCTCTCCCTTGTTTACCAAACGCCGAGTTGAAACGATTGAGACCTAATAAAGCTCTCACTGACGTGCATTTTCGGGCACCATAAAAGCACAAAATTTCCCCTTTGAAAATGTTTGGCTTCAGTTGACTAATCATAGTGGGGGGGAAAAATAGCAAGTTACGTGATCCTTTGAAATTCTGCTCTACGCGGAAATTCTGCCGTATGCGTAACCACTGTAAATCCAAGTTTTTGCTGCATGAGCCCGCAAATCATTGACTGTTTGTTCGTTTCTTTGTCTGTTTTTGAGTAAAGGTAAAATCGAAAGAGATGCCGTTAATTTCTTAATTACAGTCCAGCACAGATAGCAGTGCGTCTCTAGAGTCTTGACGATGCTGTTTTGAGAAAGCATAAAGACAAAGTCATGTCTGATCATTTACTGCTTTTAGGATGAAGCACATGCAGTTTTCGATCCTATGACATAGACTTCAGTCATAAAAGCAACAACAACAGCAGCAACAACAACAGCAACAACATAAACATAAGCATGTGTGTCTCTATTTGACGCCAGGAGCACAGACACAATCAGCCGTGTCTCCCTGATGAGTCCGATCCAGCGGACGAAAGGTCTAGGAGCAGGCAATAAAAAATAGATCTGCCTTCAAGATGGATTGCGATGGTTCCCTCATGCTGCTAGTGAAATGTTTTCATATTTTTAATATATTTTCTTAATTTCATGTTCCCATTTCCCTCATCTCCCCCCCCCCCCCCCCCATCCTCATCCCCCCCCCCCCCCAATCCCCCTCATCTCCCCCCCCCCCCCCCCCCCCCCCAAGTCCATTTCCCTCATCTCCCCCCCCCCCCCCATCCCCCACCTCTCCCCCCCCCCCAAGTTCCTCTTCTCCCCCCCCCCCCCAAGTTCAAATCATTGCCCCCCCCCCCCCCCCCCAGTTCAAATCTTTGCCAAGTCATTACTGTGATGACGGAGGGGTTGTTGGCATGCGCTTGTTTTTCCCCCACAATCAGATCGTTCGTCTTTATATTTGTCTGACTTTATTCAAGTTTAAAAGGCTGTGCCAGACTTGAATTAAAAGTTTCTCTGAGTTAAGTTCTCTTATGGGAGCAAGAGTTACCCTACTTGTTTATTGTTTACTGTTCCCTGCCTCCTTTCATTTTCCAATGTTATAAACATAAACAACAACATCAACACCCCCATCTGGTCGATTTTGCTCTCATTGACAGTGTTCAGTTCCATATCGTTCTCTCCGCTTTTTTCTTTCTTGCTAAGAGTGTTGTCCCTTCTTTTCTTCAGCACCTCTGACCTCTTCAACGCAAAGGCTTTATTTGTTTATCATCCATTCTTGTGTGACGTGAAATACCATCGACCTGCCCGTTGTTATTGGCATTTACGCTGGCCTTGGTCAGAGGATTAAACGTAGGTCGTGAACTCGCACAATGCACGCGCGTGCGACAGATGCGCACAAATATTCCTGCTTGGAATGCAGGTCACATACGTAGATCCATTGATTCTTTCTCCCCCTCAGTCTGGTCCAGCCTCTTCAACTTTTTCCGTCGTTCGCATTCTGCCTATACCTTTTTGATGATGGCTTTCGCCTTTGCGCAGGTTTTCGAGTGCGTTAAAGAAGTTGGCGTCGAATCTCACCTGTTATTGTATGAAAGACCAAAGGTCGTGTAAAGAGAGTATATTAGGGGATCTTTGGAAAGACCTTCAATGGTACTGAAGTAGAAATTCCATTTATAAAGTGTCTTGTTTGTAGGCCTGTGTTATCTGTCTGTTTTTCAGTTTGTCACTAAATACATACATACATACATACATACATACATACATACATACATACATACATACATACATACATACATACATACACGCACGCACGCACGCACGCACACACACACACACACACACACACACAGACAACACACACACACACACACACACACACACAGACATACATACATACATACATACATACATACATACATACATACATACATACATACATATCAATTACTTTAATGCATCAACTTGTCAAATCAACAACAATGCACAGTAGTCCAGATTGCAGGCGCATCGATAAAAGTTATCTTTCACATACTCTCTCTCTCTCTCTCTCTCTCTCTCTCTCTCTCTCTCTCTCTCTCTCTCTCTCTCTCTCTCTCTTTGTCCCACGCCCTTTCTCTCTCCGGCTGGCGGCTCCAATTCTTTGTCAATCAGTGCTTTAGTCAGCTGATACTATTTATAGCACAGTTTAAGAGCCATCATCTGTCAGTTTCATGCTGGTTCATGAGATGATTCCGCCTTGACCAAACACGCCTAGAACATACATACATACATACATACATACATACATACATACATAGCAATAGCAAAAACAATGTTACGTGACCGAAACGGACCGCAGTATGTCACGGTCAAAATTCAACACAACCAAAGTGTGGTCCGTCGCCGGCCACTTCAACTGGACATAAGTCCAAACGCAGACATTGTGGGCGCCACGTAGACGGGCCCATGGTTCGGATCTAGCCAATTAAGCATAGGGGAGAGGCTCCACAGAGACGGTCTGTCCAGCCAGACGACTAAGCGGCTTTGACCGACGCCTCGATGTCTAGCGAGACGAGTCGTAGCGCTGGCTCAGGCTCATCTAGCCAATTTGTGAACCAGCGCCATTGTTAGTCGGACGTCGCGGGTTTTTAAAGCAGGAAAGGGAGAGGGAGAAGGTAGTGGTGGTGGTGGGGGTGAAATCTAGCTAATCAATTAAATGACCATTGACCACCACAGAGAGTAAGGTGTGTAGGCGTGACTGTCATGATTTGAATATCCAATGGAATTAGAGGGAGATAACTTCGGGTGTCAGGGGTAAAAATACTGACCAATGGTACTCGCCCTTGTTGGACAGATCGGAACGAATAGAAGGATGTGAGAGGGAGAGAATGGTGAGAACGAGGGGAGAAACGAACAAGAGAGAGAGAGAGAGGTCTGAGTGTTAATCTCTGAGGAGAGAAGAGCAGAGAGATGAGGGGAGGAGAGGAGTGAGAACCAAGTGGGGGCATTAGCACGAGATAGTCTGCAGAGGAAGGACTTAGGAGAGATGTGGAGAGAGTTGCTAACTAATGAAGAGGAAAAGAAAGAAGAAAAAAAAGAAAAGAAAGCAACCATGTCCATTTGATAAGAGCAGACTAGAAGAGAGAGAGAGAGAGAGAGTGCAATGCGTTAATGCAGAAGAAAGAAAGGAGAACACGATCGATGTTGATAGTCACTGTTCTATCTTCACTGGGGTTCGACCTCATACTTGGCAGCGCCACTTTCATCGACAGACCAACGCCAGTGCCACAGTCTAACCTGACCAGGCGCCATCAGACCAAAACCAGTGCCAGCGTTGTGTCGTGCTTGTGAAAGTGACAGTGAAAAGAAAAAGAAAAGAAAGAAAAGACAGTGATTCGTGAATAGTTAAGATCACCTGGCCAGGTAAAGTAGAAAATCTTTTATACCCGGGTTAGTTAATGATGTTTTAGACAAATGATTTTGTGAAGTTCAGGAAAGAGAGAATGTTTTATTTTGGTTGATTCCATATGCATTGATGGTTCGTTCTATGAACATGTGTAGTAAAGTTATAGACTTTACTAGTGTGTTGATGTGACGAATGCATGATATATGAATGAGATCGTAAGCAAGCTGTGAGTGTGTTTGGGCTGTGCGCTAGTCCTTCCTCCATCGACATCACCCGAGGTTGACAATTTATTGGCGAGCCTGCCAGGATATTCTGGCCCATTATTATAATTGTTCAACTTCTCAGAGAGGAAGCTGGGTGGGATTCAAGTATTGTAATCCTAAGACAAGGGGTTGTCTTACTGTATGTTCCCAAGATAGTTAATTACTAGGCTTGGCATTGCTTCCAAGATAGTTAATACTAGGCTTGGCATTTCAGCCCCAGAGTACTTATTTCGCACAGATTGCCTATAATTCGCTCTCATAGTTGGGTCAGGCGTGGGCGTCTTATAAAAACTAACTACGTTGTCCCAAGCTAATATTATCATTCATAGGATTGTGCTATTACGTCACTCGTGTCGGTAACCACCAGTTTGGCTGTCGTAGAGAAAAAAAAAAAAAAACTTGTTCAAAAAAAAAAGATATAATGGCGGAAGAAAAGAACACCCCTATTGAACAACTTGTGAGTGTTGCTCGTGATTTAGGTTACTCAGGAGACGAGTTGCGTGCATTCGTCGAAAACCAACAAAAGATGGAAAGAGATGAACGCGCGGAAAGACGCCGTGTTGCAGTAGAAATAGCAGAGCAGGAAAGGGCTAAAGCTAGCGCAGCGCAGGAAACAGAAAGAATGACGCAGGAAACAGAAAGAATGACGCAGGAAACAGAAAGATTAAGGATTCAGGCTAATCAGGCTAGCGAAGCGCTAAGGATTCAATTAGAGTTAGAAAAGGTGAGAATACAAAGGGAGACCACGAGGATGGGAGTTCAGTTTCCCGTGACTCTGTGCGCAGCTACGCTCCCCCACCCAAGTTGCCAAATTCTCGGAAGGAACCGATTCGATTGATGCATTACATCAGTCGTTTCGAAACGTTTGCGACCAGTCAGGGTTGGCCTCCAGAAGAGTGGGCAGTCATTTTGTCAGCGCTATTGACGGGTAAGGCATTGCAGATTTTCACTGCGTTACCAGCAGAACAACAGTCTGATTTCGGCGCTGTGAAGGAATCGTTGATGAAAGGATTTGACCTCACAGAGGAGGGGTTCAGGAAGAAAATTTCGTTCAGCTAAATTACAAGCAGGTGAGACGTACACTCAGTTTGGTGCACGTCTAGATCACTATTTTGAGAAGTGGTTAGAGTTGAGTGGTACGAAAAAGGAGTTCGCTGAACTGAAAGAGCTAGTTATGAAAGAACAGATTTTGTCAGGTTGCGGCCCTGAGTTAACCATACATTTGAAAGAAAGACAGCCAGAGACAGCAGGAGAGTTGTTGAAGTTCGCAGAGGTGTATAGAGAGGCACGTTTGGGCACTAAGGTGCAGGAGAAACGTGCAGCCAGGGGAGAAGGTGCAA
>CM031611.1:10524577-10529994 GCA_018398815.1 Conus ventricosus | reverse complement strand
GGGTGGTTTTAAACTAATGATAAAAATTTTTATAATTTGTAAACCGGTTGTTGTAAAGTATTTTTCAAACTTTGCACGTGTAGCTGGGGTTCAGCAAATTGGGTTGTTGTCTTTTTTGTACCGTTGTTTTGAGACAATGCGGTGCATAGCCCTTTTGCAAGGGGGAAATTGTCACGGTCAAAATTCAACACAACCAAAGTGTGTTCCGCCCGCCGGCCACTTCAACTGGACATAAGTCCAAACGCCAGACATTGTGGGCGCCACGTAGACGGGCCCATGGTTCGGATCTAGCCAATTAAGCAAAAGGGAGAGCTCCACAGAGAGGGTCTGTCCACCAGACACTAAGCGGCTTTGACCGACGCCTCGATGTCAGCGAGAACGAGTCGTACGCCTGGCTCAGGCTCATCTAGCCAATTTGTGAACCAGCGCCATTGTTAGTCGGACATCGCAGGTTAAAGCAGGAAAGGGAGAGGGAGAAGGTAGTGTTGTGGGGGTGAAATCTAGCTAATCAATTAAATGACCAATTGACCACCACAGAGAGTAAGGTGTGTGGGCGTGACTGTCATGATTTGAATATCCAATGGAATTAGAGGGAGAATAACTTCGGGTGTTCAGGGAAAAAAATACTGACGCAAGGTATTTCGCCCTTTTTGGACAGATCGGAACGAATAAGAAGGATGTGAGAGGGAGAGAACGGAGAACGAGGGGAGAACGAACAGAGAGAAGAGAGAGAGGTCTGAGTGTAATCTCTGAGGAGAGAAGAGCAGAAAGATGAGGGGAGGAGAGGAGAAACCAAGTGGGGCAATTGCACGAGATAGTCTGCAGAGGAAGGACTTAGGAAGATGTGGAGAGAGTTGCTAACTAATGAAGAGGAAAAGAAAGAAGAAAAAAAAGAAAAGAAACAACCATGTCCATTTGATAAGAGCAGACTAGAAGAGAGAGAGAGAGAGAGTGCAATGCGTTAATGCAGGAAAAAGAAAGGAGAACAGATCGATGTTGATAGTCACTGTTCTAATCTTCACTGGGGTTCGACCTCATACTTGGCCAGCGCCACTTTCATCGACAGACCAACGCCAGTGCCAACAGTCTAACCTGACCAGGCGCCATCAGACCAAAACCAGTGCCAGCAGTTGTGTCGTGCTTGTGAAAGTGACAGTGAAAAGAAAAAAGAAAAGAAAAGAAAAGACAGTGATTCGTGAATAGTTAAGATCACCTGGCCAGGTAAAGTAGAAATCTATTTATACACCCGGGTTAGTTTTAATGATGTTTAGACAAATGATTTTGTGAAGTTTCAGGAAAGAGAGAATGTTTTATTTTGGTTGATTCCATATGCATTGATGGTTCGTTCTATGAACATGTGTAGTAAAGTTATAGACTTTACTAGTGGTTTGATGTGACGAATGCATGATATATGAATGAGATCGTAAGCAAGCTGTGAGGTGTTTGGGCTGTGCGCTAGTCCTTCCTCCATCGACATCACCCGAGGTTGACACAGTAACAAGCCAAAATACTCACAAACACACAAGAACAAGGTGCACAGTAACGCTTATTGAATAGACAAGACAAAACAGATAAATAAAATTTCAAACAGATACGTCTTCTTCAGAAGTTGCAAACAACAAACATCAATAAAAATACAATAAACAACAAACATCAATTAAAAAAAATAGAATAAACAACAAACATCAGTAAAACACAATAAACAACCAACATCAATAAAATACAATAAACGACAAACATCAATAAAACACAATAAACAACAAACATCAATAAAATACAATAAACAACAAATATCAATAAAATGCAATAAACAACAAACATCATTTAAGAAAATAAACAATTATCAATAAAATACAATAAACAATGCTCCCCATATCACAGGCAGCTAGGATTTTTTTTTTTCCAGATTAGACCGAACTTTAGACATCATCAAACTTCTTTTTTTTTTCTTTACATTAAACTGCAAAGTCGATGACCGTCTGCGATTATTCTGTGCCCCGAAGCAACATTGCAGAGCTAAATATAAAGCACATTTCTATGTTTAAGAGTTATGTCATAAACATGTAATATGCAGTTTGCGTTGTATGTGTTTGATAGTTCAAGAACTGTAAAAACATGTTGAAAGAAATTATGGTGAAGAGTATTGGGGACATACTCTGCGACAATATTTGTTTCAGTAAAGCAGAAGAAAAGAAAAAGGAAAAAAAAAAAAGGCAGGAAATATATCATGGTGGAAGCGACTCTGTTTCTAAAATCGAGGAATATAGGCCTATATGCTGTCCATTTTTAACATATTTGATTTACTTACTTATGTTCAGCCATCTTTTTTCTATTTGGTGTGTAGATGATTGTACGACTATAGGCCTACATTTTATTTACGACTTCTCTTATTAAGCCAGTGTTGAAATATGCACCATTTGCTGCTCGCTGAATTAAATGTCTGGTTTTAAACATTAATGACACAAAAACCAACCAGCCAAACAAACAAAAAACTCTTATTAAGCCAGTGTTGAAGAAATATGCACCATTTGCTGCTCGCTGAATTAAATGTCTGGTTTTAAACATTATGACACAAAAATCAAACAAAGCAACAACACAACAACAAAAACATGAAAAAAGAGTAGGCTACATCCTACGTTCTCTGTAGCCGTTGCAGAAATCTTTGCAACATTACATGGTTTTACTTGTACTTGTTAAAATATGTAATATGTTATGCTGTTTTTATCGTTTGCAGCACAAGCAGAAAAAAGTATAAGGTCTTGTTTTTTTTTATATGCAGGATGCCAGAGGAACTGAGCTGGAGAAAATACGGATGGGATTATTAGGTACCAAAGGCCAGACACACGAGCTACCACAAACTGACATACATATTAAACACATCAATGCATATCTATTTTCAAACGAATACAGAACACTCTCTCTCTCTTCTCTCTCTCTCTCTCTCTCTCTCTCTCTCTCCTCTCTCTCTCTCTCTCTCTCTCTCTCTCTAGGAAGCTTCCTGGGACTGAAGTCTCGCGGGAACGGGAACGGGAAGTCTGGCATGGCGGCTGCTGAGAAGGAGGGGAGGAAGCCTCGGGTGACGTGTTCGAGGGGCAGGGCGGAGACCAGGTGGACGCCAGCAAAGTGTTCGAGGAAATGATGATGCACAACGACTGCAGAGGGGTCTTCCAAGAGTAAGTATGATGATGATGATGATGATGATGATGATGATGATGATGATGACGAGGACGAGGACGAGGATGATGATGATGATGTTGACGAGGATGATGATGATGATGATGATGATGATGATGATGATGACGATGACGAGGACGAGGATGATGATGATGATGTTGACGAGGATGACGATGATGATGATGATGATGATGATGATGATGATGATGATGATGATGATGATGATGATGATGATGATAACGATGATGACGATGACGACGGAAGTGATGATGACATGGCAGTGAGGACGTGGTGAAGGCTATGTGGATGAAGCTACACACAGAGGAGCCAGATCTGGTGACCACGTTCGAAGATTTCCTGGGCAGGACCGCCTCAGAGATCAAGAAGTCTCGGGGAGAGTTCTTCACCCTGGAGGGCATTCTGAAAAGGTGGGCTGGCTGGCTCTCTCTCTCTCTCTCTGTCTCTCTCTCCTCTCTCTCTCTCCTCTCTCTCTCTCTCTCTCTCTCTCTCTCTTCTTTTCTTTTCTTTCTCTCTCTCTCTCTCTCCTCTCTCTCTCTCTCTTCTCTCCTCCTCTCTCTCTCTCTCTCTCTCTCTCTCTCTCTCTCTCTCTCTCTCTCTCTCTCTCTCTTCCCACCTCTCTCTCTCTACGTGGAAGCGTGTGTGCCTGTGACTTTTCGTTTTTTTTTCTTTCTTTCTTTCTGCGTGCGCAGGCTGATACTCCTGTGGACACTGCCTGTATAGACAGGCAGTGGAGTTTTGTGTGTATGACCGGGTTTTTTTTATCCCACCATTAAGGCAGCCATACTCCATCTTCGGGGAATGTGCCTGTGACGATTGTGGTCTCTGTCTGCCTGCAAGCGTGTCCGTTGTACTCATGCATACGTATGCACACTCTCCAGTATGCCTGATCATGCCTCAGGACTTTCAGGACAGGGGCGTGCATTTGTGCAGAAAAAAAGGAAACAGGCTGGTCTGTAGAAAATCGACTGACCTGTCATCATTTTTTTCTTCTACCCTCCCCTCCCCACCCACCACCTCCACACACACACCCCCTCCCCTCCCCTCCCTTCCCTCCAACCCCTCACACTCTTTCTCCCGTCGTGCGTGTTATTGTTTGTTTGTCACTAAATCAGGCAGGACTTGTGGTAAGCTGCAGAATGTGATACCGATGACCCACCCACACTATACTGACTGTAGCGGTGTCGGTAGTAGTTTAGGTCCGGTGGTGTCGTATAAGATCTGGGAACCGTGATATCTGGGAACGCGTTCCCAGATTTCCTGAACTTCCAATCGTGAAATCTGGGAACGCGTTCCCAGATATCACGGTAAATCTGGGAACGCGTGCGAAAAAAAAAGTGACAAGAAGGCCAAAGATCTCAATTGCACCTAAATAGTTTCCTACCTTATCTCGAAAACCCATTCTTTTTTGTCTTCTGTCTGCCCTTCTGAGTTCTGAAAGACCACGTTTCCAGATATCACGGGCCTTCCCAGATATCACAGTACATTTTGGGAACGCGTTCCCCAAAAAAAATCTGTGATATCTGGGAAGCCTTCCCAGATATCACGTTCCCAGATTTCACGCGACACCCGGTCCGCTGCCTTACTACCGGCAGTGGACCACGGCAACAATGATGAGGTGAATTTCCTAATGAGTGGAGGCTTTTAACATCCCCCCCTCCCCCCCCCCCCCCCCCCCCCCACCTCCAGACAGATCTGTGTATATAATGGCAGGTCCTGAGACAAGCAGTCTGGCATGACTGTAGGCCTAACTGTCCTACTAACATAGAAGTAAAGAATGCCCCATGCTTTTTTTTGCTTTTTTTTTTTTTTTTACATGTTCTTTGTTTCTTTGTTTCTTTCTGCGTACGCAGGCTGATACTCCTGCCGACACTCCCTGTATAGACAGGCAGTGGAGTTTTTGTGTGTATGACCGTTTTTTTTTTAATCCTGCCATTAAGGCAGCCATACTCCATCTTCGGGAAGGTGCATGCTATCCATACCAACGACCAAACTGGCCTTCTCTTCCGAAAGTTGGTGATGGGATTTTACGTGTGTGCAAAATGTTGTGCGTGCGTTCACACACGGAACCTCGGTTTATAGTCTCATTCGAATGACTGTATGGGGAATGGAGTCAGAACCAATGTTAACTCCGAGGGAAAAATCCCCCTGTACCGAGATTCGAACCCGCAACCCTAGGATCACGAGTCCGCGCTCTACCAATTGAGCTATTCCGACCCCCTACA
>CM031611.1:10517077-10519577 GCA_018398815.1 Conus ventricosus | reverse complement strand
AACATTCCTGATGGAGTATATATCCCTTTCTCTGTTATCGTATTTTCCTTGATAACAGCGTTTCCCACTGTTTTTTGTTTGTTTTGTTTTTGTTTTGTTTTGTTTTGTTTTTCGTTATAAAACAAAATCAGGAGATGTTCTTTTGATCAATTATCAGTCTAGCATTAAAAGCTGGCTCAAATTTAAGTTAGGCCTGAAAACGCTTACATGTATTATTATAGTTTTTCAGTGCAAAATCCTAATTGTGGCGTGTGGCCTGTTGATCCATTCACAACGACATCGCACTGTCACCGTTGTCTGAAGCGGATCCTACGTCCCCTGCTTTGTGAAGGAAAAAAAAAAGGCTGTTAATGACAGCTAAAAACAGGACCTGATCATTATCATAGCTTGAAAGCACATCCGTGACACTGATCTGGTAACAAGCCAACGTGTTACGTGAGCTCCACGCCGGATCCGGCTTCGGTCTTGAATGTGTCACGTCACCCCACCAGACTAACAGATAACTCGAAAGCTGTGGTATTGCACACGATTGATGGTGGGTGGGTATTTTCGTATGCGGAGCTGGTGGTTATATACCCTTAAGGATGTTTGCCCGGCTGTCAAAGGATGTTATCGTTGTCTTTAATAATATACGGGGGCCGAGAAAGGAGTGTGGGGAAGGAGGGGGAAGGGGTGGCAGTGCGCAGGGATGGGGGATAGGGGAGTAGAGGGTACAAGGGGTTGAGAGTATGAAGATCAACGCAAAGCGGGTCTGGGCCGGCAGTGCATGTCGATGGTACTCGGTCACAGTACTCGGTCACACTCCACTCCAGGCACAAACGACAGACAGAAAATGCATAGCTGTAGTATAATAATATGTTCATAACCTTAGACACTTAGCTCTCCTTGCCATGGTATCGATTGGGGTTCTGGGCAACATGGTCGTTAGCATTTCCACCAGGGCTGAGAGACTTCAAGGTTTATTAAGATGGGGGTGGGGGTGGGGGAGGGGGGGGGGGGGGGGGAACCCAAAACATCTGTGAGTTTCCATTTTTCGGTTTATTTAACCTTTTTCTCGTCTTTCAAGCTTTATTCATTTCCTATCGCTACACTGCGCATTGTTCCGCGATTTTATAGAGATTTGTTTGTTTGTTTGTTTGTTTTTTAATTCCATTTTAAATCAATCATTAGTTCGTAGCTTTAAAAGCACACCAGCTGTAATCAGAAAAAATCACGAGATGTACCAGTTTATGTAGGCCTACTAGACTTTCTTTCGGACCCAAAAGATCGAAGCTGATCAATCACTAGTTTTCATATTGATATAAAGTCATTAAAGATATTATCATTGTAATATATGTCAATCACCACCCTCTCTCTCTCTCTCTCTCTCTCTCACACACACACACACAAACACACACACACACACACACACACACACACACACACACACACACAGGACTGGGTGGATAAAAAAGCATGTATAATTTGCTTATCCTATTACCCTAGAAAAGTAAAAGTTCTCTCTCTCTCTCTCTCTCTCTCTCCTCTCATTTCTTAGCATTATCAGCTTAACATGATTTTTTTTTTTATGCCCGTCTTCACCCATTCCCCCTTCCCTGCCCCTTTAGCTGGCTGCTAATTTTGTTTCATGCGGATACGATGGTAGAGATTTTTTACGTCATAACGGTAAATCGTCAGCAGTCGACACCTCCCCACTTTCCCTTCCCCACTCTCTCTTACATCGCAGATAAGGTAAGTTAAGGTAATGTTGCTATAGCCCAGCCAACCACACACGGCCATGTCAGGCCTTTCACCACGTTAAAATCAACTCACAAATCTTTGAACAGAATAATAATTTTAAAAAAACACCATTCACGCATTTCTTTAAAATACACCTTCTAAAAACGCACCAGACCTTCGTTAACAATTTTTCTTCCGTAAAATCTTATATCAGATGAAAAAAATGTTAATCTCTTTTAGAAACTCAAAGATCACGTCAGGTGGGACACCTCTGAACAGCGTTTTCATGGAGTCTGCTGTAAAGTGTTTATGTCTCACATCGTGCAAGTCCCAACACTCTAAAAGAACATGTTTCACTGTGAGTGGTGCATGACATGGAATGCACCACGGATCTTCTTCACCTTTTAAAGATACGAATGGGTGTGAAACGAGTGACCTGTATGCAAAAGGCACAAGACTGTTTCTTCTTTATGGTCGCCTGGGGAACATGGTTAAAAACTCTTTCAGGTCTGGACGGATTTTAAATAGTTTGTCATCCGTCTGCTAGTTCCATTCCTCTTGCCAGAGGTCTCTGACATAAGGGGAGCGTGTCATTGGTCTCAAGGTCCATTGGTCCCAAGGTTCGTTGGTCCCAAGGTCCATTGATCCCAAGGTTCGTTGGTCCCAAGGTCCATTGATCCCAAGGTTCGTTGGTCCCAAGGTTCATTGGTCCCAAGGTTCGTTTGTCCCAAGGTTCATTGATCCCAAGGTCCATTGGTCCCAAGGTTCGTTGGTCCCAAGT
>CM031611.1:10507077-10512077 GCA_018398815.1 Conus ventricosus | reverse complement strand
TACGACAAAGTTTGTTAAATTATGTTTATTTGCATAGCAAGCCAGTGAAAGAGCCAGCAAGGAAGAGAGTTTGAATATGAACAGGCAAAACTTAAAGCAAAAACTGCAAGTGATTTTTGTCACTAATAGCTTACTGTATAGGGTATTGTTACTGTTAGTGTTAGAAAGTATTGTATACAAATGCATCGCGCGTGTGTGTATGTATGAATAACCTTGAAAGTGGGTTAGCAAATCCTGAAGTGTGGGCGACTTTTACAAACCCAGCTTTTTTTCTCTGCACTTACTGAATTCTTTTACATGTATGCACACACACACACACACACACACACACACACACACACACACACACACACACACACACACATTATATGCCATCAGATAAAAATATGTGAAATTAGTATTGTTCAACAAGGTTAGGAATATATTTAGTAGGGTTAAGCTTACGCTTAGCCAGCAGGTTGAAAATGCATAGATCTGAATAAGTGATCTACCAATTTTGGTGTTTGGGGTGGGGGAAGGGTAGATTGGCTGGGGCATGTGTTTTCCACATTTCCAGTTAAATCATGGTCAAACATCAGAATTGCTTTTCGAGCAAGTTCTATCATTCAGATCTAGCTGTTTGACTTTTATGTGTAATATTTTGCCATGTTCCATAAATTGGAATGTTGTTTAATAATGTATGTGTTTTGTGTGTGTGTGTGCTTTTGTGTATATGTGCACGTAGAAGTACACAGTGTGTGTGTGTGTGTGTGAGTGACTATAGGACATTTTTAGAATTACAGAGAGAGGGAGATTTACTTCAATATGATTAATTTGTATGACTGTAATTGAACTGAAACACTTTATTTTATTCTTATTTCGCAGTTGATTCAATTTCTGGAACTATTTATTTTTGTTAACTTGGAATTTAGTTCTCAATTTGAGTCAGTTTCTTTAACTTGGAATTTTATTGTCATTTTATTGTTATTGTGTTAAATGTTACAACCCTTAGGTTACTCTGACAGTGGCAGTAAACTTGTGTCAGTTAGCCAATGTATGTGGTGTTTGTATGTGTCAGTGTGCGTGTATGTATGTATGTGTGTGTGTGTTTCATTTTGATTTTATTTGTGTGTGTGTGTGTGTGTGTGTGTGAACTTGAATGTTAGGTCAGGGGAGATCAGTTGGTGCAGGAGGAACTTCCAAACATTTTAAGGCTCTACCCACTGTACAGTGGATTATAAAGATGACCAAGAGGAGAACAGGAGGCCAGGTTCCTGTCAAAATTAATGATTATTTAAAATGATGCAACAAACAAAAACAAAACAACAACGACTGAAGCTTGGAGAGAGGGCGTGGTCAGGGGTACACATGCATGTATGTTTCTTGAAAGTTTTGACGGAAGCTGATCTTTATGAATGATATATTACTGTTATGATTCTCTTTCAACTCATCCAGTCTGTGGGTCAGCAATTATGACTTTACCACCACCCCCAAGTTCCTTTGATCCCACTCTCAGATCTGATCCCCTTCCCTCTTCCCGTCTGCTTCCATGAAGGCATGGCACCACATACGATTCTTTCAGGTACGAGTCTGTCAGCTGGTTTGATTTGTGAAGCGTGTTTCTTTTGTTTTTTTGAGCATAGAGTAACCATGTTAGTATGTTTTGATAAACATTTTGATTTGTTGATTAGTTGATCTTGTACATTTTATGATTCCAGCAAAACCTTGGAGCATGAAGAAGAGGTGAAGAAATTGTATGAAGAAATGGAGTTTCAGATGAAACGTGAGCAACAGCGAATTTTGTCTGAGGTAATCTATGATGAACTTATTAGCAGTTGATAGTAATACGTAATGTCACTTCAGCTACAACATAAATATTACAGTCAAATTTAGCATAACTTTTCAGATAGAAAAAAAAAACCTCGGAAATTTGGCTCTTAAATGTTGGAAGAAGACCTATTCAGCATCAAAGGAATACATTGACTACCATACCAACTTTTCTTTCTTTCTTTCAGTCAGTATGAAGTTTCAAAAGCAGATGCTTTAATTGCTATTGCATGGTGAAGGGAAGGGAAGGGGGGAGGATGGAACCACTCATGGATATAAATGAATAATCATGCTTTGCACATGAGCACTGTGGACCTTTTCTGTGTCAAATTGGTTTGCAGGAAAAGGCAAAAGAAAGACAGCTTCGAGAAGAGATGGAGACGGCGTTGAAGGAAAAGGAAAGACAGTTAATTGAAATGCAGAACAGGCATCAAGAGGTAAGTTTGTTCATTATACTTCTTTATATTGTAATGATAGAATTAAAAAGTAACCTGGTGGATGAAAAGAAAACAAAGGTAGTACTATAGTATGCTTAACACAATAATTTTGGATATAGCATAATGTAGATGAATGTTCTGAGAAATTAATGCTGTTATTTGATAATTAGGGGCCCGTCTGATGCACTGTGGTCAGTGTTGATTGCAGTTAATTGAAAAAAAAAATCTTATCTCAAACTTCTATGATCTTTCAGTAAATTAATCACAGTATATCAACTCACAGTTGAGTTACTTTCAGTCATATGCCATACCCTCTGTTTTGCTCATATAACTGCAGTCAGTTGGTCCAAAGATAATGTGTATCGGTATGTTTAACCAACCACATAGAAATTCTTGAGGGTTAGTACCACAGAGTAAACACGTAATGTCGTCAAAAACAACAAACAAATGAAACAACACATTTCATAATATAACTGTAGAAAGACTAAATCCTGATATGCAGTTGAAACTTAGGTGTGTCATCCAGAGATCCACCATGATTTGTACAATGTGCTCCAGCTGTGCCAACTGCTAGGAGAGAATAGATTTTCAGTGACCAGATGAATCTATTTGTATGTTATTGTTAATTGATTATGATTAAAATCTGGTTGCTACTGTTGCCGTGGTATTAAGCAAAACAAGGAAAATATAACTCCACAATTGCAATACACTCATGAAATGTTTACTTGAAAGCTTCAGATTTCTGGCTTAAATTAGCATTAAAGCTGTAACAGAACAAAACAAAACAAAAAGTTTGATATATCTGCTTCAGCATATCATCAAAAGTATAGTATCTTTAAATATCAAATGGAAAACAAAAGTCAACAAAGAGGAAGACAAAGGAAAGACAAATGGATGACAGAGCGACACAGTGAAAAAACAATCTCTCCTCTCTCTCTCTCTCTCTCTCTCTCTCTCTCTCTCTCTCTCTCTCTGTCTGTCTCTGTCTCTCTCTCTCTCTCTGTCTCTCCCTCTCGCTCTCCCTTTCTCTCCCCTCTCCTCTCTCTCTCTCTCTTTCTTTCTCTTTCAACCTCTCTCTCTCTCTCTGTCTCCCTCTTTATTCGCTGACTCCCTCACCCACTTGCTGTCTGTCCCCATGGGATGCAAGGGCTCTTTCAGTGCAAGCAGTACCTCTGCATTCTATGAGGTCTGTGTGAGTAACTCTAACAGTTCTGAAACTCTCTTTACCTTTCTTCTTCTTCTTCTCTTCCTCCTTTTTCTGTCATTCTGCGTCCATGTGCTACAGTCACTAAATCAGATTGTTCCATGTGCAGTTGGAAGACAGACTTGCCAAACTGAACATGATGGAGTCCAGTACCAAACAAGAAAATCAACGCTTGATGCAGGTGTGTTTCGTGTTGTGTGTTATCGTTTCTAACAATTTTTGTCAGACATAACCATTTTTTCTTTTATTAAGTGATACTGAGGGAATAGGATTGGGAGCAGAAAACTGTGTTTAACTGGTTGTTATAGCTCACATGGGAGAATGTGAAATTGATTATTTGTAGTGATTTTAAACTGTACTTTGGCTTTATGTGCTGCAGTTTATTTTCTGAGCCAAGACATTATGTGTGTCTTGAATGAAAACTGATTTTGTGTACAGGAAACAACAAGCACGTTAATACTTGGCACCGAAGGGTTACAGTTTTTCAGTGGTCAACAAGATTCTTTTTAAGTGTTGATGACAGAATCATTATCTGCAATGAAGATAACAATGCTCCAGATCTGTTTCTTACTACTTAACCCCATGTTTGTTCATTGCTTTGAAGCTCTGATTCTTTAAGATTGTAGATATGGTTTCACATGTTTATAAATTATATCGAAATGATGACTTCAGTGGCAAAGTGACAAATACAACAAATACAGCAATGATGCACTTGTGGCTGTGCTCAGTGGAATGAGGTCCCAACTGGAAAACAACACCTACAAGCTACTGTGCATGTAAAAATACATGTGTCAGTGGACCCAGCGGGATTATTCTGATGTTCCAGCTTCATGCTCAGTGAGCAAGAATGAGGAAGTCAATTTTCAAGAAAATATCAGAGAAATGGTCTGTGCAGACAGTAAATTTTCAAGTTTCCTAAGGAGCTGTTCAGTTTGAAATTCATTTGCCCACCTGCATTTGCACTCGCCTATAGGACTAGGTAGCTCAATGTATCCCGTCTTGTATGCATTACACTTACAGCTGGATGGTATGTATAATAAGCTGGTAAATTTTATGAACAGATGCACAGTATACTTGAACAACTGCAAAACAGTGTTGATGCTTATGTTATTTTGATATTCATAAATGTGAGGGATATATAAAGTTAGTTTGTTTGTTACCTGTGGATATCAACTTCTGCATTCTCAGGAGAAAGACAGGTTGGAGGAAATGCTGACAGAGTCTCAAGACAGCCTGGAAGAGTCCCGCTCCTACATCTCCATGCTTCAGGCCCAGCAGCGAGACGAGAAGAAAGAGCGTGCCAGGTGAGTAGGAAATGATGTGTAGTGTGTACATCCATAGATGACACAGCCAAACTGCAAATTGCGCAGCAGTAGACCACACCTGTTTAGGCCTGTTTCATAAGTAGTAGATACATAAACAAGTCTAAAGCCTTAGTTTGCCGGACAATGGTAGACAGATGTTCTGTGTTAACACACTGGTTGGTCCAGCAATTAGACGTACCACCAGCTGCTCATATATATGCATGTAGTGTACATCCGTAGGCAGTATAC
>CM031611.1:10491576-10506977 GCA_018398815.1 Conus ventricosus | reverse complement strand
AGGGAGCTATTGACATACACCAAAAGGGATTATGCACAACTGGATACCAACAGAAGTGAACTTATGTGAGCGCATGATCTTCTGTATGTGGGTGGCTTTGAAATGACCTGACAGGGAGAATTCACTACCAACTGCTAATGCTTGGACACTATCTGCAGACGGCAGCATTATGAAGAAACTAGGATAAGCAACAGAGCATTTAGAGCACAGATTTGTAAAATGACCAGGCGAAAAAAAACAAAAATGCATTCAGACGAAGGCAAGTGTAACGATATCTGATTTTTTTTTTTTCAGCTGCATTAATTGCTCTGTCTGGACAGGAAATAAAAGCAGTTATGAAGGTCCGGCAGCAGAATATCAACAGGGTTTTTTTGTTGTTGTTTTTTTATGTATTCCCATTGCAACAATGTTATTATAAGGAAGCAGTTTATAAGGTATGCCATGTATAGCATGAATGGGAGTCATTGACTGCAATTTAAAGAACAAAACGATAAACAAAATTTAGATTTTTCTTCACAGAAATTTGTTCATATCTAAATATATCATACCTTGAAGCACATTATCTCATCAGTTCTAATTTCTACCTTTATTTGTACATTTAAAAAAAAAGGATTCTGTGGAGTATCATTGAATAGGACATTAACACTTCAGTTAAGATTCCTTTAATTGAGGTATTTTTTATATTTCTGAAAGGACTTTACCTTGGCCGTCACTATGTTACAGTTAAGTAGAAGTATGTAGTCCTGTCCATGGCAGTAGCGCAAGTAGCAATGCCAATGTTGCTCAGCCTCCATGTAAGCAAAAAATGAAATCGCTTGGTTTACATTTTATGAGATTTGTTCATGCAACTGAAGTTACTGTGACAAAAATTGCCATAAACTGTTTGACTATGAACAATATGAACTGAAGTAATTGTTCACAGCCTTCCTTCCCAGTCCTAGACTATAAGTGATGTGGAAGATAATTTTTTTTTCAGCTGAGAGAAGAATGATATTCTGTCTGCTGGAGGATCTGAATGTGACAGTCACGACATCCTCTGTAGTTGATGAATTTCGGTGTATGCTGAACTGAAATTCAATGTACATGAAGTGTATAATCAGTTTTAGCTACCAACTGTCAAGTTTCTACAGATGCAGTAAGGTAAAAATGTGTTGTATGTGTAGAATAGGACAGCTTGTAGCTAAAACAGCCAGCCTTCTGAAGGGACATTGGTGGAACCTGCAATGTGAAATAAGGGGAAGGTCTTGTAAAGATGCAAGTTTCTTTAGAAATGTTCATTTGGTGAAAACTGAATTATGTGAGCATGCTGAACACCTGGAAAGGAAAAGGGATCCTGGTCATCAGAATTAATTGATTCCAGTAACATCTCTGTGGAACGTGATCACAAGTTTTTCCTTTGTGACACTTTGTACTAGCTTATGCACTGTGTTTATTCATAAATCGCTGATGACCTCCTCTCTCAAGCAAACACACTCAGATTGACTTTTGTACTAGCTTATGCACTATGTTTATTCATAAATGGCTCACGATCTCCTCTCTCAAGCAAAAACACTCAGACTGACTTTTGTACTAGCTTATGCACTATGTTTATTCATATATGGCTCACGATCTCCTCTCTCAAGAAAAAACACTCAGACTGACCAAGCCTCACAACCTGACAAAGAAAAGGCAACAGGAAGAAGAAGCAAGCGGTGATTTTGAGTTTTTTAGTGTTGGCTTTCTGCTGCCTACTGCAATGATGCTTTTTGAGCGCTTTTGTGTCAGTTGCCAATTGCAGGACATGTCAGATCATCTGTCCTCTCTCACTGAATGATGGGTGTCAGTGGCACAGTGTGCAGTGTATGGTCAGTTTGTGTACCTGTCAGCTTGCACTAACATTCAGACGCTTGCTCACTTCAAACTCAGAATTGCAGACTTGCATAGGATGCAAACTTCCAACACATTCTCTCCGTTTTGTCTTTCATCTGCCTGTATCAGTTGCTCTGGTCTGGCCATCTCTCTAGTTTTCCTTCTCAGTGTGTCTCTCTGTCTTTGTCACACCGTGTGTGTGTGTGTGTGTGTGTGTGTGTGTGTGTGTGTGTTTGTGTGTTTGTGTGTGTGTTTGTGTGTGTGTGTGTGTTTGTGTGTGTGTGTGTGTTTCTTACATCTGCCCACCAGCTTTCTCTCTCCCATGGCCATCTTACCCTTTAAACTCCTCTTTCCAGTAAGCCCAGTTAGGAAATGGTGGTCACCTTTTTTCTGTTGTACAACGAATAAAAGTGTACTAGTTGTTCACAAAGACCACATCACCTACAGTGATTGAATGAAAATTCGTTGTTATCGTTGAACACACACACACACACACACACACACACACACACACACACACACACACACACAAGCACATACTCAAACAAATGTGTGCGTACACACACAGAGACACTGTGTCTCTTTCTTTCTCTCTGAGTCTCTCTCTCACATACATTCACACCACACACACACACACACACACACACACACACACACACACACACACACACACACACAATTGTAATATGGCTTATTAATTTAAAAAAAAGTCCTGTGTTGTACATGTACCACAAACAGTGACTAAGCCTAAGAAAATTGTTATATTAGAACACTGTATATGATAGCTGTTTTTTCTGTGCCCTTGTTTGTACATGGAATTTAATTCACATTCATGACATGCAGTGATTACCTTGTCATAGGCTTGAAGGTTCGGGATTCCAGTATGTGTTAAGAGAAAAAGAACCTTTGATGATTCCAGGGTGTTCAAACTAACAACAACAAAAATCCACCATTGGGCTTGATCACCATATGCACTGCTTCGAATAGACTCCTGTGGCTTTCATATAACCGTGCTGATTAGAAATGAAATGTTTTATGGTTGTGTATCCTCGGACAAAAACAGTGATGGTAGTATATTAACATCTTCACTTAACGTACGTTAGCAATGTTTTCCAACGTGACTTGTGTTGGGCAGATTCAGAATCCTCTCACATTTTCAACTAGGTGAATACCAAGGAATGATGGTTGTTAGTTACAGAGCGGAAGCATTTTCAGTGGAGAGCAGTTCTGTAGAAATTGTCTGTGTCCAAAGCCTGTGATATCTGAAGTAATGGTTTGTTTGTCCCTGAACTGAAGTCGTGCTTTGGGTACCTAACTGTAATTGTAATCAAAGCCAGATGTATTCAAGTTAATTTTGCTCTCTGGAGGGGGAATGGTCACTGGCACTGTCTTCTTGTCTAAGGAGGTATTGTCAGTAGGCCCAGTGTCTTCTTGTCTAAGGAGGTATTGTCAGTAGGCCCACTGTCTTCTTATCTAAGGAGGTATTGTCAGTAGGCCCACTGTCTTCTTGTCTAAGGAGGTATTGTCAGTAGGCCCACTGTCTTCTTGTCTAAGGAGGTATTGTCAGTAGGGGGCATACCAGATGGTGCCCTGCATGTGTCGCATCGGAACAGACACCACTGAGCTCCACCAAAATGACTTGATAGTAGTGCAGTGTCTTTGGTGGGGTTTCATATGATGACCTGATACATATACAATGATGTTGATTGGTCCCTGTGGTCTCTTGGTTGCTGGAATTGGGACCTGATGAACCGGGATGTGGCTGTGTAGAGCCTCAAGGCTGGCTTGAGTAAGTGGGCTGAGAAGTAATGACACTGAGAGGGCACAGAAGATGAGAGCACAAAAAAAAAAGGCAAAATTCAGTTAATTTTAACACTTGATTTTGATGTAGCAAGTTTGGACTGTTATTTAGTTTTCACCCAATAACTGGACATGGCATAATGCTGTCGGATTGAGTATGTACTGCTCTATGTCCCAGGGTACTCCTCCTCCCTTTGTGCCTTTAATTATCTAAAAACCTGTTTTTGTATGTACTTTTTTTTTTTTAGCCATAAAGTGTTTTTGTAAGGTTTTTAACTTCAGGTACACAGAGAGACAGAAAGGGGTGGGGGGGGGGGGGGGGAGGAGATGGTCAAGAGAGAGAAATTCAAGAAAATTGTGCTATTTCATGTGCTTGTGGTATGTAGGTCATATGTTTATTGTGAGTGTGCATGAGTGAGAGAGAGAAAAGAGAGAGATAGAGACAGGGAGAGACAGAGAGAGAAGAAAAAGTGTGTGTGTGCTTGGATTGTGTGTGCTCTCATGCAGTCCATGCATGCACACTTGACAGTATGCTTAAAAGCAGACTTGAACAAGGTTTTGTTAAGTGTGGACTTGATGAATTTCCTTTAACTAGGGTGAGAGAGAGCATCAGTGGTATATTAACAGAGATACAGGTAAGGTCTGTTCCTGGGGTTTTGAAGCTTACAGCATATAAATATTATCAATGGCGATGCATTTTAATTTGTAATGTACAAGAAATCTTGATGGGATGATTCTAAGGGAAAGATTTGCTAGATTTGGGACTGCATTGTCATGGAATGGGTTCATTACATGCACACTTTTAATCTTGTTGTGTACTCGCGTGATATGAAAGAAAGAAAGAAAACTTGGTCGTCAGGTTTAGATAATAATGATGAATATAGACCTATGATTTTTTTTAAAAAGACATATATTGCATGTGGTACAGTTATGTTTTTATCAGTAGGAATCAGAAAGTTGAACTTACATGTCAATAAGTCAATTGTAAGCTGAACAAGTAAAAATTGGCTAGATTTGAATCACTTTATTTCACTTCTCCCCTACCCCCCCCCCATGTAAAGTAACAGGTTCTGATTGTTACATTTGATCTAATTAAAACCATTTAGGCAAATGCATCAAGAAGGGTTTAGATTCTACTATGTTTAGAAGAAACAGAATGATTTAATCCTATGTAAAAATGCTATGCATACATTTGCAATTGTAAATAGCCTTAACACCTTTTGGATACTCTAGTACTGGCACCTTTTGGATACTGTTGGCTACTGCTAATAATGTTTTGTTTTTCATTATGTGTTCACTTTGTCTGTTAGTGTTTGTTTGGTCATGCCTGTCTTTTTTTTATCTGTCACATCCTCCATGCTATCTTGAACCTTGCGATATGTGTATTGTTTCCCTCTTCCCCTTTCCCCTCTTCAGTTTCTGTGTCTTTTTTTATCTGTCACATCCTCCATGCTATCTTGAACCTTGCGATATGTGTATTGTTTCCCTCTTCCCCTTTCCCCTCTTCAGTTTCTCTCCTTTCTGCCTGCTCTTCATGTCTGGAAGTTATCATTGTTACGTCATGGAATGGTTCAAGCCTCCCGCTGTGGAGCTCATATCTGTGAATTTGAAGCTCTTGTGGGGGGTTGGGATTTTCATGGCCTGAAAATCCTCTCTGTTCACCTGACTGTGAAAGGGTACGTGATTCATTCATCGGAAGGGGGAATTTTCATGGCGTGAAACACCTCTCTGTCCACCTGACCGTGAAAGGGTATGTGATTCATTCATCTGGGGGGGGGGGGGGGATTTTCATGGCATGAAACTCCTCTCTTTCCACCTGACTGTGAAAGGGTACGTGATTCATTCATCTTGGGGGTTGGGGGTTTTCATGGCATGAAACTCCTCTCTTTCCTCCTGACTGTAAAAGGGTACATAATTCATTCATTCATAAACGGTGAAGGAGGCAGAAGGTGAGAGATGTTCTCCATCTTCCATAATGCTGTGTGTCCCAGACACAGCAAATCCCATTCAGTGCACTATTCCACTCGCCATTTGGCTGTGGAACTTTAACTTTTTTATCTTTAAAAGGTCAGAACAGTGGTGTCCTACCCGTGTTGGATCAGAGAGCAGGCACAGCTGAACTCCTGTAAGTGGACGCTCAGTACAGTGTCTGTGGTGTCCTCCCTGTGTGGGATCAGAGAGCAGGCACAGCTGGACTCCTGTAAGTGGACACTCAGTACAGTGTCTGTGGTGTCCTCCCTGTGTGGGATCAGAGAGCAGGCACAGCTGAACTCCTGTAAGTGGACACTCAGTACAGTGTCTGTGGTGTCCTCCCTTTGTGGGATCAGAGAGCAGGCACAGCTGAACTCCTGTAAGTGGACACTCAGTACAGTGTCTGTGGTGTCCTCCCTGTGTGGGATCAGAGAGCAGGCACAGCTGAACTCCTGTAAGTGGACGCTCAGTACAGTGTCTGTGGTGGACTGCCACATACAGCTTTCTTTGGAATGTTGCTGCTGAGAATAAGACAGGATGAGTATATAGCAGAATATGGAAAAGGCAAGGAGTAATAGGATGGGGTAGACGGAAATGAGGAAAGGGTATTGTAGAGGGAGTTGGTGCACTGAATGGCATGTGCAAAAGAGAACAATATTCTTCCATCAGCTTCCACCCCACACTGTTGTTCATTAGCTAAAACAGAAACGGAGGCGCATGCTTTACCGCTGTGTGTGTTTGTGTATGTATAATCACACTCTCTCTCTCTCTCTCTCTCTCTCTCTCTCTCTCTCTCTCTCTCTCTCTCTCTCTCTCTCTCTCTCTAAACTTGATGTGTGTGTGTGCGCGCATGTGTGTGTGTGTGTGCATTTATCAGTTACATATTATTTTGGGATTGTTGTCTTTTGTTGTTGTTTTCATTCAAATATGATGGTTAAACATGTACTGATTTATTTATTCTTTTCAGAGCTGCCTTGCAACTTTCTGAAGGTATTGCTTTGGAGAGAGAGACACTGGTGAAACAGTTGGACATGCTGAAGTGAGTTTGTTTATTAGTAAACAGTTAAGAAAATAGTATCTTAACCAAATTACACCTTCCCCATCCCACCCCACCCCGTTCCCTATTTGTTGTAAATATCCTACCGTAAAGTTCAGTCTATTGAGCGCACCTGTATATAAACCACACCCACTAAATTTTTTTTAAATCTGAACTTTTTTCACAAATAAGCCGCACTGGTTTATAAGCCACCGATATATACAACAAAAATAAAGTTCATAATCTTAGGATTATCACATTTATTCAGTGTCATCATCGTCCTGTCTTCTGAATCCGCTGAAGTCTTCTTCTTCGGTATCGGAGTTGAAGAAAGAAAAGGACTTTTTTTTTAAGTCAGGCAGCCGGTTCATAGAAACCCCCTATTCTGTGGCAAAATAATCCAAATGTTGATTGTGGCCACATAACAAAAGAAGAAGAAGAACAGAAATAGTAGCACTTCCTCTGCCATCTTGTCACTGACTTCAACCTCGTCTTCACTGTCGCTTTCTTCTTGAGGCAAGGTGAAGGTCACTGCTGCTCTGTCGCTTGCACTGTCATCTGCTGCAGCACACTGTCCAGCCTTGCGAAAACCATTGATAGTGGTCTGAATGCTTCAGTGTGTGCGCCTTTGATTTTAAAATGTGAGCAGTTAGCACGATATGGTGTGTTACAGAGAAGCTAAGAATAGACGAGGGTCTGATGCTCCTGGAATTGGAAAAATCCGCAAATAAGCCGCATTGTTGTTTAAGCCGCAGGGTTTAAAGCTGGGGAAAAAAGTCGCGGCTTATAGACCAGACTTTACGGTAATCATTGATGAGATGTAACTCTAACAATTTTAGATGATTTGGTCTGAAAAGGATAGACATCATATTTAGATTAAAGGGAAATTTTGTGACTCTGTGGAGTTTGAAATGAGCAAAATGTTCTCTTGCAGAATTTAGTGTATGGTTTTTGCCATCCATCACCTCCATTATAGGATTATTTTAGCCTGCTGAAATAAACTGTTGGAAGGAGAAACGAAAATGGCTTGATTTGAAATGATTGCCAAAAGAAAGAGAAACCACTGTAAAATAATGAAAAAAAAAATTGTTTCACATGTTTTTCAGTTTCTAAACAGTTTGTTGTTTTATTTCTAATTATTTTACTGTGACACTGATTCTGAGTACACACACACAGTCATTTTGTATACAAACAAATTTATTGTTTGTTACAGACAAAAAGAGTCTCTTAAGGTGCGTCATTTTATGCTGTATTGTTTACTGCTCCCTTTTGTTTGCTGTTTGTTGTTTCTCATAAATACATATATGTTTTAGTGTGCTGTAAAACAATGTTGCGCTTTTGTCTGGAACAGAGATGTGAACAAGAGATTGCTGGACGATAAAGACGAAGCTGATGCCATCGAAGCAAGGCGGGTACAGATGTTAATTTCCATACCATAGCAGCTTTTTAGACTCTCTGTGTTGACTTGGACTGATTTGATTAGTTTACTCTTTGTTAATCAATGGAACTGAAAGACATAGAAACATTTAACGGGGAGAAGAAACTGTATTACTCAAATTCATCAACAAGAATATGTGTTAAGTTGTGATGTGCGTTATGTGTTAAATTGCGATGTGCGTTCATTTTTGAGAAATATGAATAGTTTTCAAAGAAGAGTTGTTCTGAAAAAAGATTTAAGCCTTTAGTGAAAAAAAAAGGTTATCGATAATGTTAGAAACAGAATAAATTTTTGGGTGCATTCTTCTGCATGTGATTGGAGTTGTTGTTTGTGTGGTGGTCGTGTCACTCTGTTCCACAACCCATGACTGCACAGTTTGCATTGTTTTTTTGTGTGCATTGAACACGCAGGAGGATTCCTTCAAGGCGAAGTTATGGCTTCAGCAACAGTAATTCACATTCCATTGTTCCTCCATTCCATCAGCTTCCTGGGTCTTGTCTCATGCCAGGTTTCTCCCAACCTCTCCCTGTGTCTTTCCTTGAAGAGGCAGTCACCACCCTTTTCAGTTGTGTTTCAGGAGGATTCTAGTTGTTTATTTCCTGTTTTATTTGTTTGCTTTGGTCATGTCCTTTGAGCGTACTTTGTTTGAAAACCCTGTGATGAGTCGGTGTGTGGAAGGTAGTGGTTTTTAGATGGGTTTTCTACAATTTACACAATACTGGGATCTTAATGTGACAGGAAGGAAGGAGGTTAAAAAAAACAGAAACTTTGTAAGTGTGTGTGAGTGAGAATGTGAATGAGTTAGGGAAGAGAGAGAGAGAGAGAGAGAGAGAGAGAGAGAGTTAAAGAAAGAGAACATAAAATGTAACATTCTGTGCGGCAAGATCTGGAGTGTGTATGGTGTGTGTGTGTGTGTGCATATGCTTGTGTACATGGATGCATGCACTGAACTTTTTTTGGTCTTCATTTTCAGTTAAGATAAGGAAACTAGATACTAATTGCATTGCTTATGCCAGTAATGCCAGATAGATGATTCACAGAACAGGTGACCGCCTCTTTAACCTTCATTGTCCTGTGTTTCGTATGACAGAATTCGCCCAGACTACTAAGTTTATATTGGAATTTGCTGCCCGAATTGGGGTACTGACTTTAAAAAATTGTAAAAAATAAACTAATGGATAAAAAGACTTCAAATTTTCAGCAAAAATCTATGGAAAGCTGAACTTTGGTTTGCACTTGTTATTTTAGGGGGATGTGAAAATATTTTCATGGCTCAACACTCACACACCTGATTTTACCTGGAAAACACACCTACGTCAGTGAAATAGGTGACAGACAGGCAATACAACACCCATCAACTTTATAACACCTACCTTTTTGGTGGCAAGTGGTCAGGTTCACCATCTGAAAAGAACTGATGGGTGTTGTGAGGTGTTAGTAGTTACACAGGTAGCTAGGAATATACGCGAAATTTTTGTGACGCTTTTAAGTCACATAGCAGTTACATAGCAGGAAAAAATAAAATAAAAAAAATAAGAAGTCAAAATCATACCATATTTACTGAAAATGTATTGGAGTGCATGCTTGTTGATCTGCATGAGTTAGTTTGTGTTTGTGAGAAAATAATTCCTATGGCTGATAATATTTCTAACTATATACAGGTGTTAGTAGGAAGGAAGAGAGGCAGGCATCACAACACAAAACAACACTCAAATATTTTTGTTGTACTCACCATATGGTTCCAGATGTAATGAATTATATAATCCAAATGTGATCACACACAAACAACACAGTCACTGGAAATGTTCTTGCTTTTGATCACTTTTGTCACACACAGATCACCGACATGAAATTTTCTTTCCGTTGTGCACTTTTCTTACATGCACAAATTCCAGTACTTTTGTATGTGGCACTTTCAATATTTAGTCAACCCAAAAACAGTCTGTACAAAACAAAAATGACAAAGTCCAGTCCTTGATTTAGTCAAGTATCAGGTGTACTGCTAGGAATGAGTGTGTAGGAACCTACTCACTGCTGGTGAAAAGAAAAAAAGCAGCCACGATCCTTGCACAAAGCCACCTTACACATCACACACTCATGTGTTGACTGGATGGCATTGCCTGCTGGGGTTTTCCTGCCTTCCTTCTTGCAACAGACACAGTCCTTCTTGCCTCTGGCAGACTGGATTTTGGAAGGAGTGTGTTTGTGCTTGTCTGGATTGTCATGAACGACGGGACGGCCGATCCGTTTTCGACCCTTGAAACCATTCACCATGCCCATGACAATCTCAGTGTGAAAATCCACATGCAGTTTCAGTGGGGCATCTGCAGAGTTTTTGTAGATTACAAAGGCATTTACTGCAGCAGTGTCCAGGCAGAAGAAGAACACATATTTCCACCACTTCATGAATTTCTGCTTGGAACAATAATATGATCGCAATTGATCATGCTTGTCAACACCGTTGTAGTTCTTGGTGTAATCAGCAACAGCCAGGGGCCTAGAATACCTGGCTTTTTCAACACCCCCTGCACCTTTCTGACAAGCTCTCCATCGGTTCCATCATGGACAGAAGTAAGAAGGGTGACCTTACGACGGTCAAACCAAGCAACAGCCTGAAGCTTGCCCTTCAAATCACCATAGCCAATCTCACGAAACCAGCGCTTTGTGTCCCCAGACTTTTTGACACATTTTGCTGGCTTCATATCCTGTGGCAGACCCTTCCTGTTATTTCGCACAGTCCCACATGCCAAGGTTTTCTTCTGAAACAGATACTGAATGAGGGGGACTGACGTGAAATAATTATCAAAGTAGATGGTGTGCCACTTGAAATAATGGGGTTCTGACAAGTGTTTGACAACACGATCCCCTAGGGCATCACCTGTCCCAGCAGGCACATCATTGGTCTTCCCAGTATATACTGAATAATTCAGCATATAAAAGAATCGGCATCACACAAAGCCCACACCTTGAGGCCCCACTTCGTTGGTTTTGCAGGCAAGTACTGCAGAAAACCACAACGACCCTTGAACTTGATCATTGCCTCATCTACTGTGATGTTTTGCCCAGGTAGAAACTGCATAGCAAAACATTCTTGTGTCATGGAAATGAGAGGTCTGACTTTGAACAGGGGGTCATACCCAGCCTGACCTCTGGGAACAAACTGAGTGGTATCAGCGAGGTGAAAATACTGGTTCAGCTGTTCAAACCTGTTCTTCGACATGACACTTGACACCCAAGGATTGAAGAAAGGAGAAGAATCTTTCCAATAAAAATCACGATGAGGAACAGGGGCCATGTTCATAAACATGAGAAGACCAACAAAAGCTCTGATTTCATCCACAGTGGTTGGCTCAAACTTATCCTCAGGAAGACCAGCAGCCACGAGTGTTTGTCTTGCATACAGGTTGGTTTCCCTGGCCATGAGATGGAATGCGTCCAAAGGAAAAACAAGTGAAAAATAATCAAAAGGTGTTCGAAGATTCACTTGTGGACGTGGGGGCCCTGTATGCATCAAACACACGAACTTCAGTCCGAAAGTCGTCGTTTGACCACTGCGATGACTGTGCACATCCACCGACATCAGTAGCACCTGCGTCACCTGCGTCGCCTATGTCCGAGTCCGAGTCACTGTCACTACTCGCATTCACTCCTTCTGCAACTTCATAGTCACTGTCGCTGTCTGCAGAGTCGAGATCAATGTCCGATTCATTCCAGTCGTTATTATCGGTCGGCAACACATTCATATTGAACATTTGGTCCACAGTCAAGCTCATGTCACTATCACTGTCAGAGTGCGACATTTTGCTCGTAGTCGGAAGTCGATGGGATGACCAAAATAATCGATAAAAAATCAAAACAGCCACGAACCGCTCTTGCAAATGGCGCCGAGAAAGGTGTGAAAGGCCCGGATAACGACCGGTTTGTCTTATTACTGTAGTCAACCCAAATACGGAAGGCACACCGAGACAATCACCCTACTGACGAACGGGCGGTATAGGGCGGATCAGGAGCCTGAGGGGTCGGGCGGAATAGGGCGGAACGGGGTAGAAAGGTTAATATCCTTATGCCTCTTGTGAATTGCTGACCGCTATGTTGTTGAGAGCTGAGCTGACGTAAACTTCAAGGCTTTGGAGAGAAAGGGAAAGAACAAATCCTTGAAGTACTGTTTAACTCGCTGTACAGATGGTGCATACTTTGATGAGTGTGCTGTATATCCTTTTTTAAATGTAATTCAGATTTACCTGTTTATTCGTTTATATGAATGGTGGATACTTTCATGAGTGTCTATATACATCGTTTGAAAAACATATTAAGTATTTCAGTTAATAAGTGATTTCTGTTTATGGCCCATATCTTTTTGTGTATATTTTTTCACATTGGTTTACTGTACATTACTTAAATTACAGATAATTCATGAGTACAGATAATTCATGAGTACAAGAAGTGTATGAACATATCAGCAGTGTCTTCATTAGCAAAATGACTGTTGAGCTGCTAAAGAACTTTTTTCTCCATGAGAAAGCTGATCACCAGTCAAGCTTTTTCATTTCGTCAGCTAAATGACTTGTGATAAGCAAACGTTTTTTTTTTTGTTTTGTTTTGTTTTTGGGAGGAGGGGGTTGTTTGGGTTTTTTTTTTGTCAGGAAGATGAACATTTAACTGATTAAGATTTTTTCTTCAGCTGTTAAACCACTAGATACCGCATTTTCTCAGCACCATGCGTTCAGTTTCATATTTCCCAAATGGACAGTCATCAGGTCGGATGTCATTGTGAATTGATTCAGATTCATCAGATTTATGCTTTATCCATATTTTACTGTTAAAGAAAACATTCAGATTAAGTTCACTAGCAGTATATTAGGGCGCAGTGAAACTGGGGTTTCATACAGATTTTCACTAAAAATACTTAACAACAGGCAAATAACGAAATCAGATGATTAAATTTTAATCTTCAGCAGAGGAAAGAACAGATAGAAGGATTGGGATTGTTATCACCGTCTACGTTGCCAGGTGTGAATGTTGACATTGATATTAAAGCTGAACATTACTGAATCTCTGAGTGAGTTTCTTTGTAGCTGTGGATGTTGTTGTTGTTGTCATTATGTGTGTGTGTGTGTGTGTGTGTGTGTGTGTGTGTATGTAAACAAGTGCATCTGTATATGTGTGTACAAACTTGTCATTTCATTTGATAGTCCAATTTATTTGGGTTCCCCCAAAGGAGAACAAGGAGGCCAGGATAAAGTAGTTCATGAGAGTATGTCATGAGTAGCTATGGTTCAGATTTTCATACCTGGTTGATGTGTCCAATGCTGTTCTTGAAACCACACATATATAGAGAGGTAAACAACATTTTCAACATGTCTCCTTCAACTCAGATCAGTTTTGCTTTTTGTATTTCACAGTTTCTCAGCTTTTTTTTCCAGTTTCACTAGAGAAAGCGGCACTTTCAAATGTACAGGTTGCAGCCGTGTGCATGATGCTGAGCTTTGTCTGTATCTTTACTCGGTACTTGTTGACTTTCCAAATCTTCAATGTGGTGGACTCATTCCAGATTTTTTTGTGTGTGTGCATGCAGAAAGCGCCATCTCTCTTTCACTCCCTCTCTCTCTCTCTGTCTGTCTGTCTTATACATACACACACAAACACAAACACGCACACACACACGCACGCACACACACACACACACACACACACACACACACACACACACACACACACACACACACACACACCACATTTTTAAATCAGTGGTTCTGAGGATGTTCTAAACACCCTGCTTTTGAAGGCTTCCTGATTGCTGAAGGACAGTTTTTAAAGAAATTGAAACAGATTCTTAATCAAGACTGATACGTTGAAGATCAACAATGTTATATGCCCCGATTCTTAATCAAGACTGATATGTTGAAGATCAACAATGTTACATGCTCTGTATCAGATCAGGTACTAGCTCGCATGATCACAAACTTGGTTACAGTCATGAAAAATTATGAGATCTATAGTAGCGGGCAGAACTACGAATTTAGAACACACACACACACACACACACACACACACACACACACACACACACACACACACACACACAGATTTACACACACACACACACACACACACACACACACACACACACACACGCACACAGAGATCCCCCACTATTAGATTGTTCGTCTATGTATTTGTCTGACTTTATTCAAGTTTAAAAGGCTATGCCAGTCTTGAATAAAAGTTACTCTGTGTTAGGTTTCCTTATGGGAGCAAAACATACCCTACTTGTTTACTGTTTATCGTTTACTGTTCCCTGCCTCATTTCATTTCCGATTTTGCTTTGATTAAATTGAGGTTATTTGTATTTGTTTCTGTCCGTCTGTGTGTTTGTCTTTTGATCTCCTTGCATCTTTGGGTGGATCCTCAGGCGTAGGCTCAAAGACTGTCCCCTACATTGCATAATGTCTTTAGTTTTTACAGCAACTTTTTTTCCTCCCCACACTTTCGTTTGGTTGCATTTACTACTCTTCGCTGGCTGCTCTGGGGGTGCTATTGGATTCTTTTTTGCACCCATGGTGGTGAGAACACCACAGTATTATGGACAGTGGCGTGTCTCTATTTGACGCCGGGAGCGCAGACACAACCAGCCGTGTCTCCCTGATGAGTCCCGATCCAGCGGGCGAAAGGCCTCGGAGCAGGCAACACAAATATATCTGCCTTCAAAAGGGATTGCGATTGTTCCCTTTTGCAGCTAGTGAAGAGTTTTCATATCTGTAACTTTTTTTTTTTTTTTTTTTTTAATTTCATTTTCCCAGTTTCTCCATCTTCAAACTCCCCTCCCCTCAAGTCCAAATCTTTGCCAGACAGTTCAGTTGTTGGCCTGCGCTTGTTTTTTCCCCCACTATTAGATTGTTCGTCTATGTATTTGTCTGACTTTATTCAAGTTTAAAAGGCTATGCCAGTCTTGAATAAAAGTTACTCTGTGTTAGGTTTCCTTATGGGAGCAAAACATACCCTACTTGTTTACTGTTTACACACAGAGAGATTTACACACACACACACACACACAGATTTACACACACGCACGCACGCACGCACATACTGGTGTTAACAGTCTGTACAAGATGTACAAACAGAGTGGTTTTTCTGTGTCCCGTGCTCAGAGGAATATGTGGAAGGGTGTCTCATCTCTGCAGGAGGATGTCTTCCGCATTGTCTGTTATTGCCGTCTGTCGAATCGCAGTGTAGGTGATGGTCTATATGAGATGTTTCCATTCATTGAGTTTAGCTGGAGTTTATTTTGTTTCGTTGGGGTTTATTTCA
>CM031611.1:10349162-10491476 GCA_018398815.1 Conus ventricosus | reverse complement strand
TTTATTTCATTTGTTTTATTTTTACATTACTTAATTGAATTACTGTTCATATGTTTATCTTTTATTCCGTTGTTACATATTGATTTGCTGGTTGTTTGTTTTGAAAAATATGCCAGTATGCTGTGAATGAGCAGAGGATGCCAGTGCTAGCTGTGCATAGAGGGGGGGTCCTCAGGCTTTGTGCTATCTTTGCTGTCAGATACTGCTACATGCCATTTCTTTTTTTATCTGCATGCGGGATGGTCCTACAGAGATGGGATTTTTCCGCCGATTGGCGGATTTCCGTCTTTTTGATGGCCCCAGGGGTCGTTTTTGAGATCAGTGTAAATCCGTTGAGAAAATTGGGGGGGGGGGGGGGGGGGGGGGGTAGAGGTAGGTTTGTGATGAAGCTAATGTACGGCGAGAGGTCGATCGATATTGTGTTCTCAATTGATCCGTTCGCAAATGGATGTTTCCGGTTTCTGCTTGGGCCGGTCGAGACTGCTGTCTTTGTTTTCATTCTGCGGTTAACCGAAACCATCAAAGCGGAAGTTGATGTTTGAGAACGCGGCTGTAATGATATCGTGTAGCAGACTACACGAGCCTCGTTCTTGAATTGAAAAGGTCATTTCCGCCAACCTCGTTTTGGCGACTTAACGTTTGTTTACCATATCTACAGATTACAGTTCGCTGTTCGTTAACGAAGTCTTCGTGTGTATTTACGAATGATCTAGCTCGACTACAGCTACTATTAGTTGGTGGCAGCGGTAAAGAACTTTCCTCCGGAGGAATTCAATTCATGAAAAGAAGTATGGCATTCAAACCACCAGAAAATTTTGATTTTTCAAGGCCTGAAGTGTGGCCAACATGGAGACAACGATTTCTTCGTTATCGAACTGCAGCGAAACTTACGACTGAGGACTTCGATGTACAAGTGAGTGCACTAATTTATTCGATGGGGGAAGAAGCTGAGAAGATTTTTGGAACTTTCAATGTTCGTAGAAACGAAGTTGAAGACAGAAACAATCCGAATCACACATTTGAAGACATAATTGAAATGTTCAATAGGCACTTTAACCCCAAAGTCAACGTCATTCATGAAAGAACTGTGTTTCATCAAAGATATCAAGGTGCTGGAGAGAATGTGGAAACTTTCATTCGCTCACTCTATGACTTAGCTGAACATGCAGACTTTGCTGACAAAGATAGCGCAATTAGAGATCGCCTTGTAGTAGGATTAAGAGACAAAGAACTCTCAGAAAAGCTACAACTACAAGCTGACCTCACCTTGCAGCAAGCAATCGTGCAAGCCCGTCGTATGAGCAAGTCAAATCACAGCTTTTGGAACAAAGAACACAAGTTGATGCCGTGAATTCACGTCCTGCAGTGGGCAGTTCACGTGGCAATACACAAGCTCGATTCCAAGGCAACAGAAATCATCAGCAGCCTGCATCTCACCTCAACTCAGTCAGAGGAAGAGGTTCCAGAGGAAATGGTCGTGGTGGTCATGTTTCTGCTGGCTACCATCAACACAAAGGAAACCGAAACAGCGGCAACAGTTCAAGATGTCGATTTTGTGGCAAACAGCCTCAACATAACAGACAAGAATGCCCTGCACGTGGAAAATCTGCAACAACTGTGGAAAATATGGACATTTCCAGTCAGTCTGTCGTCAGCAACACCCTGTAGTGAGTGCGGTAAAGGAAGAGGAAATGTACTTTCTGGGTGCCATTGACAGCAATGTTAACGTCCTTCCTTGGTTTGTGGACTTGAACATTTGCGGGAAACCGATTCGCTTCAAATTGATACTGGTGCCGATGTATCAGTCATCTCTCTTGCAGAGTACCAAAGCATGAAATCTCGCCCACCACTTCAGCATACCAACGCTACACTTCGCAGTCCAGGAGGCAAAATGAGTTGCAGAGGATACTTCATGAGTACCGTGAACGTCAAGAAGGACTCATTCAAACTGAAAATATTTGTCATTAACTCTGACACAGACAACCTTCTTGGATGCGGTGCTGCCAGTCACATGGGTCTTGTACAGCGAGTAGACAGTATGATGAACTCAACATTCGGAGAACTGGATGATAAGCCTGTTAATTGTCCCCAGTCAAAATCCATCTGAAAGAGGATGCTGAACCATACAGTGTGGCAACAGCAAGAAGGATACCAATTCCGCTTCTCGACAAAGTCAAAGATGAGCTTGATCGAATGAAGAAAAATGATATCATCGAAGAAGTTACTGAACCTACGGATTGGTGTGCCCCAATAGTCGCCGTGATGAAGAAATCTGGAGCTGTTCGCATCTGCACAGACTTCAAGAAACTGAATAACGCAGTCAAAAGAGAGCGGTATGTCATACCCACCATTGAAGACATCCTGTACAAGCTGAAAGATGCCAAGATATTTACAAAACTGGATGCAACATCTGGATTTTGGCAAATCCCACTGGATCCAAGTACTGCAAAACTGACTACTTTCATCAGTCCTTTCTGCAGATTCTTCTATAAGAGACTTCCTTTTGGGATATCATCTGCTCCCGAGATCTTTCAGAGAACTATGGAAAACATCTTGCAAGGAGAAAGAAACGTCATTTGCTTTTATGATGACATACTTGTCTTCAATGAAAACCCAGAAGAACATAGTGCGAGTGTCAACTCAGTGATGCAGAAACTTTTCAACATCGGTCTGAAGCTCAACAAGGGGAAATCAGAGTTCAACAAGACAGAAATCACCTTTCTTGGACATCGCATCAGTGCTGATGGCATACGCCCAGATGATGAAAAAGTGAAGGCAATCAGAAACATGCCTGACCCCAGGAACGTGACAGAACTGAAACGTGTTCTTGGCATGATGAACTTTCTTGGTCGTTTTATCCCAAACATGTCATCCATTCTGCGTCCTGTAACAGAATTGTTAGAAAAAGACAAAGAGTGGATATGGGAAGAACCTCAATCAAATGCATTCAATGAGATCAAGGAAGCTCTATCTTCAACTCCTACACTGGCGTTCTTTGATCTCAACAGGAAAACCACTGTGAGCACAGATGCTAGCAGCTACGGCATTGGCGGAGTGCTGCTTCAAGATCATGATGGAGTGAAGAAACCAGTGGCATACTGTTCCAGAACTCTCAACACTGCTGAGCGTGGGTACGCTCAAATCGAAAAAGAGTGTCTGGGAGCAGTGTGGGCTTGTGAAAAGTTCGAGAGATACTTGATAGGCCTTGAGTCATTTATATTAGAGACTGATCACAAACCGCTCATACCCTTGATCAACACAAAGGATCTGAACGAAACACCTCTTCGCTGCCAGCGAATGTTGATGAGATTCATGAAATTCAATGTGAAAGCAGAATTCACCCCAGGAAAAAAGCTTGTTGTAGCCGACACCCTTTCTAGGAGTCCACAAAACGAAGCTTTAGTTCAGCAAGTTGACACTGTCTCATCATGTGAAGAGGACATCAGGGCCCACATCAACATGATCAAAGAGAGCTGGCCACTTCGGATAAAAAACTACAAGAAATTGCAAAAGAAACTGCTCAAGACAAAGTCATGAATACTGCACTGACTTACACCTTGACGGGATGGCCCAACTATATTAGTCAAGTGGATCCAGCAGTCAGAGAATTCTTCTCTGTCAGAAATGAGCTTAGTGTGAACCAAGGACTTCTCATAAAAGGGCAACGCATAGTGATCCTGAGAAAATGCGAGAAGATGTTCTCAGCAGGATCCATGAAGGACACACCGGCATAACTAGGTGCCGTGAACGTGCAGCTAACTCTGTGTGGTGGCCTGGACTTTCATCTGCTATCGCTGAGACAGTCCGAAACTGCAAATTCTGTGAAGAAAAGCAGCCATCACAAAGAAAAGGAGCCCCTCATCCAACAGACCTACCGGATCGCCCATTTCAGCAAGTCGCAGCAGACTTATGTGAACACAAGGGCCAGCAGTATCTGGTTGTGGTTGATTACTACTCCAGATACTTGGAAATCAGCCATCTCCCTCGCATCACAACAGAAGTTGTCATCGGGAAACTGAAGAACATATTTGCTCATCACGGTATTCCCGAACTACTCATCACTGACAATGGCCGTCAGTTTACTGCTTACGAATTTCAAGCATTCAGTAAGCAGTGGGGATTCAGACATACTACCAGCTCGCCGTATTTCCCACAGGCAAATGGGGAGGCGGAACGTGCTGTTCGTGAAGCTAAGAAGATCCTTTCACAGGATGACCCTTTCCTGGCTCTACTCATTCACAGATCGACACCATCAACAGCAACAGGATTCAGTCCATCGGAACTTGCCATGGGTCGACGTCTCCGTACTCGTCTTCCTACCCTTCCAGAAAACTTAGAACCCAAGCTTGAGAAAAAGGAAGAAATCCATGACAGAGACAGAAAACAGAAGAAAGCAAACAAGCACTACTTTGATCAACGCCATGGAGTTCGTTCTTTGCCAGAACTCAGACCCGGAGAAGTCGTCCTACAGAAACTCGACAACCAGAAGGAGTGGAGTGATCCAGCAACAGTTCAGAGACGTTGTGATCCAAGATCCTACATCGTCCAAACGTCATCTGGTCTTCTGCGAAGAAACCGAAGACATTTGAAACCACTGAGGTGTCACAACAACAGAAACTTTGTTCCTGCTCCATCCAGCTACACCTCAGTTCACCAGTTGGTCCCAGCATGTCCCATGCCAGTCTGTCTCATTCCAAACCCCTCTCCGCCTTCAGGTCTGGAAGCTGCCAGCACGCCTACACCTGTTGGAAGACCAGCATCAGCTGCCAACGCCAGTTCAGTGCAACCTGAGTCCAGACAGCTTCCACTGGAAGTTCCAGAGACAACTAGCAATGGACACTCATCAACACCACTTACCAGTACCCTGACTACCCGTTCAGGACGAGCTGTGAAGATGCCTGCTCGATTTCAGGATTATAACCTGACATGAACTTTAACGATAACATAGCGTGTTACATTTCCCCAGGTTGTTGAGAAGACTCTAACAAAAATAAGATTTATTTACCGTTATGTAATTGTCCATGTAAAAGGGGAAGGTGTAATGATATCGTGTAGCAGACTACACGAGCCTCGTTCTTGAATTGAAAAGGTCATTTCCGCCAACCTCGTTTTGGCGACTTAACGTTTGTTTACCATATCTACAGATTACAGTTTGCTGTTCGTTAACGAAGTCTTCGTGTGTATTTACGAATGATCTAGCTCGACAACAGCTACTATTAGTGCGGCAAACTGTTTGCGAATTTTTTTCCTGACGCCATTTTCTTTCGGTTTGACGAGAGTGGCGAAAACCAGAATGTTTCGTCAGATAGCAGAAAGCGAGAAAGTTCTTGCGAAGCAAGTCGATGCTTCAGTTAAAAACAAATGGACTTGGAAGTGGTTGGAGGGGGAAGTGAGCGAAAAAGTGATGCTGACCAGTTCCAAAGGCGCCGTCAGCCACAGTGTGATTCTCAGACTGAAAGACTGCATGAGGAAAATCACCTATTAGATCCAGGACAAGCAGTCTGCACATGGTGTAATGACGCGATCAAGTATGGCTCACGGGGCAAGTCAGCATTGATCAACCACGTTCTTGCTGAAAAGCACCTAGCAAGAGTGAAAGATCGTCTTACAAACGAGACTCTTGGATCGTTTGGAGCATCGGCGAGTCTACCCACCACCCCCACTCCCACCCGTCTCTCTCTCTCTCTCTCTCTCTCTCTCTCTCTGTGAAGAGTAATGCTATTTGTTTTGTTGAAGTAATGATATTAATAATATTGCAGGTTATCTCCAGATAGATATGATGAATCTGTAGAACCCCCCCCCCACCCTTTTTTTTTTACTTCTTGATGTAATGCTCACAATCATCAAGCTGATTATTTTGCAATGAAGGTTCTCTTTGAAAAAACAGGTTACATCAATGTCACAGTATACACAATTGTGTAGTCAATATTTTACGTAATAAATAGCATACAACAAACTATTTTAGTGAGAGAGAGATCAAAACAAAAAAATTGCAAGGGTGTTATTGACATTCTACAGACAAGAAAACAAAACATAAGTAAACAGACGATAGTACAGAAAAAGTAATAGTAGTAGTAGTAGTAATAATAATAAGAATAATGTTTTTTACCTATACCACCGCGTCACAAAAATCTTTTCTTTTCTGGTATAGATATCATGGGGGAAAAAATCAGTTACACACATTCATACAAACGAGCAGACCGGCAGATATGCATGCATACTTATACTCTGGTGACTAGATTTAGCAAGTGACATCATTAATGTTGAGGAGTATCAGAAGTGTGAAAGTGTGTTTTTTTCAAATTGTAATAGAGATGGATCAAGTTGAAAAGAAAAAAAAACCTGCTTGTGGGCATACAATGAGTTAAACCTTCACAATTTGCACACTTTGAATATGATCCTTAGTCAACTCTCTCACTTATATTATTCTATAAAGGAATCAGAATCCTCCGTGGTATTTTGAAGGACAACTGTAAGAAATTATTTGATTGGTGTTCAGGTAAACTTTTTTAATAAGTATTTTGAAGGATGGCTATTACTATTAGAAACTAAACTGCTCGCTGAAATGTGGTGATGTGAAGGACAGTAATGAGAAACTGACTTGCAACTGCTGGAAAATTGTGTGACTATTAGCAACTGGAAAATCACCAATCCTGTGTCAATGGTCTTCATGATTTCCTGACAGACATCAATGGCGAAGGTGAGAAAGTCTTTTTTTTGTAGGATCAAGGTTATTAATACTTTTGAATACTTTGGTGTCTCAGATGCTGATTTTTGCAGGTTAAATTCTAAAAAATCTTCAGCTTCAGGGGGCTTCGCCCCTGACCCCCACCAGGGGCCTTGCCCCTGGACCCCACCGGGGGCCTTCAGCGGCCCCCGGACCCCCGCCACTTTTTTTCCTCCTTTTTCACATTATGAGAATCCCATCTCTGGTCCTATGATCATGGTGAGGCATGCATTATTCAAGACTTTTCATGGGGTATTTTGTTGTTTCAAATGTGTAATGTATTTTGTCATGGGAATCATGCAAAAGAACCATTTAAATGACAGTGAATGATATCTTTTGAAAACTGAATATATTTATTGTAGATTAAAAAAGTGTATTTATTGGAATGTATTACTGGTAGGAGTGGATGATGAAATTGGATAATTCGAAGCAGTGTTTACTATTTTTTAATCTGTCAGAATTTTTTGATGTCCAACTCATGAACAAGGAAAAAATGACATGGACATTTTACGTACTCATTGTGTACTACCGAATTCAGACTGCACAAGCATATGCATACAGCAGCAAGCATGTACATGTGGATACCCCATGTCTGCATGTACACACACACACACACACACACACACACACACACACACACACACACACATGTACATACACATTCACAGACCACAAGTGTTGACATATGGTCATGTTCACACAAGTGTTCTGATGATTGTAGTTGATGTTTTGTGTTTGTGTGTTTGAAAAAATTGTTTTCCATTCTTGGCAAATAGAGAAATGTATTTTGGGAGACAGAGAGATTTTTAATTCTGATGGGAAATATTGTTGTGTTGGATTCAAGTTTGTTATTTGTCAGTATAGTTTTTTCTTTGTTTATGTTTGTGTGTTTGATTTGAATTTCTTTATTTTGTTTTATTATTACTGGTCACATGGTAGTACAAGTTAATGTAAATAATGTAAAAGTTCAAAGGTGATATTCAATGAGATACTACAACTTATTCCATCCCCACTAATGTATCGTTCATTAAGGTACTGCATCAGCTATTAACTTCTTTTTTTTTTTAACTGACCTTAATCAATATAAATAATATTTCAGTTTTCAAGTTCATTATAGAATTTAATTTAAAATGTATTTTACTATATGTGTTTTATCATATCCTCTGAAGCATTTTGATAGCACCAAGGTCACAATATATTGTTTTTGCACGTGTGAGAGAGAGAGAAAGAGAACATGATTCTGCTTATTTGTGTGGATATGTGTGCATGTGTGCACATGTCTGTGGGTGCACATAGATGTTGAGTGTGTTTGTGAGCAACTTAGAGTATGTGAATGCCCTCATATTTATGTATATGAAACATATAAATGTGTACATACAGACACTGGGGAGAGAGACAAGTTCTTATTAAGAGAGTGAAATTGGAAGCAATTTTTTTGTAGTTACACTATCTGTGTGTGTATAGGAGGGGGTGTTCATAAAAGAAAAATGGTTGCTTTTTAAGGTACTTGGACATGTAATTTCATTTTACTTTTTCATTTATACATTTATTGCCACAGTAGTGATGACTAGTAATTCCCACCCCATAATGTTAAAAGCAGTGCTTTGGATGAAACCCTTTAACATGCTGAAGTGGCAGGATTTTTTTTTAAACCCAAAAGCCTTGAAATCTGCCTAAATATGTCATTAGAATACCGCCTGCAGGGCTTTTGAGAGGGTGGAGAGGGGGCATTTACAATGTAAATTCTTTGTTTTCTTAAAACTCTGCCTTGTGTGCAAAATGTTTCTTTTTACAGCTTCTGCATTTCCTATTATCCAACACGCATGCACGCACGCGTGTGCGCGCACACGCACGCACACACACACTCACACACACTCACACACACTCTCACACACACACACACACACACACACACACACACACACACACACACACACACACACACACACACACACACACACACACACACAAGTGTGTGTGTATGTTCCCAAACTGATCCTAGGCACTGCCCAGATTTCATAAACATTTATAAAATCATGATCAGTGTTTGTTTTCTTTTTTTCTAGAAATAATTGTGTAATAATGAATAGAGTCAAGAAACAAATAGACAACAGCAACAACAACAACAAACAAAGCAAATGACAAAGAAAAAAAAGCGCCAGCAAACACAGGAAAACACAGAGCCCTTGAAAGGTGTGCTTTGTGGATGATGGTTCCCTGCTGGTCTGTTGAATTCAGGCTTTGGCGCAGCAAACAGAGGAGCCCCAGAAACAGCGTCGGCTTGTCAAACAGGGATCGTTACTCTCCAAGTACTTCCCAGGAGGGTATGCAGCTTACCTCTCTTGATCCTGTCGAGCTTGTTTAATTAATTGTTTTGTGTTATGATTGTTGGTAGGCATGTATGGTGGATTTTTTTTTGCTGTCCCAACCCCTGCGCCACCTCAGAGGCAGTGCACCCACGCCACTCATTCCGACACCCCGTCCACAGCCAGTATGGTGGATTTTGTTGTGTAGCTGGGTCAGAAATTCTCCGTGCAATATGGGGGGCTAACTGTTCTCTTCCAGGGCATTTCATTTTTCTTTTGCCACTTCTGATTGTAAGAAAGCAGGTACATGAAACTGAAAGCATTGTTCCCCTCTGTGTGTGTGTGTGTATGAGTGTGTGTGTGTGCGTGTGCGTGTGTGTGTGTGTGTGTGTGTGTGTGTGTGTGATTATCACTTGTTGAGACATCAAATTAGGATATTCGTTTCTCACTGATGTCACCATCTCACATTAAAATGTGTGTTTCTCATGAGTTTGCCTCAGAAAATCTGTCGGCATAAAACTGCTTTTGTTTATCTTTTGTGTAAACTTGTGTATTTGTGTACTGTTTTATTTATTCCTTCTGTTCAGATGAAGATTGCAACTGTGAAAGAGCATTAAAATCTTACAGGAGGAAAACGAAAAAACAAACAAAATTGAACAGTTTCCCCCTCCCCCTCCCCCTTCCCCCCCACACACAGTGTATGCTTGCATGTGTAGATACTTGTGTATACACACATACACAGACATTATCTCAGACAGAGAGACATACACATATACATACAAACACACATGCACACACACCACACACTCTCATGCGTGCATTCGCACGCACACACGCACATATATATATATATGTCAGGGCTTCTGAAAACGCAAAAAATTGCGTACAGTACGCTTTAAAACTCTACGGGACGCACTGGGTGTCCGTGTAAGGGGTCCCCAGGGACCCCTTCAAATTTTGGTGAAGTCGGACATAAAGTGAGAAAAGACTGCCTTCAACATCGTAAGTTGGGTGCCGTAACATCGTAGGTCTGCTACACTTCGGACCGAACCCATCCCTTTTCGAGTTTGAACAGCAACAAAGCGAGTAGGGCAGCCTCCAAACAACATACGTCGGTCACTTTTGTCGTCTGCTCAGGCTGACTGACTAAGCTTAACGCTAGGCCACAGCATCGTTTTCAGTTGACCGAATTTTCCTACTTTGAGCCATGTGATGTCACGATGACGCTTTTCATTTTCCCGGCAGGAGAGAGGCATTTCCGCGAAGCCTTTGTTTCCAACATGTCTCTCGAAGCGTGGTTAACGAAATCATCGTCACAAAAGCGAAAAAGCGTAGCAGAGGAGCAAGATCGAGAACGGATACAATTTTTGATGTTTATTTTGTTGTTTTTGATGTGTCTGTGACAATTGGAGTGCGCGTGCAGGGATGCAATTTTTTAACGTATATTTTGTTGTTTTTATTGTGGTGTAGGGACCCTTAATGTTAGCCTGGGACCCCTTAAAAATCTGATGAAGGGGTCCCTGGGACCGGAAAGATTTTCACCCCAGCAGAAGCCCTGTATGTGCATATATGCAATTTTTTTTTCAGTCTTATTTTCCCTCTCTCACATACACCTATGTACAGATGACATCCATTTCTTTGCAGGCCTGCTCCACAGCGGCAGAGGTCCGAGGCACTTTCAGAGGATCTAAGGGCACCGTGAGACTTGATAGAATCTATTAGATCCAGGACAAGCAGTTGCAATGGTGTAGACCGATCAAGTATGGCTACGGGGCAAGTCAGCATGATCAACCACGTTCTTGCTGAAAGCACCTAGCAAGAGTGAAAGATCGTCTTACAAACGAGACTCTTGGATCGTTTGGAGCATCGGCGAGTCTACCCACCACCCCACTCCCACCCCGTCTCTCTTCTCTCTCTCTCTCTCTCTCTCTCTGTGAAGAGTAATGCTATTTGTTTTGTTGAAGTAATGATATTAATAATATTGCAGGTTATCTCCAGATAGATATGATGAATCTGTAGAACCCCCCCCCCACCCCTTTTTTTTTTACTTCTTGATGTAATGCTCACAATCATCAAGCTGATTATTTTGCAATGAAGGTTCTCTTTGAAAAAACAGGTTACATCAATGTCACAGTATACACAATTGTGTAGTCAATATTTTACGTAATAAATAGCATACAACAAACTATTTTAGTGAGAGAGAGATCAAAACAAAAAAATTGCAAGGGTGTTATTGACATTCTACAGACAAGAAAACAAAACATAAGTAAACAGACGATAGTACAGAAAAAGTAATAGTAGTAGTAGTAGTAATAATAATAAGAATAATGTTTTTTACCTATACCACCGCGTCACAAAAATCTTTTCTTTTCTGGTATAGATATCATGGGGGGAAAAAATCAGTTACACACATTCATACAAACGAGCAGACCGGCAGATATGCATGCATACTTATACTCTGGTGACTAGATTTAGCAAGTGACATCATTAATGTTGAGGAGTATCAGAAGTGTGAAAGTGTGTTTTTTTTCAAATTGTAATAGAGATGGATCAAGTTGAAAAGAAAAAAAAACCTGCTTGTGGGCATACAATGAGTTAAACCTTCACAATTTGCACACTTTGAATATGATCCTTAGTCAACTCTCTCACTTATATTATTCTATAAAGGAATCAGAATCCTCCGTGGTATTTTGAAGGACAACTGTAAGAAATTATTTGATTGGTGTTCAGGTAAACTTTTTTAATAAGTATTTTGAAGGATGGCTATTACTATTAGAAACTAAACTGCTCGCTGAAATGTGGTGATGTGAAGGACAGTAATGAGAAACTGACTTGCAACTGCTGGAAAATTGTGTGACTATTAGCAACTGGAAAATCACCAATCCTGTGTCAATGGTCTTCATGATTTCCTGACAGACATCAATGGCGAAGGTGAGAAAGTCTTTTTTTTGTAGGATCAAGGTTATTAATACTTTTGAATACTTTGGTGTCTCAGATGCTGATTTTTGCAGGTTAAATTCTAAAAAATCTTCAGCTTCAGGGGGCTTCGCCCCTGACCCCCCCCAGGGGCCTTGCCCTGGACCCCCACCGGGGGCCTTCAGCGGCCCCCGGACCCCCGCCACTTTTTTTCCTCCTTTTTCACATTATGAGAATCCCATCTCTGGTCCTATGATCATGGTGAGGCATGCATTATTCAAGACTTTTCATGGGGTATTTTGTTGTTTCAAATGTGTAATGTATTTTGTCATGGGAATCATGCAAAAGAACCATTTAAATGACAGTGAATGATATCTTTTGCAAAACTGAATATATTTATTGTAGATTAAAAAAGTGTATTTATTGGAATGTATTACTGGTAGGAGTGGATGATGAAATTGGATAATTCGAAGCAGTGTTTACTATTTTTTAATCTGTCAGAATTTTTTGATGTCCCAACTCATGAACAAGGAAAAAATGACATGGACATTTTACGTACTCATTGTGTACTACCGAATTCAGACTGCACAAGCATATGCATACAGCAGCAAGCATGTACATGTGGATACCCCATGTCTGCATGTACACACACACACACACACACACACACACACACACACACACACACACACATGTACATACACATTCACAGACCACAAGTGTTGACATATGGTCATGTTCACACAAGTGTTCTGATGATTGTAGTTGATGTTTTGTGTTTGTGTGTTTGAAAAAATTGTTTTCCATTCTTGGCAAATAGAGAAATGTATTTTGGGAGACAGAGAGATTTTTAATTCTGATGGGAAATATTGTTGTGTTGGATTCAAGTTTGTTATTTGTCAGTATAGTTTTTTCTTTGTTTATGTTTGTGTGTTTGATTTGAATTTCTTTATTTTGTTTTATTATTACTGGTCACATGGTAGTACAAGTTAATGTAAATAATGTAAAAGTTCAAAGGTGATATTCAATGAGATACTACAACTTATTCCATCCCCACTAATGTATCGTTCATTAAGGTACTGCATCAGCTATTAACTTCTTTTTTTTTTTAACTGACCTTAATCAATATAAATAATATTTCAGTTTTCAAGTTCATTATAGAATTTAATTTAAAATGTATTTTACTATATGTGTTTTATCATATCCTCTGAAGCATTTTGATAGCACCAAGGTCACAATATATTGTTTTTGCACGTGTGAGAGAGAGAGAAAGAGAACATGATTCTGCTTATTTGTGTGGATATGTGTGCATGTGTGCACATGTCTGTGGGTGCACATAGATGCTTGAGTGTGTTTGTGAGCAACTTAGAGTATGTGAATGCCCTCATATTTATGTATATGAAACATATAAATGTGTACATACAGACACTGGGGAGAGAGACAAGTTCTTATTAAGAGAGTGAAATTGGAAGCAATTTTTTTGTAGTTACACTATCTGTGTGTGTATAGGAGGGGGTGTTCATAAAAGAAAAATGGTTGCTTTTTAAGGTACTTGGACATGTAATTTCATTTTACTTTTTCATTTATACATTTATTGCCACAGTAGTGATGACTAGTAATTCCCCCCCATAATGTTAAAAGCAGTGCTTTGGATGAAACCCTTTAACATGCTGAAGTGGCAGGATTTTTTTTAAACCCAAAAGCCTTGAAATCTGCCTAAATATGTCATTAGAATACCGCCTGCAGGGCTTTTGAGAGTGGTGGAGAGGGGGCATTTACAATGTAAATTCTTTGTTTTTCTTAAAACTCTGCCTTGTGTGCAAAATGTTTCTTTTTACAGCTTCTGCATTTCCTATTATCCAACACGCATGCACGCACGCGTGTGCGCGCACACGCACGCACACACACACTCACACACACTCACACACACTCTCACACCACACACACACACACACACACACACACACACACACACACACACACACACACACACACACACACACACACACACACACAAGTGTGTGTGTATGTTCCCAAACTGATCCTAGGCACTGCCCAGATTTCATAAACATTTATAAAATCATGATCAGTGTTTGTTTTCTTTTTTTCTAGAAATAATTGTGTAATAATGAATAGAGTCAAGAAACAAATAGACAACAGCAACAACAACAACAAAACAAAGCAAATGACAAAGAAAAAAAAGCGCCAGCAAACACAGGAAAACACAGAGCCCTTGAAAGGTGTGCTTTGTGGATGATGGTTCCCTGCTGGTCTGTTGAATTCAGGCTTTGGCGCAGCAAACAGAGGAGCCCCAGAAACAGCGTCGGCTTGTCAAACAGGGATCGTTACTCTCCAAGTACTTCCCAGGAGGGTATGCAGCTTACCTCTCTTGATCCTGTCGAGCTTGTTAATTAATTGTTTTGTGTTATGATTGTTGGTAGGCAATGTATGGTGGATTTTTTTTTGCTGTCCCAACCCTCTGCGCCACCTCAGAGGCAGTGCACCCACGCCACTCATTCCGACACCCCCGTCCACAGCCAGTATGGTGGATTTTGTTGTGTAGCTGGGTCAGAAATTCTCCGTGCAATATGGGGGGCTAACTGTTCTCTTCCAGGGCATTTCATTTTCTTTTGCCACTTCTGATTGTAAGAAAGCAGGTACATGAAACTGAAAGCATTGTTCCCCTCTGTGTGTGTGTGTGTATGAGTGTGTGTGTGTGCGTGTGCGTGTGTGTGTGTGTGTGTGTGTGTGTGTGTGATTATCACTTGTTGAGACATCAAATTAGGATATTCGTTTCTCACTGATGTCACCATCTCACATTAAAATGTGTGTTTCTCATGAGTTTGCCTCAGAAAATCTGTCGGCATAAAACTGCTTTTGTTTATCTTTTGTGTAAACTTGTGTATTTGTGTACTGTTTTATTTATTCCTTCTGTTCAGATGAAGATTGCAACTGTGAAAGAGCATTAAAATCTTACAGGAGGAAAACGAAAAACAAACAAAATTGAACAGTTTCCCCCCTCCCCCTCCCCCTTCCCCCCCACACACAGTGTATGCTTGCATGTGTAGATACTTGTGTATACACACATACACAGACATTATCTCAGACAGAGAGACATACACATATACATACAAACACACATGCACACACACCACACACTCTCATGCGTGCATTCGCACGCACACACGCACATATAATATATAATGTCAGGGCTTCTGAAAACGCAAAAAATTGCGTACAGTACGCTTTAAAACTCTACGGGACGCACTGGGTGTCCGTGTAAGGGTCCCCAGGGACCCTTCAAATTTTGGTGAAGTCGGACATAAAGTGAGAAAAGACTGCCTTCAACATCGTAAGTTGGGTGCCGTAACATCGTAGGTCTGCTACACTTCGGACCGAACCCATCCCTTTTTCGAGTTTGAACAGCAACAAAGCGAGTAGGGCAGCCTCCAAACAACATACGTCGGGTCACTTTTGTCGTCTGCTCAGGCTGACTGACTAAGCTTAACGCTAGGCCACAGCATCGTTTTCAGTTGACGAATTTTCCTACTTTGAGCCATGTGATGTCACGATGACGCTTTTCATTTTCCCGGCGAGGAAGAGAGGCATTTCCGCGAAGCCTTTGTTTCCAACATGTCTCTCGAAGCGTGGTTAACGAAATCATCGTCACAAAAGCGAAAAAGCGTAGCAGAGGAGCAAGATCGAGAACGGATACAATTTTTGATGTTTATTTTGTTGTTTTTGATGTGTCTGTGACAATTGGAGTGCGGTGCAGGGATGCAATTTTTTAACGTATATTTTGTTGTTTTTATTGTGGTGTAGGGACCCCTTAATGTTAGCCTGGGACCCCTTAAAAATCTGATGAAGGGGGCCCTGGACCGGAAAGATTTTCACCCCAGCAGAAGCCTGTATGTGCATATATGCAATTTTTTTTTCAGTCTTATTTTCCCTCTCTCACATACACCCATGTACAGATGACATCCATTTCTTTGCAGGCCTGCTCCACAGCGGCAGAGGTCCGAGGCACTTTCAGAGGATCTAGAGGGGACCGTGGATGACCTTTGATGACGACGGAATCGAAATGGACGACCTATCACCAGATGCAAACATTTACACATTTCACAGGACTAACCATGCCGTGGCTGATGGCGGCATGGCAGCAGACATTGGACTGTTGGAGCACAACGGTGTTGCCATGGAGAATGGTGCCACCATCATGGGCAGTGGAGGGGGGATTGGGAGCGTGTACAGTGCCATGGGGCGGGGAAGGGGGTTGAAAGATTCACGGAATCCAGACTTTGGTCGTTTGATGCATGAGGACAGTTACACAAGTGATGCTGAGAGCGAGGCAGTTTTGAAAAAGACAGGGTGAGGCTTTTGTTCAGTCTGTTTTAGAGCCTGAATGTGCTTGTGTGAGAGTGTGTCTGTGAAAGTGTTTTAGAGTATGTGTCATGAGCAAATTTGCGTTTGTGTGTGCAGGCATGGTTACATGTCTGAATACATGTGTATCCGTGTACATGGTGTGTATGTTTTTCTTTATATCTGTGCATAGCTACAAGTATATGTTTTTTTTATGTGTGTGTGTGTGTGTGTGTGTGTGTGTGTGTGTGTGTGTGTGTGTGTGTGTGTGAAAGTGTTTTAGAGTGTTTTTATATGTGTGTGTGTGTGTGTGTGTGTGAAAGTGTTTTAGAGTGTTTTTATATGTGTGTGTGCACCCACAGAGTGACTCTGTGTGTGTGTGTGTGTGTGTGTGTGTGTGTGTGTGTGTGTGTGTGTGCGTGCGCGCGCAGCCTCACTTGCTACCATGTATCAAATGAAATGCATGTAATATCTATTTGTGTGTGTGGTGACATTAATTCCCTGAACACTTGCATTTACAGCTTGCTTGGATCTCAAACAGAATCTATAGCACTGTCTCAGGATGGAAACGATGAACAGGTAAAAGACAGCAGTACTTGTGATTGTAAGGTTAAAAACAAATGCAAGGTTGAGCATTATGGAAGATGCTTAAGGAATAATTAAAATTAATACAGATGACATACATTATCACAGACAAGTGACAGATGTTGCGACCAGAACACAACCATGTAGAACAAACATGAAAGTGCAGCATTTGATAATGATGAAATAAAGCATAATTTACTTCAGTCATTCCTATGATAACAGTTAACATTATGCATAAGTCAGTGAAAGAAAAACAACAACAAAAGGTGATCAGACAAGAGAACTTGCATGTTTGGGAATGTTTGGATATTTACTCCCATTTTGATCAAGGATGTATTCGAATAGCCAATGCTCTGGGCAGCTAGTTAGTGCATGCCACTAGAGGACAGGTAAAAAATGAATTGACTCTGCTTATAGATTGAACTCTGGCTGTGTAGGGTAGATGTATCTATAACTGATTTGTAACATCAGGATGTATGCAAAGTTATGTCAGTTATGCTAATGCAATTACTCCTCAACTGGCTGTTGTATTGATTTGAAAAGTAAAGAATTGAATGAAGCAGGAAATTTATTTCCGCAAGCAAAAAAGAAAGTAAGGAAGAACAGTAATATAACATTGAGAGGAGAAGGTTGTGTATAATAGAGTAGCATTTTTCTTTCATGATTTGAAGGTATTAAGTGGGATGGATTCTTACTAGGAAGGTCAGTCTATTGTAGGCAGAGAGAAAACTATTCCAGGAAAACTGAATATCACATGGAGTGAATCATATTTGGAGAGTAATTGTTAGAGGTTTCATTGAGCTAGAAAATATTGTAGGAAGCGCATATCCCACGAGACCACAAAGTGCTTTTTCTTTAAAAATGACAGACCTGACCTGGAGTTATAATGTACATACATATCAAACTCTGTGATTTTAGTGTAGGTGCCAGTATGGACTTGCATGCACCATCCACCAATATATGTATGCATACCTAAGGTTGGGTCACACACACACAACACACACACACACACACACACACAATTTCTCAGTAACAACAATGCTTCACAAACACTTCCCCTTCTCTCAAACATCCATCCAAAAATATACTATGGTATCACTGTTGCGGAGTGACTTAGGAGGCTTGTGAACAGGCACAAACACTGGTATACTGAGAATCATGCATTCACGCTCGCACACATGCACACAAATTCATTTACGCAGATACACACACATAGATGTGTTAGATATACTTATCTAAGAGATGCTCTTTAGAGATGTGAAACGTTGGTCTGCAAATCTTACTGACTTGATTACAATTAGTTTTGTATGCAAGTTTGAGTTTGTACTGAGTCGATGAGCAAAATGTGTTTTCAGCTTATTAAATATGGCATCAAATTCTGCAGAAGTCTAGTTTTGCAGCCTTTATACACACCTTTATGTTTAACAGCATCATTTTACTGGTTTTAGGGTATTTCATAGCATTTGGATAAGAGTCTTATTCTGTTTTTGATTTATGCACACAGGCAGGCAGGCATGCACGCACGCACGCACGCACGCACGCACGCACGCACGCACACACACACACACATATATATATATATATATATATATATATATATATATATATATATATATATATATATATATATAGTATGCATGCATGCATACATGCAGACACACACACACACACTCACAAACACACACACATACACGCACGCACGCACACGCACACACACAGAGAAAGAGGTAGGAAGAGAATAACGGGTTTGGAAGGAGAGACTAGGTATTTTAAATGGAAAACCTAGAGTGCTGCAGGTATACATTTGGGCATATGTACAAACACATTCACACACATGTACATATGCAAGCACATACATGCACACAAGCATACACACTGTGCACACACACATGCACGCACACACACACACACACACACACACACACATACACACACACACACACACACACACACACACACACACACACACACACACACACACACAGAATGATAATCTCCGATTACATGTGCAGGCAGAAGAAGCTGTGATCAAACGTCAGCGAATTTTCAAGGTGGTGTTTGTAGGAGATTCTGGCGTGGGCAAGAGCAGCTTCATCCATCGATTTTGCAGCAACACATTCCGTGCCACGTTTAGTGCCACCATAGGTAAGCCTTCATGAATAAGCCATATTGGATGTGCCATGAATGGATTTACAGTAAAATAATGGCAGTATTGATAGAAAACTGGGCTGTTGAACTTCCTTCAGCAGGAAATCCTGTTAGTGATTGTTTCTACACAGCTCTGCCAGGTATTTGTGCCGATTGACAGCATTCCCCTGCACAACTGTGTTCGACTGTCTATGACCTGTTTGAATAAAAAAAGGCCTCATCCAGACTGCTAAATAATCACGTGTACAATCGTTTTCTGCATGCTTATCTCTTCATTGAGCTGGGTTGCTTTCAGTTATTAATTTTGGACGACAAAATAGTTTATTTCCAAAAAACATTCGACGTAATGAAAGTATGGAGACTGATGCTAACCAAGCTGGACCAAAATCTCAGCTAATTTAGACGCATTGATGAAATTTTTTGGGATTTGTTCTTGAAGAGATTGCTGAAAGTGAATGAAGAAGAATAAAGAAGGATGAGAAAGCAGCTTGTGTCACTCAGGAATTAAAAAATGCACTTGTATCAGAGTCGGATTCGGAAGATGAGAAGGAAATAATCACAGATCTTGTATCTTTTGCATATAATTCAGATTGGTTGAAAGAACTTCAGTGAGTAGACCAATTTACATGTATTGATTCGAAATGAGCGATTGAGTGAGAGCAGTATTTAACAAGCAAGTGAAGTACATAGGACGAGTTGACAAACACATATGTATATGATGTTACAGGTGTTGATTTCCAAGTGAAGCCGATCACTGTTGGTGACAACATCGTGGTGCTACAGCTGTGGGACACAGCTGGCCAGGAGAGGTGAGTGCTGTATGTGACACACTGCTTGGGGACTTCTGGCCACATTTAGTGCCACCATAGGTAGGCCTTCGTGAATAGGCCAGACTGGGTGTGCCATGGGTGGATTTAGAGTAAATGGCAATATTAATAGCTTTATGTGATGATGTTTGGTGTGTGACATGGCTGGCCCGAAAAGGGGAGTGGTGTATTTGATGTGGGACGTTGTTGGTCAGAGGTGAGTGCTGTATGTGATAATTTGGTGTGGGACACCTTTTGTCTTTTTTTTTTTTGGAAAGGGACATAGAGGGAGACATGTATACACCATTCTATCACACATGCATGATAGAAATGGACATCGTTCTTTTTGAAATCATGGACGTCTGTACCCGAAACATTCCCTCCCCCCTCATTTTAGTCATTCTAACCCACCGTTCTGACCCACTCCTGTTTCACAGCCTTCTCTGTTCTCTCTCGCTCTGTCAGACTGAATGTCGTTCATTGAAAATTTCTAGATCTGTGTATTCTACCTGCCCTTGCCTTTTTACCTGTCTGACCTTTAGAAAGTCAAGCATATTTATAGTTTGCAGGCTAAAGTGTGTGAGGTACAGTTGTGATGACCATCTCCAGTTTACTGGTTTTTTGTTCTCTCCTTAGCAAATGCACACACACACACACACACACACACACACACACACACACACACACACACACACACACACACACACATATTTAAGGTTTGTGTTTGTCTTCGTGCATTGATTGTTGAAAGGTTTAAAGCCATTTTAATAATGCAAGATGAGAGAATAAAACCATATCATTCATTCATTTGAAAGTGCTACCTATCTTTGAGAGGAGGCAACGACTAATGTCATTGTACAGTTCAGACTTTCGTAGGGAACCAAATATGTGTTCTGTCATTTTGATATTCTGCACATCTTTAATTTTATTTTGTTGTTGTTGTTGTTATAAACTTTCTTAACTGTCACAGCAGATTTCTGTGTGAAATTCATGCTGCTATACCGAGGGAGTGCATGCTACACACAGGATAAGGTTTACCATCCTGTCAAACGACAGGCAGTCAGACCGACATTCCAAAGACAAGCATTCATAACACTGTTCCAAAAGACAGAGACGCCATTCCAAAGGACAAGCAGAACACCATTCCAAAAGACAAGCACTCTGAATACCGAATGCAATTTTAGAAGACAAGCACTCCAAACACCATTCCAAAAGACAAGCATTCATATCACCATTCCAAAAGACAAGCATTCATATCACCATTCCGAAAGACAAGCATTCATGTCTCCATTCCAAAAGACAAGCAATCATATCACCATTCCGAAAGACAAGCATTCATGTCTCCATTCCAAAAGACAAGCATTCATATCACCATTCCAAAAGACAAGCATTCATATCACCATTCCGAAAGACAAGCATTCATGTCTCCATTCCAAAAGACAAGCATTCATATCACCATTCCGAAAGACAAGCATTCATGTCTCCATTCCAAAAGACAAGCATTCATATCACCATTCCAAAAGACAAGCATTCATATCACCATTCCGAAAGACCAGCATTCATGTCTCCATTCCAAAAGACAAGCATTCATATCACCATTCCAAAAGACAAGCATTCATATCACCATTCCGAAAGACAAGCATTCATATCACCATTCCAAAAGACAAGCATTCATGTCTCCATTCCGAAAGACAAGCATTCATGTCTCCATTCCAAAAGACAAGCATTCATGTCTCCATTCCAAAAGACAAGCATTCATATCACCATTCCAAAAGACAAGCATTCATATCACCATTCCAAAAGACAAGCATTCATGTCTCCATTCCGAAAGACAAGCATTCATGTCTCCATTCCAAAAGACAAGCATTCATGTCTCCATTCCAAAAGACAAGCATTCATATCACCATTCCAAAAGACAAGCATTCATGTCTCCATTCCAAAAGACAAGCATTCATGTCTCCATTCCAAAAGACAAGCATTCATATCACCATTCCGAAAGACAAGCATTCATATCACCATTCCAAAAGACAAGCATTCATATCACCATTCCGAAAGACAAGCATTCATGTCTCCATTCCAAAAGACAATCATTCATATTACCATTCCAAAAGACAAGCATTCATGTCTCCATTCCAGAAGACAAGCATTCATGTTACCATTCCAAAAGACAAGCATTCACACCACCATTTGTCAAGTGGAGAGGGCATAAAAATGTCCATGTGTGATGCAGACCATGGACTTTAACCACTGTCTTGAAGATTTGTGTTGTGGATTTTAGCATTAACGAGTGATTTTTTTTTAGTTATTTTGTTATGTTTGTTGTATATAAATAGTGACATTACAAACTGAGTTTGTTTTTTGAAAGTTTTTAGTTATATTGTGTTGTTGATTGTGTATTTGCGTTACATGCACATGAATATAACACTTTTTATTTTGCGTGTGTATGTGTGTGTACAGGTATCGCAGTGTGACGAAGCAGTACTTCAGAAAGGCAGATGGAGTGATTGTCATGTATGACATCACGTCTGAACAGTCCTTTCTCAATGTCCGCCAGTGGATGGACAGTGTTCAGGTGGTTGTTTTTTTTAGTGTATTTGTGCGTTTATTTGCGAAAAGAGAGACAGGTGTGTGGTTGAGAAAGAGGACAGACAGAGAATGTTAACAGGATTGATTTTTTAAAAAATACCATACAAGATGGTTGAAGATCACATTCACAAAGTGTAAAACCATCCATTCCATTATTGTAGAAAGCAGATGCAGCTTATAGCGACCCTGGAAATGCAATATATCTGCTTTAAGAATATTGAAGTAAAAACGGTCATATGAAAGTGAAATCTGAAACAAATAATCATGGGAATGGCAGCCCAGTATTGGAGAAGAAATTTGTTGCTTTCTTTGTTTTCTTTCTTGAGGACAGTAGATGCGTTATGGCCTTCCACAGTTTTCTTACAGGGCAATGGGCGTTTTGTGGTTTTGCATTCAGTGTTCCTACAAGACTGTGGCTATTTCTTTCTGCTCACAGTTGTTCTAAATGACAGTGGATATTTCTGGCGTTGAGTAGATAAGATAAGATAATGTTGCTTATAGCCCAGCCGACCGCAAAGGGCCACATCAGGGCTGTCACCACGTTAAAATCAACTCACCAGTCATTTAAAAAAAAAAAAAAAAAAAAAAAAAAAAAAAACTTTCACACATCTCGTTAAATGACATCGTCTACAAACGCACCAGAAACTTTGTTAAAAATCTTTCTGCCGTAAAATCTTAAATCAGATGAAAAATGTTAATCTCTCTCAAAAACTCAAGGATCACATCAGGCGGGACATCCCTCTACAGGATCTTCATGGACTCCGCTGTAAAATGTTTGTGTCTCACATCGTGCAAGTCCCAACACTCTAAAAGAACATGTTTCATTGTGAGTGGCGCATGACATGGAATGCACCACAGAGCTTCTTCACTCTTTAAAAGGTAAGAATGGGTAAAATACGAATGGCCGGTGTGCAGCCGGCACAGAACCGTTTCCTTTACGACCACCCGACGTAGATGGGAGGAAGTCCTTAAGGTTTGGACGGATCTGAAAGAGTTTGTTATTCGTCTGTGTGTTCCAATCCTCCTGCCAGAGGTCTCTCACATAATCGTTAATTTTGGGTTTCACATCTGAGCAGGGGATATAAGTGTTGGACAGTTTCTCTCTTGTGGCATTCTTGGCTAAACGATAAACCATTTCGTTCCCGCCGATGCCAACATGACCAGGAACCCAAGCAAGAGTAATGTTGTAACCGTCCGCCTTCAACTTGCTAAAAAGTTTATAAAAAAGTAAAAGTTCTGGATGCTGAAGGTTGCGGCCAGCTATGGCCTCCAAAGCTGACAGCGAATCCGACAGAACCAGAAAGTCCCTCTTCGAAGAATGTGAGATAATCTTCAAAGCCAGTCATCATCATCATTCTCTTGCCCATGATGGGCGTAGAGGAGAGATGAGAGACACTCTCGAAGCCAGGCACCGCCATCCGGCCCTGTCCTCTGCCTGTCGCATCAGCGTAGGGCCATCCATCCTGGTCCACTCTTTGATGTTGTCCATCCAGCATTTGGCTTGTCGTCCCCTTCGTCTGCCGCCTTCCAGCGTGCCCTGGATGACTGTTTTGGGCAGTGAATTGTGGCGTATGACATGCCCGAACCACGACAGCTTCCTCTTCTTGACTGTTGCCAAGAGGGGTTCTTGGGGGCCTGCAAGTGATGTTATTTGGCTCCTTACAAGGTCGTTTGTCTTCCGGTCTTGCCAAGAGATCCCGAGCAAGCGCCTGAAGCATTTAGTTTCAAACGTCTGGATTCTCTTGGTGGTCTCTGCTGTCATGGTCCAGCTTTCGCAGCCATACAGCAGGATGGACAGCACCAGGGACTTGTACAGCTTCATCTTTGTAGGAAAGCTGATCTCCCTGCTCTTCCAGATCTTGTTTAGCTTTGCCATTGCTGCTGTTGCGATCGCTAGTCTGGTCTTGATTTCTGTTGTAGAGTGACCGTCTTTGGTGAGAGTGGCGCCAAGGTATTTGAAAGCGCCCACTTCTTCAAGCTGTTGTCCATTCATGTAGATTTCAGCATGGGTGTTGGTTGTGCTGTTGACCAGGACTTTGCTTTTTTCTGTGCTCACTTCCATTCCATATGCACCTGCCCTTTCTTCCAGTCTCTTTGTCAGGTCTTGTAGTTCTTCGTTGCTGGCCTCCCATCAGGTCGATGTTCATCTGCGAACCTCAGATTATTGATGGTTCTTCCTCCGATGGAGACAGGGGAGTGGAAGTCATGGAGGTTTCACGCATGATGTTTTCCAGGAAAAGATTGAACAGTACGGGAGATAGCAGGCAGCCTTGACGGACTCCAACTGTGGTCTTGAAGTAGTCCCCTATCTGGTTGTTGAGGAGGACTGCGCTGCTGGCGGTGTTATACAAAGCCAGTACCAGAGCAGTAAGTTCAGCGGAATAGACAGAAGCATCTGAATGTATATGTTTCCAACGTATCTGAGAAGGAGCCCCAGGGCAGTAGGCTGCACAGGCCACTCCATCTTCAGACTTGGGAACCGTCGGTGAAAACTTTTTGATAGGATGGGAAAGTGGAACAGAGCTCAGTATACAAAGCCTTGTACGCCAGAGAGCTGGTAGACTCTTTGCGAAAAGCTGCAAGATCGAAACGAATCACTGGTGTGAAAAAGGTCCACGGAGGTGATCCGGAAACTTGGAAAAATCCGACACAACTCCTAGGTCTAGACCTGCATTCCGCACATGAGGCTGCATACGAAGACCAAAGGGCGGAATACATTTCGGGTTGTTTTCAAACTTATTTTGGGAACAGAGGGTCAAAGACACAGTCATAGGCAGGATTCTGCGGTTTTTGAGAACAGTCGGATATAATAATTTAAAGACAGTTTCAGCCTGCGGTTGGACAATGAAGGTTCACCCGCCTCTGCGTACAGGCTGTACACAGGGTGGTGCGGAACGCTCCAAGACAGAGACGAAGCCCTTGATGGTGGATAGGCCCCAAGAGTTTGAGGTAAATGATCTTGCAGAGCCGTACACAGCACAACCGTAGTCCAGTTTGGAACGGACCAGGGCTCTGTAGAGGTCCCAGCAAGTTTTCTTATCAGCGCCCCAGTCGGTGTGCGCTACGACCCGCAGAATATTCAGTGCTTTCTGGCAAGCAGTTTTGAGGTTTTTAATATGGCTGAGAAAGTTAAGTTTCTGGTCAAAGATAACCCCTAAAAATTTGGCCTCTTTGACAGCTGGAATGGGAGATTTCCCGACTTGAATTTCAGGATCAGGAAAAAAATGACGGAAATTATGGATGTGAATACACTGTGTTTTGTAGCAGAAAAGGTGAAACCGTTTTCATCCGCCCACTGATGGATTTTATCCACGCAAAGCTGGAGCCTGCGCTGGACACTCGGGTACAGGCTTCCAGTTGCGTAGACAGCGAAATCATCCACAACAATGAGCAGTCTGAACCCTGCTGAACTGATTTCACAATGTTGTTGTTCTTAATACTAAAGGGGGCAGAGACAGTATGCTCCCCTGTGGAACACCCAACTCCTGCTCATGGACATCAGAGAGAGGGGTGCCAACCCGGACCTGAAACTGTCGTCTGCCAAAAAAGTTTGAATAAAAAGCGGAAGATGACCTCGAAAACCCAGATCGTGGAGATCATGAAGTATCCCCGACTTCCAGGTAGAAATCGTAGGCCTTCTCCAAGTCAAAGAAAATTGCCACTGCATGCTGTCTGTTCAAAAAAGCGTTCCGAAGTGTAGATTCCAGACGAATCAAATGGTCAACAGTAGTCCGATGTTTGCGGAAACCACACTGTTCTTTCGCCAAAAGGTCATCGGTTTCTAGTTTCCACATGAGCCTAGCATTGACCATTTTCTCCATCAATTTACAGACACAGCTGGTCAAAGCTATGGGACGGTAGTTTGATGGATTAGAAAGATCTTTTCCAGGTTTGGGAATTGGAATAATGAGGGCTTTCCGCCAAGAGGTGGAAAGAAACCTGTAGTCCACACATGATTGTATACCTGTAGCAGTATGTTCAGACCTTCTTGCGGAAGATGTTTCATCAGTTGATAATGAATTTCATCTATACCTGGAGAGGAATCGCTGCAAGAAAGTAAGGCAGATTTCAGCTCGTTTAACGTGAAAGGAAGATTGTAGTCTTCCATGTTGTCTGACGAAAAGTTGCGGGGTGATTTTTTTTTTAGGGCTTTGTTTTTGACAAAAGTGGCTGATTTGTTAGAAGAGGAGGAATTCTTTTCAATCGTTGAAGCAAGCAGATTAGCAACTGCTTTTTTCTTCCGTTATTAAAGAGTCCGAAAACTTGAGATGGTTCACAGTGGGACAGGTGTTCTTCCCTTTGATTTTCTTAATGATGTTCCACACTTTTTTCTTGGAAGTTTTCGATTCACCTGGAGCAGAAACTTCTCCAGGACCGACGTTTACTGATTTTAAAAGTGTGTCTCGATTTGGCACGGAGTTTCTGATGGGCTCGAGCGTTGGGACCCGAAGGTCGTTGGTACACCTGACGCTGAGCCCGTTTTCGAACTTTGGAAATTTGTTGGCAGTCTGAATCAAACAGGGTGTTTTTGGCATTTGAAGTTTATCGGAAGACACTGGAATACAAGCTTTAGCACACTTGATCATAGTGTTAGTCAGTGATTCTGCTGGGTCCGGACTCTGAAGAAAATCAGTGTCCTGGAATGCCTTAGAAATAGTGGCTGCAAATAGATCCCAGTTTGCTTTCTTATAATTTAGATGTTGAGAGACAGAGACGTGTTCAGTTATTACAGGTTGTAGAAGACAGGGAAATGGTCACTTCCGTGCAGACGTCATGGACAGACCACTCATAGTCCAGGACCAGCGAGGGGTCACAAACCTGACAAAACTAAACACGAAAGTGAACCTGTGGAAGAGTGGAGGTAAGTTGCAGATCTGTCGTTCAACAACACAAATCTAAATCCGAAAGGACATCCTCAATTAGCAGACCTCTGGATGAAAGTACTGACACTACCCCAAAAAGGATTGTGACCATTTAAGTCACCCAACAGCAAAAAAGGTCGAGGAAGTTCTCCTATCAGACTGACAAGGTCCTGACGACAAACCGGGACAGAAGGTGGGAGATAAAGGGAACAGATTGTCACAGTCTTGTGGAGAGTGACTCTCGCAGCTACAGCCGAAAGGGGGTAGACAGAGCGACAGGACTATACAACAAAGTTTTGTGTAGGAGAAGGGCAACACCGCCCGACAGTCCCAACGTGGATGGTTGTGCAGGTTTTGAAAGAATATAAAGCCAGAAAGAGTAAAGGTCTTCTGGCTTTGAATTTGAGTTTCCTAAAGAGCCACGACGGAAGGTTTTATAGATTGACACAGAAGCTGCAGCTCCTCGAAGTTGGAATTTAGTCCACGGATATTCCAATGGAATATTGTACTATCCATGGTGCAGAGGGCGAAAAGGAGAGAGATCAGGTCATCTCCTCCTCAACGTCTGCTTCCAATGGAGTGAATTGTTATTTAGTTTCACTGGACTGTGATGGTCTACAGACCTGCTGGCAGACTTGCCAACAGGTGAAGAAGGTCTGGATTTGGGAGATGGTGGAGGTTTCTTCCTCATCTCCACACTGGGTGGAACTCCCTTGCCCGCACGGGCACTGGACAGAGGAGTTCAAGATAGGGGTGCTGGTTTTTTAATCTGCCCAGCAGCAGATGTTGTAGACTGCTGGGCAGTCTGAGGGTGGCGGATTTTTTTTCCTCCACCAGGGGCATTCACTTTGGTTGGGAGGTGGTGGACTTGCTTCCACCAGAGTTGACAGTTCTTCCTTGCAGTGTCTTGGAAAAGATAAATTCATCAGTCTGGCAGCAGACTGACCGAGTGGAAACTTTCTTTACGGCCGAAGCATATGAAGATGCTGTGGGCGTCTGACTGCCCACAACCTGTTTGCGGCCTCAAAAAAGGAGATTTTCTTTTCAGTTTTTTATTCGTTGTATAGTGGATTCCTGAATCCAAAGAGGGCAGTTTCGTGAAGAGAGGGATGGTCGCCACCGCAGTTAGCACAATGTGCCGGATCTTTACACGGCCCATCATGGGTTGCCTTGCAGCAAACACCGCACACCTCCTGCCCAGAACAGCGGTCTCTGACATGGCCAAACCTCTGGCACCTGAAGCACCTCAATGGGGACGGAACATATAACTCAACTGAACACGGACGTTCAGGTAGCCAACTTTGATGACCGGAGGCAGCACAGGGTTGCAGAATGTCAGAAAGAGGGTGTTGGTGGCCACTCTTTCCGCACCTTTTTTTACTGTCACCCTGCGCACCTCCGTCACACCCTGGGGCGCCAGTTTCCATTTTGATCTCTGCCTCCGAGACACCTGCTAATTCTCGGCAGCGAATCACACCTTTCGACGAATTTAACTGTTTATGGGGAGTCACCTTGATCTCCCTGTCCACTAGTTTTGTTGCCCTCAACAGCTGTTCAGATTGTTTTTGTGATTTACATTGAATTAGAAATGAGCCATTCCTCAACCTTTTAATGGACCGAGGGTCACCTGCCAAACCTTGAAAGCCCTTTTGTATGGCAAAAGGGCTCAGAGCTGAAAGGGTCTTTCCTGCTCCGTCCCTTCCATCACGAGCCAGGAAGCCCAGAAACCTGTCCTCTGTCTTACCTCAATGTCAGAATCACTGTCTGTTTGAAAATCCCCTGAAATAGGGGATGCTGCCTTCCTCTTCTTTTTGGGGGGATATTTTTTTAAAAAGCCATATTTAGTTTATTGTGTTTCATCCCTCCCTTACCCACCCACCTTGGAGTCCAACTAAGGGGCCAGGGCCAAGAAACCAATGTCTTGACCCCTTCCAGGCTTCGGAGAGACATAACGACAAACAGAAACCACCAACCCTATCCCCCCCGATCATGCTCAACTCCCGGAACAGAAGCTGAGCACTGCAGGGGTTTACTTGGCCAGCAGGGGAACTGCCTGTCTTGACCCAGCCCCAAGAAGGGGAGCCGATTAGTACACCCGGCCAAAGTGTACTCCCTGTCTAGGAGAGGTCCGAGCCAAAGTGATGTGTTGAGAGCGCTGGCCCTCTCAATCACCAGGATCTCATCCCCCTCCGACACAGGTCGCACCGCACGGCAAACGCGGCGGATCTTAAGGAGACCACAGAGAGAAAAAGAGTGTGGAAAAGAAGACTTGAAGGGGAGAAAGAAGATAGAAAAGGGCCAAACAAGAAAGCAGAAAACAAGAAAAGGTGAAAGGCGGTTTTCTCTTAGTCAGGATCCTCACCCTTAGCCTATCTGACATGGAAGCCCTACCAGGGGCATCAACTCCTTACCACGTTATGCTTAGGCCAGACAGCATCTTGGCTTCTCGGACCTAGAAGCAGTTTGAAAAAACCAGCCTATCTTCAAGTATTGATGCCCCCGCCAGCAAAGCCTAAGGATCACTGGACCGCGCAAGCCCTCCGACCACGACAAGGTCGCAACCCCCGGAGGGGCGTTGAGTAAGTTGTCCTTTAGAACAATGGATTTTTCCTAGCTTTGCTATGTGAGAGTCAGTCTAAAGGACATTGGCTGTTTCCTACTTCTGTTTTGTGCCATCTTGTATGACAGTGGACTTCTTCTTCTTCTTCTGTGTATGCAGGCTAATACTCCTGCGGACACTCCCTGCATAGACAGGCAAGTATTAATCCCATCTGCCCAACGAAGGGAGTGGAGTTTTGTGTGTATGACCGTTTTTATCCTGCCATTAAGGCAGCCATACTCCATCATCAGGGAGGTGCAAAGGTGCATGCTATGTGTAATGTGTCATCCATACCAACGGCCAAACTGGCCTTCTCTTCCGAAAGTTGGTGATGGGATTTTACGTGTGTGCAAGATGTTATGCATGTGTTCACACATGGAACCTTGGTTTATAGTCTCATTCGAAGGACTGTGTGGAAAATGGAGTCAGAACCAGTGTTAACTCGGGGGGAAAAAATCCCCCAGTACTGAAACAGCCAGGCGGAGATTCGAACCCGCAACCCTTAGATTACGAGTCTGGTGCTCTACCAACCGAGCTATTCCGTCCTCCATGACAGTGGACATTTCCTGGTTATTATACTTGAGAGTTGACTTTCAACATGGTGACAGCCCTTGTATGACCCTTTGTGGTTGGCCAGGCTATAAGCAACATGAATTGAAGGACAATAGATACTTCCTGGCCTTGCTTGGAGACATTCAAAAGAACTGTGGATGTTTCACGACAGCGTGCCATTGTTTTAGAGACAGTGGCTATTTCCTAGTTTTGCTCGGAGGCTTCACAAAGAACAATGGATATTTTCATGACTTTTTTTACAGTTGTCCCAAAGGACAGTGGATATTTCATGGCATTGTGTAAATCATCCCTAAAGGATGATGGATATATCAACATTTTGTGGAAAGTCGTCTTAACAATGAAGATTTCCTGGATTTGCTCAGAAGTAGTGTAAAGGACAATAGGTATGTCATGAGTTTTCTTGCAATCATGCTTGCGGGGTGGATGTTGTAGGGCTTTATTTAGAATAGTTATTTCATGGCTTTGCCATGAGCCATCTTTCAGGATAATGAATAGTAAGCATTGTTGCTCAAAATCATCCTCGAACTGCACTGGATATATATATAGTTTTGATTGCAGCCTTCCTGAATAATAATAGATATGATTCATTGCCCTGCTTATAAGCTTCCATTAATGACAGTCGGTATTTACTGGTTTGTTCACAATCATCTCACAGGACAATTCACATTACCAAGCTGTGGAAAAATTGACATTTTATGGCTGTGTTCCAGTCTTGATATAAGACAATGGATATTTCATAGCTTTGATTACAATGTTGTTAAAGGACAAAGCCATGTGAAGGTTTTCTCAGCTTTGCTTGTAGTCTTCCTACAAGACAGTGGACATCTGGTTTAGCGTACAGCCTATCGTCAGGGCATTAGACATTTTATGGTTTAGCCTACAGTCTCCCTGCATGATAATGTATATTTCATGTTCTCTGTTGTTGTCATTTGTTCTTTCATACAGTCATCCTATTGGAATAAGGATTTTTCATGGCTTAGCCTTCTTACAGACAGTGGACGCATTTGTCTTTCTTCTTGCACATATGAAGGGAAACGATAATCATGTGGTTTTTGTTTGCACAGTAGAAAGGCTGGTTTATGTGTGTGGCCATCTTTTGGCCCTACATAAGAAAAAAGACCTGGTTTATTGATAATATATAATTGAGCAGGTAAGGTAAGCTAATGTTGCTTATAGCCCAGCTGACTGCAAAGGGCCATGGCATGTGACAAAGTTTACTCCTTACCACACTGCTATAAGTTGTTTTAGGACTTTATGAAATATGAAAGTTTTTTGATTTTGACATTATTGTCATATCAGGTAGGGAAAAAAGTCAAAAGAAATCCAAGAATAATGAAGAGTGTTATTAACAAATGAGATATTAGATCATTGTTTAATATCTCATTTGTTAAGAACATCCCGCATTAATCTTGAATTCTTTTTTTTTTTGTCCATGTAAGAAAATTGAAGAACCATCTGGGCCATGTGATGTTTCATTCACTATCATACTCTTTGAAAACTTGGCTATGCAAAAGATAATCAGCTGATTTGTCTTGAAGACATAATTTGTTACTGTTCAGTAATTTGCGTGAAGTCTGGGCTTAAAAGGCTGAATGGAAATAATTAGCCTACAAAGACAACCAACACACTTGCACCAGCTTGTTTTCCATGTGTTCAGATCTCATTCTGTTTGCTATACTTAAGTGTGTCTTTACTCTGAACAATATGATTCCAACTTATTTTAGGAAGGGGTTGAAGAAGGCACTGTGATCACGGTCATCGGAAACAAGTCGGACCTGGTGGAGGCTGACCCTCAGCTTGCCAAGGTCAAGGACGGAGCCAAAATAGCTGTGGTGAGTATTGCGCTGTGACTAGTTTCATGTCGTCGTTAGTTCAGTGTCAGTTGGTCAGATTGCTCTGATTTTCTGTAAATATGCCTTCCATCAGTGTCTGATAATCAGACCTGCCAACCATTACGCATTTCGCGTAATTTATTACGCCCAAGTGATAATTCTTACGCCCTTACGCATTTAGCCAAAACATTACGCATTGAAAGTTTTCAAAAAAAAAAAAAAAAAAAAACGGACGAAAAAATCGGCTTATGTACAGACAGGCACGGCGCCGTGCGTATAACCAGTGGTCTTCAAGAAGCGTTTCCGGTCATGCGCAGTTCGTTTCACCATCTTTACCATTCAGCGAAGTTGGCGTTGTTTTGAAGTTTTAGCTACGAAAATGTCGAAACGTGGATGTAGAAAGTTTTGGACAAGATGCAAAAAAGAAAAAACTTGGTCAGAAGTTCTGAAAAGAATACTCGGAAAAGTTCCCCTGCATACGACCTTCGGCTAAAGGTGTAAATTGTGCACGGTGTACCACTTGCGAGTCGGACTTCACAATTTCCAATCGCGGGATGGTGGATATGAAGCGTCACCTTGAGTCACGCAAACACATCGATTCCTCAAACGCGCCGAATTCTTCCAGCATTACATAGTTTTTTCAGACTGTAGACACCTCAAAAGAGGATGAAATTAGGAAAAGGGTAATTCGGGCTGAAGCATTGGTGGCCGGATTTTTCGTCGAGCACAACATCGCTCTTAGTGCAGCTGACCATGCATCCCAGCTTTTTAAAGAAGCGTTCTCAAATTCGGAGATCACCAAACAGTTCAAGAGCAGTCGAACAAAGACAACACACATTGTAAGGACCCTTCTCATGGAAGCCTAAACTGCTGCTGCATCTTGACTGCAGAATGGACCGTTTGTGTTGGGGGTTGATGGAAGTCAGTAAAGGGGGGGGGGGGGGGTGACAAATTCTTTCCTGGGATGGTGCGATACTTAAAAAAATGACACAATCACCACTGAGCTGATAGCCAACCCCACATGCACAGAATCAGCAACAGGGAGAACATTCTTTTGGGTTATATATTTTCTTAATTTCATGTTCCCAGTTTCTCTCCATCTTCGAACTCCCCCCCCCCCCCCCCCCCCCCCCCCCCCCCCCCCCCCCATCCTCTCAAGTCCAAATCTTTGCCAAGTCATTACTATCAAGACAGTTGAGTTGTTGGCCTGCGCTTGTTTTTTTTCCCCCCACTATTAGATTGTTCGTCTATGTATTCGTCTATGTATTTGTCTGACCTTATTCAAGTTTAAAAGGCTGTGCCAGTCTTGAATAAAAGTTACTTTGTGTTAGGTTTCCTTTTGGGAGCAAACGTTACCCCACTTGTTTACTGTTTATTGTTTACTGTTCCCTGCCTCATTTCATTTCCAATTTTTTAGGTTGTTTCTGGCGCACTATCAAGCCTTGGTGTGCCATGCCATAATGGTTTAGGGGATTTGTGTGTGTTTCCAGTGTATTCTACATTTTCATAATTTGTAGAGATTTCTTGTGACACTTAAAAGAAAAGCTTGTTTTTGAAGAAAAGTAAAGTTCACAAAAATTTTGTGTACAATTTCATCGCATCGTGTTTGTTTGAAAAAAGGTAAATGTCGCGCTTGATTACTCTTAGCTCTCAGAAATTACACATTTCTGCCTCACTGAGCTTCAATTCTTACTCATTGGTCTCTTAGGAGGTTGGCAGGTCTGGATAATAATACATTTGGGCATATATCATCTTATGGTATATTCTATGTTTTGAAGCTCACCAGAAAAAAAGAAAATGCAAGTCATGTCACTGAAAATTATTACCGGTGTTAAAACTACTGAAAGATGACAAGTTACGGTATTGAAGCAAGAAGCTGAAAGTAGAGGAGCATGGGAATGCAGTAATAACATGTCTAAAATTTTAATCCAAAGAGTCGATTGGTGTGCAGAGATCTGAAAGCTGAGTTCAAGATCTTAGTATGGTTGGTTATCAGTCAGAGGGAAAAAAGTAAGAAAATTTGAGTTTCCGGCTTTGCCTATGGAAAAAAAAACGGTGTGTGTGCTCGTTTTGTCATTGGATCCAACTGGTTTGAAATGAAAAGAGAAAAACCTAAACAAGATGAATTTGCTTTTTTCAAATATACAGTGAATATGCCTGTGAAGAACAATTCAGCCAAACCTTGAAGAGCTTTGTAAACTATAATTCAATTATCTGTTCTTCAAACTGTGTGAGACATAATGATTATCTAAAACAGCAAAAATGGTTGATCACATGGTATGCTTTCATCATCTGATTGCAGTTAACCACCTCAGAGTGACTTGTGCTTGATTCAGTTTGTGGTGGACACATATATGTTGTGATGTTTGTTTCCAGGAATACAATGCATTGTTCTATGAGACAAGCGCCAAGACAGGGAGCTACATCTCAGAAGCTATGGTGGGGATTGCAAGGTCAGTTAGTGCAAGGTTTTTCAGGCCGTGTGCAGTAGAAAGAAACTCGTGGAGAGCGTGGCAGCAGAGAGTCCTCAGAAGAGAAGCCCCCTTCAAGCAAGTGTTTCGGCCCTTATCTCCTGACACTCTAGGGGGGTTGGGCCACACCCGGTTCATGACTCCGGATGTCCCTCTGCTGCCCCTTTTTTTCCCCATCTTGGGACGAGCCATGGCTGGGATTCGAACCCATGACCCTCTGGGCATGCTCATTTTCTACTTAATGACTCGCGCTTTAACGACTGAGCCACAGGGACACCTGATATTTGTAGGGAAATTAAGCCTTATGAAGTTCACTTTTGTTCCTCCTTGACCAGATCCAGCTTGAACACCTCTCTGCCGCTTCTGCCATTGCTTTCAGGGCTCTGGTTTTTTTCCTTCCCTGCAACTGAGAGCTGTTTCATGAGGCTGTATGCAGACGTTCCTACAAATCCCCTAGCTCCAATTTCTGCAGTGAGGACTTTGACCTGATAGCCTTCTCTCCTCAGGCTGTTTGCCAGATCAGCATACTTTTCAGTCTTGTAGATTTGAGCTGCCTCCATTCTGTTCTCATATGGCACCGTGAGCTCGATCATGATCAGCTGCTTGGTTGACTTAGAGTGGACTACTATGTCTGGTCTCATGCCACTCTTGCTGATGATCTCTGGGTGACTCTTCCATTCTGGGAGGTCTGCAGTGCACTCCCAGTCATCTGCCCCATCCAGCAGACTCTGCCTGCATGTTTCGAGTGGCACTGTTGTTCTTGGCCATGATTTGCTGCCTCCTGCCGTGAAGAATGTTGCGGGTGCTTTTGGGAGTCCTGATACTCCCTTTTGTGGTGTTGGTACTAGCCCAGACTACTTGTACAATTTCTTTGAGCACTTGGTTGTGCCTCCATGTGTACCTTCCTTGAGCCAGGGCTACTTTACATGAGCTTAGAACATGCTCCACTGTTTGTTTTTCATGGCAGAGGGGGCATGCAGGATCGTCTGTTTTCCCCCACTTCACCAGGTTTGCATTTGAGGGCAGAAGGTCATATGCAGATCTGAGAATGAAGCTGATCCTGAGAGGGCCATGTGCCAAATGTCATTCCAAGTTAGACTTCTTTGGAGTGCATTCTCCCACGTTGTCCATTGCCCTTGCTGGCTCTGCTGACTGCTTTTTGGAGTCTTTTTTGGTCTTCTTCTTTTCTCATCTCCTGAATCAGCATGTCTCTTTTGGCTTTTCCTTTGGCCTTTGACCACCATTCAGTTTTGGTCATCCCCAGTCCTTGTCTGTTGGTCTGTGTGTGTCCTGTTATTTCTCTGATCTTGAGACTTTCTTTTGCAGAATCCATCGCCTCTTGAACTTTCCATTTTCTGCCTGTCTTCAGCTGGGGCTTGATTGCTTCTACCACCTTGTCTCCTGAGTCCTCCAGCATGCTTTGAAGTCTGATCTTCCCTGCTTTGTATTCCTCCAGGATGGATTTCAGTGGTAGTTTGAGCTTTGCTTGGCGACAGTACAGCGCGATGTCAGTCAGACAGGGTGGGACACCAAGCCATTTCCTTGTGAACTTGTTGATTTTGGCTTCCATTGCCTCCACTGTGCTGGTGCAGATGTCGTATATCATCAGAGGCCATAGGAGCTTTGGTATCAGCATGAACTGCAGACACCAGACCTTGTATTTGCCAGGGAGCCCACACTGGTCAATGGTCTCCAAGCCTTCTTCCGCCATCTGCTTGGTTTCTTTTGCTCTTTGTGTGTCTTTCAGCGTATCATCATACCATCTTCCAAGGCTCTTGACTGGCTCTTCTGTGACTGTTGGAATGGCCTGGTTGGCAACACTGAAGACCACAGATTTGGCCACTTTCCTTTCCTCAGTGAGAGACTCCGTGATTTCTTTGGCTTGAACTTCATTCTGGATGAGGCAACTATGTCGTCCAGCCTCTCCAGCACATGACGTGTCTCGTCTTCTCTGATGAAATCACTGTAGTGTCATCCATGAAGGCCTTGAGAGGAGGCATCTTGTATCCATCGCCAAGGTCTGTTTGTCTCGCGTTGTTTGTTGCTGCTTTCAAGATGAGTTCCATTGCCAGCACGAACAGTATCGGGGAAATTGCACAGCCCATTGCAATGCCCACTTCCAAGTTGATCCAATCAGTTGTGTACTCCTTGGTAGAGAACCGCATTGAGAAGCCATTGAAGTACTTCTTGAGCATGTCGCGGATGTTCTTTGGCACATGGTACATCTCAAGAGCCAACTGTATCATCTCATGGGGCACAGATCCATATGCGTTTGCCAGATCAAGCCACACTACGTCCAGGTCTCTCTTTTCTGTTTTGCTTTTTGGATTGCGTCCCAGATCATTGTGGCGTGTTCTACACAACCAGCAACGCCTGGGATGCCACCTTTCTGGACTGACACATCCAAGTACTTGTTTTCCATCAGGTACTTGGTCAGCCTTGCTGCCATGAGAGAGAAGAAGATTTTCCCTTCGACGTTCAGTAGTGATATTGGCCTGAACTGGCTGATGTCACTTGAGTTTTGCTCTTTGGGGATGTACACACCATCTGCCGTCATCCACTGGCCGCTGATCTTCTGGTTTCTCCAAGCCGATCGCAGCAGCCTGTGGAGCCACTCCAGCACCTTGGGACATTTCTTATAAAGCTGGTAAGGTATTCCGTTTGGCCCTGGTGATGATTTGGCTCTGGCTTTGTCGACCACCTTCTTGATTTCCGCCAACGTTGGAGGCTTGCCATTGAACTGTTCCTCAGGGTTGGTTGGCCACACCAGACCTTGAATGTCGAGTGGTGCTTTGCTCTGTGAGTCAGAGTATGTTTTCCCCAGATGCTGCTCAAGAAGTCCTTTGTCCACACTTAGGGTCCCAGATTTTGGCTGCTCAAACAGTGTTCTGGCAAACTGGAAGGGGTCTCTGAAGAAGCGCTCTTGTGTCTTCTTCTTTTTGCTCTTCCTCTTCCTCGCAGATTCCGCTTTGCTGAGGGCGCTGTGTTTTTCTTTCAGGTCTTCCCACAGTTTTTCCAAGCCTTGTTTTTCAGCTGGCAGTGCGGTCTTCATTTGCTTCTTGAGGTTGTTCTTTTGGACTCTGATCTTGTCCATTTTTTCTTGGCGTCTGGATTTCTTTGGAGGTGTTTTCTCTTTGGGTAGTTTTACTCCATAGGCGTCTCTACATGTGGCATACACAATGTCCCCATATGTGGCTAGTTTGTGTTCCAGGGTGCTTTTCCCTATCAGTGCATCGAGTCTTTGGACGATTTTTGCATCCAGTTTCTCCCAATCTTCAGTTTCGTTTGCTCGTGGCAGGTTGAGTTTCAGGCGCCTGGCATCGAGGGCCTGTGCAAATTCCTCATCCGAACCAACAGCGTGGATGTCCTTGGCACTGTGGTTTAAATCCTGGCCTTGGTCTTCCGACGTCTTATCTGCTGATGCAATGCGCTGCTGCTCATTCAGATGAGTCTTCACACATCCCATCTTTGTTCTGTGGATCTTCATGCCACGGGTGGTAGCGAAACGCTTTCCACAGACACATGGATATTCCATTTGGTCCATGTTCATAGTCCGTTGGGATTTGCAGTCGTGATTGGTTGAGCACCGATGGATTCATCATTCTCTCCCCCTTTCGGTGAATCCTGGGAGCATCTTTTCCTTTTATTTTTAGTAGCCACATGTTTAAGGCAAAGTGGGGAGCCAGCCCACAGAGCCCTTGGTTCTGGTCTTTCCCAGTGTCCTCCGGTCTTTCCCGGACGTCCTCTGTGCATATATATTCAGTGACGGACCAAGGGTTTTTTCAGGCTGTGTGCATATGTATTCAGTGATGAATGGTTTTCCAGGCTGTGTGCATATTTATTCAATGACAAAGGGTTTTCCAGGCTGTGTGCATGTATATTCAGTGACATAGGGTTTTTCAGGCTGTATGCATATATATTCAGTGACAGACAAAGGTTTTTTTTTCAGACTGTGTGCATATATATGTATTCAGTGACAGACAAATGGTTTTTCAGGCTGTGTACATATGTATTCAGTGACAGACAAAGGGTTTTTTAGGCTGTGTGCATATATATATATATATATATATATTCAGTGACAGACATGGTTTTTTAGGCTGTGTGCATGTGTATTCAGTGACAGACACAGGGTTTTTTAGGCTATGTGCATGTATATTCAGTGACATAATGTTTTTTTCAGGCTGTGTGCATGTATATTCAGTGACAAGTTTTTCAGGCTGTGTGCATATGTACTCAGTGCCAGGCAACTTGTCCAGTTCTGGCAGCAGTTCCACAGACTGTAAAGCCTGTGTGGCACAGAAGTCTTGAAATTAAATTTTAACCTTGGGAGAAAAAAAGGAAAACTAGAGCACTTACATGACTCAAATATGTCACATGATATGCAAAACATATTCAATAATATTTCAAGAGTACTTCAATTTTGTTCCGTTACCTGATCGCACACATTCATGTGAAAGTTAAATGGTGACAGGGATGCATAGTTTCATTCACAAAACACTTCATTCTTTTTTTTTTCTTTTTTCATCTTTTCCTCCAAGGCCTTAAGATACACAGGATGCTAGATTCATGCTTATTGAAACTGCTACCTAAAACTAAGCCAGATAAGTTTAATAGTTATTGATTTTGTGCAGGTCTCTTCAAAAGAATTTTCCAGCTGCATTTTGTCTTGGCATTTTGTTAATATGACGTGCCATACAACAAACATTTTCAAAACAGACATTGCTGTGAAATAGTTGCACTGTAATTTGGTGTTGGCCTAAGAAGTTGTAGAGTACCTAACACTGTAGCAAAGAGTTTTCTTGATCAGTGTGTGTGTTACAGGGAGAGAGTAGAAGAAGTGAAGAGAGAGAGAGAGAGTAAGAGGTGAAGAAGAGGGCAAGCAGACCTGCCAACCATTACGCATTTCGCGTAATTTATTACGCCCAAGTGATAATTCTTACGCCCTTACGCATTTAGCAAAAAAATTACGCATTGAAAGTTTTCAACAACAACAAAAAAAAACAAAAAAAACGGACGAAAAAATCGGCTTATGTACAGACACGCACGGCGCCGTGCGTATAACCAGTGATCTTCAAGAAGCGTTTCCGGTCATGCGCAGTTCGTTTCACCATCTTTACCATTCAGCGAAGTTGGCGTCTTTTTGAAGTTTTAGCTACGAAAACGTCGAAACGTGGAGTAGAAAGTTTTGGACAAGATGCGAAAAAGAAAAAAACTTGGTCAAAAGTTCCGAAAAGAATACTCGGAAAAGTTCCCCTGCATACGACCTTCGGCTAAAGGTGTAAATTGTGCACGGTGTACCACTTGCGAGTCAGACTTCACAATTTCCAATCGTGGGAATGTGGATGTGAAGCGTCACCTCGAGTCACGCAAACACATCGATTCCTCTAACGCGCCGAATTCTTCCAGCATCAACACTTTTTTCAGACTGTAGACACCTCAAAAGAGGATGAAATTAGGAAAAGGGTAATTGGGGCTGAAGCATTGGTGGCCGGATTTTTTGTCGAGCACAACATCGCTCTTAGCGCAGCCGACCATGCATCCCAGCTTTTACAGGAGCGTTCTCAGATTCGGAAATCGCCAAACAGTTTAAGAGCGGTCGAACAAAGACAACACACATTGTAAGGACCCTTCTCATGGAAGGCTTAACTGCTGCTGCATCTCGACTGCAGAATGGACCGTTTGTGTTGGGGACTGATGGAAGTCAGGAGGGGGGAGGGGACAAATTCTTTCCTGGGTGGTGCGTATACTTAGAAAATGACACAATCACCACTGAGCTGATAGCCAACCCCACATGCACAGAATCATCAACAGGGGAGAACATTTTTTAGGTTATGTATTTTCTTAATTTCATGTTCCCAGTTTCTCCATCTTCAAACTCCCCCCCCTCCCCCCCCCCCCCCCCCCCCCCCCCGTCCTCAAGTTCAAATCTTTGCCAAGTCATTACTATCAAGACAGTCGAGTTGTTGACCTGCGCTTGTTTTTTTCCCCCACTATTAGATAAGATTGTTCGTCTATGTGTATTTGTCTGACCTTATTCAAGTTTAAAAGGTTGTGCCAGTCTTGAATAAAAGTTACTTTGTGTTAGGTTTCCTTATAAAATGGGAGCAAACGTTACCCCACTTGTTTACTGTTTATTGTTTACTGTTCCCTGCCTCATTTCATTTCCAATTTTTTAGGTTGTTTCTGGCGCACTATCAAGCCTTGGTGTGCCATGCCATGATGGTTCAGGGGATTTGTGTGTGTTTCCAGTGTATTCTACATTTTCATAATTTGTAGAGATTTCTTGCGACACTTAAAAGAAAAGCTTGTTTTTGAAGAAAAGTAAAGTTCACAAAAATTGTGTGAACAATTTCATCACATCGTGTTTGTTTGAAAAAAGGTAAATGTCGCGCTCGATTACTCTTAGCTCTCAGAAATTACACATTTCTGCCTCACTGAGCTTCAATTCTTACTCATTGGTCTCTTAGGGGGTTGGCAGGTCTGGGCAAGGGAAAAGTGTGTCTGTAAGATCAGGGAGCCCTTTACAGTCAGTCTGAATGCCTTGCTTGCATTGAAAATGAGGGGAACATTCATATTTGAAGTTTCTGGACAGTCAGAGGAGGCATTTAGACTAAAACCAGGGCCCATGATTGATTACTTTTGTAGTTCCAGTAATTGAACGTGGTGCAAGCTGGAGCCCTAGTGATCATAGCAAGCTGAAATGGAGGTCAGTGAGTGGCGATTGAATTGATAAGAACATTAAGTCAGGGGTCAGAGTTGAAGGTCACAACATGGTGTACATCAGCGTGTGTCTCATGGCAGTGATGTGCCCAGTTTGGTCTGCCTGTGTTTTGAATTATATGCCAGAAAACAGTGGTCTTGTCATGTTTCTTGACTGTTGCAGCTTGCTGAAGGACAAGGAAGACAAAGCATTGGAAGCTGCTGTGAACTTGACAGACCCACCCAGAAAGAAAGGATGCTGCAAATAGAAGTCGGCTTGCTGCAGTGTTGCTTTCACGGGAAAAAGATAGAGTGGAAAGCCATCACCACAGCTTCAAAAAAAAGCTGTCAACTCCTGTCTTACCTCTGCCTGGTTGCTGCCTTTGCAATGAAGTCCAGAGGAACCCAGTCATCTTACATCACTGTGTTTCCAAGCATCATCACTGTTACCGTCAGGCATTGTTCATCTCTCTGTAGCTGAGACTGCAATAGGGCTCTGTGACGGATTGTCATCTTCCTGAAACTATGGGGTTTCTCTGAACTCGGAGAACTGTTCAGTGATGGAGAGATGTGTGTCTGTGTCAAGAGAAAGTGACCTTCTTATGTGCCGTGATGACAAAGTTCCTTTTGTTTCAAAACTGTTTGAGAAAAACAAATATCCTTGTCATATCATTTACATGTTTGCCCTGTACACACAGGCTCATGAATTGAGGTGCTCCAATACTTGTGACACAGAACAAAGAAAATATGTGTTCCAGGTACCATACAGGAATGAATGAGGATATTAGCTGTTCATCAGATGGACAACTGATAGTGATATCATGACAGCACTTTGAAACACTTCAAGCTGGGAGACCAGAGACACAGATCACCATGAACTGGGTTTTTTTTTGCAAATCATCCACATGACCCTCTGATTGAAATGGATCTGATCCGAAAGAATTCAAGCGTGAATATTGCATCAGCTTGTGGAAAACGAACTGAAGGATTAATAAACTGGTGCATTATGCATATGTGCCTCTCCTCTAAAATCTGTTGTTTTCAAACTGTGATTATCTTGTTATATACAGTTGCGGATGTGGGTTCTTGTGCAGAGATACCGAGCTATATCTGTCCTATGTTCTGTAAAGATAAAATTCCTTGTCCTGTAAATTCATTGTATTCTGCATACTTTCTCAGCTGTGTAATATAGTCATACTGTTCGGTTCCTGCATTTGTTATATCTACATTGTGAAATACACATGGTTTTGATGATTTGTGTAATCTAGAGCCTGTCAACCTATATATGAAGAGACACAACTTCGATTATTTTTGTGAGCCCCAAGCAGAAAACCCAAGTATTCAGTGTTAACACCAGATTTCAAATGCAAGGAAATTGTCAACCACATGTTTAAAACTACACAAACATACTTTCAGGCTTCAGAGAAGTGCTAGAAATAGGCGTCTTTCAGATGATGACTGATGTGTCTACACTTCTATGTAAAATGTACACTACTCACAGTGTGTATCCAGGTCCATAGTCCCAATGTGTACAAATGCATATCCAGTTATTCATGGGTTAATACACACACTGCAAATGCATTTCCAGTTACTTACGGGTTAATACACACACACACTAAAATACAGATAACTGTATTAGATTATGTACATGTATGAATTTTTATCTTTGTAGTGTATGAAAATTCTTGAGCTTTTTATCCCCACTTAGTATTGACATTTACAGCCATTCATTTATTTTCCAAGTGTCGGACAAAAATTGCTTCTGATTAACTGTTCAGTGCTAAACGAATGTTCAGACTGAAGCATAATTGATTTCATGTTTCTTGGTGCATGTTTCTCAATCTCTTTTTTCATATGTGCTTATGCTTTTATCATGACAAAGTGATGTAAACCGCTCTTTTAACTATGCCAGCAGTTTTGCAGTCTAAGAGTTGTGAGGGAAGGGAAGGAGATCTGGTGGAGGGGGTCTCCAGGATTATCCTTTAATTTCTAGTAAATTTAAGCGTCAGAAATCATTCCAGACTGATAATAAGTTTTTAAAAGGTGGGCATAGAAAAGCGTCGTCAACAAACATTGATAACAAAAGTTTTTAAAAGATGGGCATAAAAAAAAGTCATCAACAAAATTTTTAAGCAGTGTAGATGAATTATGCTTGTAAATAACACAGGCATGCCTACCGTCCCTGACCATCCAGGATTTGTCCCGGAAAGTTGATGTTAGAAGCCACTGTCCCGGAAATCCCGGATTTGCAACATGCGTCCCGGAAAGAAAAAAAAATCGGGCGTCCGGACTCCCGGAAAAAAATAAATCAGGAGTTAAAAAGCTGTTCATATCGTGCTGCACAGAACTGAGCCAAGAATATTGCCTGCTAGAGTGAGTAGACATAATACGCATGCGCGCACAAAGAAAAACCCACCTTGCTTTCACTTTCAAGTCATAACATGGCGTCGAAGAGGAGACATGATGTCGACACAGAGTCGGATTCTGACTGTTGGGATGGGTCAGAAAGGAGTGAAAAGAAGAAGAAAACGACCGTGAAGCGAGGTTGTGTCTTCAAAAAAGAATTCTGTCCCAGATTTTACAGATTTGTCCCCGATTTGTGTCTGTATTGTCCCTGAAAACAAATTTTGGGGTAGGCATGCCTGATATTAGTGATAACAAGGTGTGTCTTGCCCTCTCCTTCTCATAATTGTTCAGAAACTGCTCCCATTGTCCTCCCCTCCCTTCTCAGTTGGAGTGGTCCACCCCTGACCAGAAACATTAATTTTCTGATCAGATGCCTTGAACATATCTCGTCATAGTTCCACGTCACCTACAAATGTACTGATAATATGAACAGGTGAAGCATGAATAGGTATTTAAAACGCGCATAAAAATAATCAGATTTGGACGTGCACAGAGTTTGCGTTAAGGGGTCCCTCTACTTAAAGTGGTTTCACCTGATGTTAGGCCAACCAGCGTCATTGAGACTACATGGTTTAGTTCAGCAGTACACGTAAGTCATTTGAGGGCATCCCTGCAGCATCCTTATTCATATATTTATATATATCAATATCAGGGAGGGTTTGTTCTGCAAGGCCTTTTGATTCAGTTGGCAGAAGATTTTAGTAGTGCATGCTGGCATGTTCTTATTAAAGCAAAACATTACCTTTTTTATGACATGATATTCTTGGAGCGCAGAAACCCTAAAAATGTTGAAGCATTTAAGTCTGAAACTCCTTCACTAGGAATAGATTTGAACTCCACGTCATGTTCAATGCCATGAATATTTCTATCCCAAGTCATCTTCATCTTTGTCCGTTAGGAATTTGCATGAAGAGGCTTTGATCTTCCACAGTTAAATGACTGTAAATTCATGACTCCGAAATCTACATTCCAAATTTGTTGCAATTTAGGTTTTACTCATAATTTCCAAGAAAAGCAATGATTTGATTCATGTTTTCATACATGTACATACTGCAACTTCTGCACACAAATAACTACAATGCATTTGATAAATTTTGTGCTTACAAGAGTATCTATTTGTCTTTTGCTTCTAATTATAGACATGAGTTGTAAACATTCCAGAGCTGAACATACTTTTAAAATACCTGTAGGCCAAAAGTTCAACAGACAGATGCCAAACTGCCTGAAAAGCAGTTAAGGTTGTCAAGTTTGAGAGCAAAAGTGATTTGATGAAAATTTCCTATAAAAAGTTTCTTGTATGTGTATTGTCGTCGTTTTCTGTATATGTTTGTGTGTGTAAATGTGTGTGTGTGTGTGTGTGTGTGTGTGAATGAACTTAAAAGGTGTGCATGTGTCAGTTTGAGTGTGTGTGTGCACACACAAATGTGATTCCATACAGATACATATTAGATTCTGTTGTAAAAAAAAAAAAAGAGACATTGTTTCATTTGGTGACTTCTGTGTCAAGAATTTAAAACTATTATTTCATAACCTTTCGAGTAATGGTGATAAGAAGACTAGTATTGTTCTCCCTCTCTCTAAGCCTTATAGTGAAGGAGATATGGAGATATTTATACTGCCAAGCAATTTTAAGATTTAAAGTGGATGTAACTGATAATGTGTCTTTTTCCCCCGATGTTTTGATGATTGACAGTTTTTCGCTTTTGCAGAGATGTGAAAATGCATACTTTCACTTTTCATTGACTGAAAAAAAAATTTCTGCTTTACTTCAACAGTAATCATAGTACTTCATGCACTGTTCCAAATCTTGCCTTTTTTTTTCACAGCTTCCTTTCGGTTGGCCAGCTTTGGTCTATCTTTCTGCAATATATTTTGTTCTCTGAGAGGTGTATGAATCCCGCCTGTAGTAAGTTTTTTTTGGCCCAGACCCTCTCACATCCCTGTCTAGTGGTTGTATTTGTCTTTTGATGTACACATATGTAACCGAGTTTTGTCATTAGTTGTTAGTCATTTTCATTTGCTCTCCTTTCTGCTCATGGTCATTGTAGAGATAATTGTGACATTTGGTATGTATGCAAATGCTTGATTACATTACATATTCTTGCCAATACATATCATAAGAGAAAAGCAGAATCAGTGAATGTGCAAGCAATAAAGGTGGAAAAAGAAAAAAAAAAAAAAACATGGTATCAACAAGTGTTTGAAATGAACGTGAATATGAGCGAATTTGTTTTAAATACCAATGGTTTATTGTGAAGAAAATTACTAGTACGCAATGCATTCAATTTCACATTTTGTTACGATTGCTTGGAACCGTCTGTGTTTAGATTACTGACTGTAATGTACATGGGACACACCACAGTGTTACTTTTCATTCATTCATTGACCATTGAGCTCAGCTATAAGGATGCCACAAGGATCTGCATTTTCCTCAGCATATGCGCAAGAGAAGACGTAACCAGTAGTTACATCCAATAGTTTGACTAGACAGTGGTCAATGTGGATAATAGATGAACAGCATGAAGAGAGGGAAGGAAGCTGGGAGAGGAGGTGGAAGGGGATTAGGGAGGAGAGGTGGTGTGCACTGGCATGGCATTACTGATCAATGATTATATATGTCAACCCTTTTTTGAAGAGAGAATATTTGTGTCCCAAGATTTTTATCTTCTAGAGGTTATAAGCAAGGAATGGTGGCTATCCTGCTGTGTGCATGTATTGTACTCTAAATGACAGGATATTGTACTCCAGTGATCAGGAAAAGAGTGCTGCAGAAGAGAATGCTATTGGCAAAAAAAAAAAAGAAAAGAAGATTTTGGTTTTTGACAATTCTAGACCAGCATTTTGTCACGAAGGTTTTTTCAGTCACCTCTTAAAGAGGAAAATGGACAAAACAAGATGGATGTTGTTCTTGAACGCATCAAGATTTGCTTACTTGACAAGTGTAGTCAAAAGATGGGATAAAAAGAGAGATGGAGAGAAACAGAAAGAAACACTGATAGAAAAGACAATGCAGCCTGACACAAAGAACTTTTCTCCATGTTTTCATTCTTATATATATTCAGGTTTACCCAGAACCACAAGCAAAATAGCTTTCATTTTTGTCCCCTTTCTACGACTTACTTCTGGTCATGTATAGACTAAAAACCATCTATCTGATTGCATTCTCATCTCTTGCTGTTTATAGACAGCATTCAATGCAAATTTTAACACACACAAAAAATCTTGCAAGTTATGTATAAGACAATTCAAATTGAGAATAAGAATACAGGCACAGCACCAAATAAGCAGATCTGTTAAATCTCGGCCAAACTCAAGTGCATAACACAGAGCTAAACCATGCATTTCCGGGTAGTTCTTTCGAGGCAGAGTTGCAGGTCTAGGCACACAAAATATATGTTCTGCAGTAAAGTGCTGCAACTGATTGGTGACTGGTAGTTGGCAGCTATCTTTAAGAATGTAGTGCATTAGTTTGCCTCATTAAAAAAAAAAAAAAGAAACATATATGTACGTTATGTATCCAAGTGTGTGCATGTGTGACTACATCTATATCTGTATGCAAGAAAATGCATATCTACATATCCCTGTACAAGAGATTAAAAACCTCTAAAATTTATGATTTGTGTGTAGCATTCCTTTGATCAATCTTTTTATGAGGAAGAAAGTCCACAATTTTAGATTGTATTTTTGCACCAAGCTTGGGTATGGAGTGTAAAGGCAAAAACAGACAAACAAACAAAAAAAACTTTCATTGCCTTACTGAAAGACTCTCAAACAGCTAGGTATGGAGTGTAAAGGCAAAAACAGACAAACAAACAAAAAAAACTTTCATTGCCTTACTGAAAGACTCTCAAACAGCTAGGTATGGAGTGTAAAGGCAAAAACAGACAAACAAACAAAAAAACTTTCATTGCCTTACTGAAAGACTCTCAAACAGCTAGGACACTGCCGGAAGCAAAACAGGGGGAACAAAAGAGCCAACTGTGAATGATACCCTCCAAGACATACACAAATCTTAATATCACAACAGTTGTAGAAGCTTTCCACTCCGATGCAATGACTGGAGTTCTGAGCAGCCACCAATACACTTCCCATTGATGAACACACGAGGTACCTGCACACAAACACACAAGAGACCTTTATTTCCCTCTGAAAGCAACAAGTTTACACAAAATTCTAGGAACAATACAAAGATCTTTAGGGGTCGCATCTCCCATGCCCAGCAGCATTACTTTGTTGCCCTTCATTTTGGCCACCCCAACACTGACAACCCACAATGAGCAATAAAATTCCTTTCAGGCAGTCCACCACAGAAGACATAGCACTTTATTATTATTATCATTATTATGCAGTCTACGAAAGTTCTTTTGTATTCAATGAATAGTACATGTTTTGATCGAATATAACCATGACACTACCAATTAGATGCTCTATTGAAGGCAATAATCAATTAAGCCAATTGTACCAACTCGGCCCAGTATTTCACTGCAATGCAGGTAAGCAGACTCAACTCGGGAAGCAGGGACTTAGGCTGGCGGAAAATGGTTAACACTAACACACACATACACACACACACACACACATGCTTTATTTCTATCATCCCACAACCCCACTTCCTCTCCTCTATTCAATCAATTAAAAAAAAAAAACAACAACTCTCCACAAACACATAAATTCAGGTGCCTGAGACTGCATGCTATAAAGTAGTATTTAATTGAACTTGCACTTGCTGCTCTTTTACTTTGCACTGTCAACCATAAGATTAAAAGGTTTAAGATTGTGGGTAAATTTTCCTTAGTGACTGTCAATGCAACCTGCTTGGTTTAGAGGATTCAATCTGCAACCCGACCTGTTCAAAATAATATTCTGAAAAGAATGATGCTACAATGCTGGTCATGGTGAATCAAGAGTAAGCTCAAATGAGGTCATTATCTTTCTTAGATCTTCGGACTGGGGACACACCAGACTCCATAAGAAATGCACTTCATCTTCTATTCCTATGTAAGTGTTCCCTCTAGAATTTAAAGTCAGTGTCAGAATGACCCTCTGTTGTCAAAACTGAGGGTTAAATTTTAAAACGTGGGTCAAACACAAAGAGGCACAATCAAGTATTCCGTTTTTTCCATACTCATCAGCTCAAATTAATGTGTTATGAAATACACTTTATGATGTGTGTTTTATATTATGACTAAATACTGAACAATGAAGATACCTGAATAAAATCACTCTCATGAAAAATCAAAACAAAAGCAAAAACAACACAGAAAAAGCAAAAACAAAAAAACCAACTCACAGTGCGAGCTGAGGTCATATCCTGCAGGATGTCCTGCAGCACTGGTCCCTGTGTCATCTTGTCCAGCTCAAACACCTTCACAGGGGCTCCCACCTCTCCAAAGATGTTCTTGGCCATCCGGCAGTAGGGGCAGCTCGTCTTGCTGAATATCACCACAGGGTGTGCATTCACTGTCTCTTTCACAAACAGGGCTTCTTCACTGTTCAAGTCCACCGTGGAGCTTGTGAGTCCCATGACAGCTTGTTAGCGCTGGATCTTCTTCTCTTTTCCTGATGAACTAACTGATGAAATAGCCTGATGGGTTTTGTTTGTTTCAAAATAGCGTTTCCCTGAATTATTTACTTTAATGACACCGGCACTTTGTTACAGGCAATTAATACAGATGTCATTCCAACATGTGAAAAATCACAGATCACTTTCAAGATATCATGATATCACAACTTTTTTGGAACCAGATGAATATACTAAACTAGAATAAATATTCAAACATGTTACAATTGTTGGATCTCCTTCTTCATCAAAAACACTTGTGAAGCTAAAAACACTGTTTGGATATCTCTTTATTTTACAGATCAAGCTGTTCAAACCTAAGTCAGATCACAAAAGGAAAGTTAGCTTTCCAAGGGAAGTACCCTGGTCGATACCTGAAACAGAAAGAAAGCAGATCCTAACAAAACTGCTTTTCTGCGGTAAGTGCATCATGAAGGTTGGTACCGCCAACATTACAAATTGGTCACCCCGCCCCTGTCCCCGTCCACCTGTGGCACATGATCAACACCACTCATCCAGACCCTTCCATCATTCATAGCCATGAGAAGTGTTGTTCTCCTACAGTTCCTGCACCAGTAGTCCACACACAAGCCAACATCAGGTTATCACAGTGCCACTCACCATAGGAGATCCTGCACTGGTGAGTCACTCTGGTCAAGTTCAATGGGGTCTGCACTTAAACAATGCTAGACATGCCTGCTGTGAGCCCTAATCATAATGACTGCTTCACTGCAGAGCAAGACCAAGCGATGCATTAGAGCCACAACTGTTTATCTCGAAAAAAAAGTGTTTTGACTTTTTCATATTTTTAGGTGTATTAATACAGTCTGTTTAACATGCTGAAACATGGTTATGAAACATTTATTTGTTTTTGGTTGATAGCAAAGAAACAGTTGTTGCCCTGTCCACATCCAACTAGACTCTGCATGTCACAAATGAACAGCCAGCAGTCACAGACTGTGGTCTGAAACGTTCCATACAGTGGGACAGTTTGTCCGTGCCACAGGTGGCTAGGGCCATGGAAGACGGTTGTATTCCAAACTATTACCACAAACTGATAGGAATGTTCCAGGCCACAAGTCACTATCCTGCAGCTGATCAGTTGTGGCCTGAGGATTTCAGCTGTGAAGGTCTTACTGTTGTGTGCCACAACTATGTAAGTCTTGTTAATTAGTTGTGCTTCAAAATTCTGGGAAGATAAAAGCCTTTCTTTTCAGACCAAGAGTGTTTACTTCTTAAGATTGCGTAATTCTGTTGTTTCCATTTGAGTTTTTTTAATCCCCCTTTGTACAGCTTCAGAACACTATCCAGTGTTTGTTTTTCCCAAGTTTGGAAGTTCTGCGTGCAGAGGTGTAATTTTTAGAGGCCTGTGAAATCTTCAAGTGGCCATTTCTCAAAATGGCATTTTTCAAGAGAGACAGTTGTGGCTCTAACGTATCCTGTCGAGTCATCATTCAGTACATGATTTCTCTGTTCATCTACATTCCTAATCAGTCTGCAAATTCACTCAATGCTTTGATTCAAGTTCCCTAAAAGTAAAACATGGAAGTGGAGCAGAAATCATAATGACACTTTGACAGAAAGACATCAACTTGGTGAAGGGAAACAGAATCTGAAAGTGAGACCTTTCTAGTTTTTCTGTCTCGCTCTGATTTATGTGGATAAGGTCCAGCAATCATGGATATGGCTGCACCTACAAAGCCATGTGGTCCCATTCTGATTTCACAGCACGTACATCCATGACAGAACTGTATAAATTTCACTAACGCTTTCCAAATAAATCCCAGTGTGAACCATGTTCAATAGATAATGTGCTGTGCTGGTCCAGAAAGTTGAGACAGACTCTCAGGTGAAGTCACATGTCATGCGACTAAGCTCCTCTGTGATCAAACAAGTCAAAGTTTCACAAGTTCACAAGTTGTTTATTTTGTCCATGAAGGAAATTATTTTGTGGTGACACATTGCAATACAACATCATAAAATACAGTGTAAAATACAATAGAATAAAATCAAATTAATAAGCTTCTATAAACAACAAATTAAAGAAAAATGCAGGACAGTATTCATGCACACCACTGATTGCAACAGAGTTGCGCCCCCTCACGTCTCTATCTCTTTCTCCCTCTGAGTTTCAGTCGCCAGAACCCATCTTTCTGGTCCCAGACATTCAATCATCTGCATGTAAGCTTTCAGCACACTCAGCAAAAAGAAATCAGCCTTCCTGGGCGGGAAAATCAAATATATGTGCATCACAATGATTCTGATGGGGTTTCAACCTGTGACCCATAGCTGCTAGACATTTTGCTGACCACAGTAAGACAGCAACCTGTTTATATTCTTGGTAGCTCTTCCTTCCCACTGCTTATTCACATTTACTGACTAAGCCTTATGACTTGCAAGTAGACAACACCATGCATCTACAAATATGCTATAATCCTAAATCTTTGTGCATGCCTGGCACGTGTTGCACTTGCAAAGTTTTCAATACACATATTCTCACAAAGTAACACACACATGCGCAGGCGACATATATCTGATCAGAATGTTGTGGCGTAGGAGTGGTTCTTGTGCACTGGTTCACTCCTACTTTGTGGGTGCACAGTGCACCCAAACATTGAATATTTCCTAGTGACGTGTTTCTACAAATCAAGAAAATCTGGTGGTGAGCTGCTTGTATGCAAATGTGGATTTTCTTTCAAAAAAGAAAAAAAATGGGAGGACGACTAAATTTCAGCATTGGTGAGACCTTGTTTTATCAATTCTGGTATTTAAAACAAAGCACACAAAAAAACCAAAAACCAGAATATTTGACTAACAAAACTACATTTATTCATGGCAGTCACTTTATTTTAGGAATTATTTTCTGTTCTCCGCCAATTGGATCTAAGCTTAATGACTGATAGTCAAATGCTTCATAGTTCCGTTAAATCCCCGTACTGCATTTTGCTACTGACTGTGTTACAGACATCAGTTTTTTTCAAAAATTATTTGTTGATTTTCATGTTTTCATTTTCAAAGCTATCACTGACATAACTAATTGTTCTTTAGGAAGAAAACTGACAAAAAAAGGACTGTTGAAGTGACTGGAGGTGAATTCTAATTGTAACGTCATCATGTCTCAAGTCCCTAAAAACCAATCAGCATGCAAAAGAACAGCAAAACTGGTTTTCATTTTCTAAATTTTGCCAACCAGTTCTGGATGTTTGGAAACCACTTAAAAACATATGTGCATGATTATGACCATTGTTTTTTTTCAAATCTGAGATCTGCACATAATAGACCCTCAGTTGTACAGGTGGTTTTGTGTTTGTTTGTTTGCTTTTAACATTATCAGATTTCTTCTCCATTACTGGTTTCATAAAAGAGGTGGCAATAGTAAAATGTGACAGCTGGTGGATGGTATAATGGGGTCAGGGCCAAATAGCTTTCAAGTACTGCTGCACAGGACAGATCTTCTCCCATCTTGGTCTGATAGGCTTGATATGCTCCATCCTTGGTATGATGGAAGGGCAGTCCATAATGAAACAAATCCAATGTGTTCTAACCTCTAATGGAAAAGAGGACACTCTGAGGTGGTGCCATATCTTGGATGAAATCCTTGAACATTCGACTGAGGACTTACCATGATGCTGTTGATTTCTGCCTGCAAGTTGATCAGTGTGTAACTGAAAAGTTGAGATAATCTCCCACAATCTACAATGATCTGAATACCTGTGACGGTTGCATGTTGGGTAAAACTATAAGATAAAACATCTTTGACTATCCCCAACCCCAGCATAGGATCTGTAATAGGAAGCCAATAGCCAGTGTAGTAGGAAGTTGTCTCCTAGCAAGCCTACCCTTCTGCTTGAACTTAACCATATGGTCTCACAATCTGAGACATGGAGCTCAGTCTGAATCCCAGTGCTCATGGCAATCACTGAATCAGTGATATCTTTGGCTGTCCTCATCTTCAACATGGGATTCATAGACACATATCTCCCTCCCCCTCCCTCCCCCCCCCCCCCCCTTTCACTGCCGTTTTTTATGTTAGCATGATAAATTAACAATATTTGTATTGCATCATATCACCATCAGTGGCAACAGTTTTGAGATCTGCATATTGATGTTTTTCTATTTTTTACTTCCCCAGATATTTTACTGTTAACTGGGTCTGAATTTGGCCATTGCTTTTAACTTCTTGAATATCGAGTGCGACCCCTTGTTGCCAAATTTGCTCCAGGGGCCAACAGTCTAGTCGCACTATTTTATGTTATTTTATTTTGCTTTTTAACATGCGCGCTGGTGACCTACTCGTTTTTGAGTGAACCAGTATTTTAGGAAGAAGAAGAAGAGTGGGTCACCCAACATGACACTGCAAATTTCATAACACTTAATTGTTAATGCACTGATTTAGAATAACCAACACTAACAGCGCCAAAACTAACTATATATGTATAATAATGACAATAACGCACATATCTGTGACAATACTGTGATCAGATCATGATTATTGAGAGACAAAACTGACAGCATCATCGCATGACAGAGTGACAACGTAGCATTTGTAAAAACACGGCTGCGTTGTGCTATTCTTAAGACATGGGGGGCAAAATTACCCAGTGGTAACTATCTACTTTTTTCCACGTCTCTGTTCTCTTACCTTCGCATTTGTAACTGACCTAAGGCGTGTTCAAGTACACCAGCCTATTGCGTTTGTAAAGTTTTGATGGTTGACGTAACGGAAACAATAATAAAGGGAAATCACTAAATGAGAAATACGGAAGTAGTCTCCCCTGCACACTTCATGCCGACAGCGTCTTCAACAACGAAAAAGTTATAACGAAAAGGTTGAAAATGCAGGTTTCCGGACTCATTCCAGCCAGGTTTCTCACCATCGTCGCCCACATCGTCATTGTTATTGTAATATTTTGGTCAAGAGTACGTACAATGTTCCTACCTTTGGGGGTACACAATGCTTTAAGTTTAAGACTTTATTTGGAATAAAGCTTGATTTTTTTTTTTTTTTAATGATTCATTAATGGTCGATGCTAAGCGCACCCACCACTGTGGCCAGCGTGAAATGATACTCGGCCAGGCGAGGTTGCTTGCAGCTATCACTAAGACAAGACCGTCTGTCACGAGGAAAACTGTAAAGGGGAGACTTGATTGAGACTTAGCCTACAAGCTATTTAAGGGACTTAATAGTACAAATTTTTTAACAGATTTTTTCAACTAACCTCTAATCAAATTACAAGAAATTCTGATAACAAAATCCAAATTAAATATTGTCGCACTAATATTAGAAAATTTTCCGTTAGTAACAGAGTGGCACCATATTGGAACAAACTACCTGCACACATTAAAAAAGCAAAAGATTTGAATACTTTTAAAAACCTTCTGGATACTAACGCAAAGTTAAATATGTTAAAATTCCAATTTGATTGATAGAATAGATCAAAATATATTCTGAGCATATGCATGCATTATGCAACCACTGTTTATGAAATAAATAAGATGATTGGGACACAAAAAGCTGTGAGGCTATCCAAAGTCCCAAGTGAACTGAACTGAACTGAACTGAACTGAACTTTATTTGGAATAAAGCTTGATTTTTTTTTTTTAATGATTCATTAATGGTCGATGCTAAGCGCACCCGCCACTGTGGCCAGCGTGAAATGATACTCGGCCAGGCGAGGTTGCTTGCAGCTATCACTAAGACAAGACCGTCTGTCACGAGGTAAACTGTAACGGTTTCCTCTCTTGTCATCGTTTGTGGGTGAATCAATGTAAACTTAAGAGAATGCCAAGTATGTCATCATATCATATCATATTGGTGGCATATTAGGCATTTTCAGCCTTTAGCCTGCTCAATGTAGATCATTTCATGGTTTTAGCAAGAAATATTTCGGTCTTATGTCATTTTTAAAAAATGTTGTTCGTATTCATTATGGGACATAAGATTAAGAAGTGTCATCGGAAATCGCAGCTAAATAGGAAATGAAAGCATGAACGTGTGAAACATTGGAACTATAAACTGAATGAAATTGCATGGTCGGCCCATTAGAAGTAAAAGGCACATAAACTTGTGAAACCTGCGCAGGTGCCTGCCAAAAGACAGTCCGTGTGCATAGACGATGTATTGGGATTATCGCTTCAACCTGTGGGCATAGACAGTGCCTTAATTGACAGTCAGTTAGAATCTGAGAATGTGCTGTGCAATTTGTAACCATTTGTAAAGAGCTTACAAAGAAGGGACATATTAAAAGCATGGAGTCATAGCTTTGAGTCAGTTCCATCTACTACTACTACTACTACTGTTCTTATTTCTACTATGCTGCTTCCACTACTATTACTACAACTACTGCTACTACTACTACTACTGCCACCACCACCATCACCATTACAAACTTATTCACACAGCATTACTTATGATTTGGCATATAGGCATAAAGCCTTTCAGCCCGCTCTGGTTTTGTGGGTTGTTTCTTTTCATCAAACGTGCAGTCATTACTGTAGGGTGCATTGCAGCATGCAACTGGCCAACTTCTTTTACTTCATAATGTTCAAATGTGTTTGGAAGCAATATTCTTCTTAATGCTTACCAAGCTTTTTTATATTTTTATTATTGAGCGTTCCTGCAGTTATGATAGTGTTATGTGAAGAGTTCCAAATATTAACAATCATGTTATTAAAAAAAAAATCAAAATCAGTCAGTCTACACAGCATGATGACAATAACTGGACAGTAGACAAGTAATTGAAGTATCTCAGCTGAACCACATCTCTTATCTTATTCACTTATTTTTTATGCTTACTGGATGCTTGAACCTTATGATGATTGAGGCCAATGTAGAAGGTCAGTTACTGGTCCTAGCCCACTACATTAGCATGCATGGCAGTATTGTTGAGGCAACTGGAAGTCATACAGTGATGAGGCAGAGGCACTATGGGCATCAAACCCAGATTTGAAAGCATTGACAGATAAAACCCTGACCACAACACCAAACAAAGTCCAGTTTGACACCCACTCTCCACTCATCACCATTCTCTCTTCTCCTCTCATAATCCTTGAACCCGCACCCCTCCAACCCTCCCTCATCCCCTGTGCCACAGCCAGAAGAATTGTAGATGGTAGTTGGGTCATAACTGGTATGGGTTGTATATAGAGAGCATTTGATGGTGTACACTGTCATCAGTCAGAATGTCAGTCAGCCAGTCAGTTGTGCCCAACACTCCTCCCGAAGCATAGGCCGCCAACAACAGTCTGCCAGAGTCCTCGGTCCTGGGCTGCCCTCTCTAGTTGTTTCCAGGTGTGTCCCATCTTCTTGCTGTCTGCCTCCAGGTCCCGTCGCCAGGTTTTTTTGGCCGTCCTCTTTTTTGTTTTCCCTGGGGTTCCATGATAACGCCTGTCTGGTAATGTTACTGGCTGGCTTCCTCAGGGTGTGCCCAATCCATCCCCATCTTCTGCACCGGATCTCATCTTCGGTTGGCAGTTGGTTGGTACGCTGCCACAGGTCTGAGTTGCTGATGGTGTTGGGCCAGTGGATCTGGAGGATTCTTCTCAGACAGCTGTTGATGAAAGTCTGCACTTTCCTGGTGGTGGTCTTTGTTGTCCTCCATGACTCGGCTCCATACAGTAGCACTGACTTGACGTTGGAGTTGAACAGTCTGATCTCCGTGCGAGTCGATACCACCTTGGAGCGCTATATGTTCTTCAGCTGCAAGTATGCTGCCCTCGCCTTGCCGATTCTTGCTCTGACGTCTGCGTCTGTGCCACCCTGCTTGTCAATGATGCTGCACAGATATGTAAAGGCCTCCACTTCTTCCAGCTCGCTTCCATGCAGTGTGACTGGATCCTCACTTTTCTTGTTGATCTTGAGGATCTTGGTCTTGCCCTCATGGATCTTGAGATCAGAATGTACATTGGTTGATATTTCTATATTTGTCTGCCCTGGTCACTAGTGCAGTGAGTATGGCATTAGCTCTAATGCTGACTGTGTGAATAAGTCATGAGTTACTGCCTCTGCTGGAGGACAGAGGTTGTGCTGAAGAATAGACAACTAGGGACTCCAGCACTTTGTGGATGTATCTGTTCTTGAAACCAAGATGTTCTTCCAGAGAGTTTTCCTCTCAGATTCATTTCTGGCTGGAAGTTAGTGAGGTAAACAATCAAAGTTGCCCGAGTGACATAGACGTCTGCACTCCTTTCTCTCTGTCTTCCAGTGCTAAAACCCCAGTCCACCTCTATTGTATTGATTAGGGGTGGAAGGAAAGGGGGGGGGGGGGGGGGATTCTTGCGTTGAGCTGGTTGTGAGGCAGAGTGGCTGCCTAGATCATCATTCAGCCCTATTTTATTAGAATAGGCTGGGAGAAGACGAAAAGTTCTAGCAAGGAGGGGAGAGGATTGAGGGATAGTTTTGGGACGAGGAGAATGTATTTATTATTCTCAAAATCCAACTGCTCCCTTTGGTTGTGTGGAATGGGGTTTCAGTCCCTTTTATTAGGTCAAAGAGCACTGGAAAAGAGTTCTCCGCATTGCTGGGAAATCTGTGTTTTATTATAACTATGGTGGTCACTGTTATGTCTTATTCAGGGGATTGACTGCTCTGGTAACCTCTCTAGGAAGCGAAAACCTGTAGGGTTCTGGCCTTAGACATCACTTTCAACAGGCAGCTCCATTCCTGAGAGTATGTGGAAGAAATGAAAGCACTTTGGCTATTTCAAGTGCACCATTGTGGTAAATTTGGAACTGCTGCAGGTCGTAGTCTCTGCCCTGCTTTTGGAACTGAAAAGCAAGCTTGCAGGATATCCACACAGACCATACTATTGTTAATCAGTCTTATGGTAAATCTGACAGCCTGTTTCTTCAGCTGTAGGGAATTCAACCAAGCCTGTTTACATGTTTAGCACCCCACTGGAAGTCTCATGGTTGTGCTTCAGGATGAACCAGGCACCTGTTCTCTGTATAGACAGTAGCTTTTCAATTCTTCTTTACATGTCACATTGGGATTCCACAAGCTCAAATGCACTCAAGATGAAGCCTAGTAATGGCTATACCTTTTCATTACTTATGGCGAAGGCTGTCTTGAGTTTGGGTCTCCGGGAGCAGTGATGGTGTTCACATGGCACTACTACTACTGCGACTGAATTGCTTGTGTATCGCCTCCACCTATCCCTTGACATCGTCTGTTGTCGTTGGGGCACCCTGATGATCTGGCCACCACTCTCCTCCATCTTCTTGTGCATCAGTATTCAGAAAACTGGAGCTGACAGTAGTATTACTGGGGGGGGGAAAAAGCAAAAATACAAATGAACACATGAAAGTAGCTCAAAGTAAGATTTATTTAATACAAAACTTAACACATTTTTGACGTACATGTCTTTTTCAGACATCACAAATAAACGACATAAAAAGTGTGCAGAGAACACTCCCACCATGTTAGCTGCTGTCTGAGAAGTACTGTTGTTGGTCTTTTTTGTGTGTGTTGTTCCTGACCTCTGAAGAAGATATTGTTTGTCAAAACGTTACTCTTTGCTTTGTGTTGTACGTTGAGTAAGTGTTCCTTTGCACTCCCTTTGTGCTTTTACTTTTATTTTGGCAGGGGCTGGCCATGCACCTGGTGTAAATCATCAGTTTGCTTTCTGAGCTCCTTGTGACAGGCAGTGAGTTGCAATAGGGGAAAATGGTCTTGTCCTGTATGCTCTCCCATTCTCAATGGCACTGGCGGTGTCCTTATATCAAAGGGGCTTAGTTCTTTTCTAAGTGTATGTATGATTCTGAAGACTGCTGTCATCCACGTATGGGCGTGTGTTTGAAGACTGGTTCTCTGGTAACTTGCCAATATGCTGGGAACAAACGCAGACCTTGCACAGATCCCTGTAGGCCTCAAAGAAAGCCTGTGATAAATACCTGACTCATGTTGGAAAGAAAAGAATCTTGTGAACTGTGATCCACTTTTCCCTTAGGAGTTGTGTGGGTTTTTTAAAAACTTTTTTTCTTATAAAGAATGAGCGGAATGCCACAGAATTTAGCATTTCATACCTCGTCTGAATTTCTGAGTAAAGTACACAAAAACATTATGACGATTCAGATGACTGGCAGAAATTGAATAGTGAGGTTTTGGTCTCTCACAGACTGTGTATTTTTGTTAAAAAAAAAAAAAGATGTTTCTCTTTGCTTTGCAGGATGAAAATATCCTCATGTGTTTGCCTGAAAGATACTCCCAAAGCGAGTATGACCAGAAAGATTTGGAGTAAGTTTTCTCTGTGATATTCTATCACTTGTAAGTTTACATTTGTTGATTTGAATTGTTTGTATTGTTTTGTTCATTCAAGTTAATATTTTGATTCGAAATTTCAATTTACCACCATTTGTAGTGCAGTGGGTCACACATTGGGCTGAGAAGTTGTGGGTGGGAGTCCCTTTAGAGACATTTTCATCTCCAGATGGCTCCTGCTTGGAGCTCAATGGCATTATTTTCATCTCACTGTGAGAGGATGGATGGAGGTATGGCTGTGTAGTTGTAGAGGGGGATGGAGTGAAGGGCATGGGAGTGATCAGTACTGTCTCTAAAAGAGCACCGATGATAAGCCACAAAAAGTGGTGAAGGCATGCCATTGTCTCATTGTGGGTAACTGAAGTTTAATGTGCTAGTGTGTGTGTGTGTGTGTGTGTGTGTGTGTGTGTGTGTGTGTGTGTGTGTGTGTGTGTGTGTGCCTGTTAGTCCTCTCTCCTCTCTCTCTCTCTCTCTCTCTCTCTCTCTCTCTCTCTCTCTCTCTCTCTCTCTCTCTCTCTCTCTCTCTCTCTCTCTCTCTCTCTCATTTGGCTTTTTTACTGTCTCTTTACACACACACACACACAAACAAACACACACACACACACACACATGCACACACACACACACAACACACACCCCACACACACACACACACACACACACACACACACAAAACAAAACACCCCACACAAAAACCACACATGCTCTTTTAATATTTTGATACTGCAAAATGCATATGGGGGGAAAAAACTTTTGACATTTTCATGTACTATTTAATTGTCCCACTATGCCCTACCCAATTTTCAGTTACCAAATAATCCTACAATTGATGATTTTAAGACTCTAACTTCAAATCATTTTCATTTTTGGCTAATGTATCAAAATATTTACTTCGCAGTCCTATCGTGCATTAGTAAGAAATTTCAGTATTTTTGAAGAAAACTTTGTTTATGTTGTTCATGTTCACGATTTAAGCTTTATTTTAATTATGTTTTCTTTTGTATGATAATATCAATGTCATCTTGAGGAGATCATTTACAAATATCACAATCGCTAAAAACACACCTTTGTAAAAGACGTAAAACTAAAACAACACACACACACACACACACACACACACACACACTAAACACACACAACACCACACACACACAAACACCACACCAAAAACACAGTGCATGCACACTCACTCAAACACACACATTGTCACATTTTGTCACGGGGCCCTTTACGACTTTTTGACCCATCTAGGGGGCAGAATTATTTTATTTGTTATTGTCGTTGCTGTTGTCGTGTATCCGTCCCTTAATGTGGCTTGTGGTGCGTTTGCCCCTTTGGGTGTAGTTCAGCTCAACTTCGGTTTGCTTTCTCTCTCTCCCCCTCTTTATTCCACTGCCCGTGCTATTCACCCTGTAGGTTCACGGTGGCTGGTCCCTTTTCCTCGCGAACTTGCTGTCTATCGGCCTCTCGCCTGTCTTTTACCTTCGCACGTGCTTCATTTCTTTAGTTTGAAGTATGCTCACTCTGTGACGCGCAGGGCCCTTGTTGGCCGCCATCGCTGAGGGAGTTAGCTCTTCACTCGAGCGGAAGATGTCTCTGGGAGCGCTGCTCCGTCTTGGTTCTTCACCGTATCATCGAGGGTACAGTCGGTATCTTCAATTCCTACAGTCGGCCTGTAGGAGAGGGACATCACTTCTTCTTTTCCGCACCTGTGCCTCTGTCCTCTCGACTGGACAGAGGGCAGAGAGAGTCGTTTGACCCCCTCTTCTGGTCACTCACGGGTAGCTGGTAAGCATCAGTTTCGTGGTTTTGTTTGTTTTGGTTTGTTGTTGTTAGCCGCTTAGTCTCTCTTTTGCGCAATTTTCTTTTGTTTTCGAAATTGTAAGAGAAATATTGTGGGAGACCTTTTTTTTCGGGTTTTAATTCAATCTTTAACCTCGCCATTCTAAATTATTTCCAAAAATTCTTTCTCTTGTTTATGCATCGGGGTGATGGGGTGGTCGGTGGGGATGGGAGAGAACCTGGTGATTCAGGGTTGGAACTTGCTTGGTCTCGCTCGTCCGCCCCTGTCACATTCGCCGGACTCTTATCCTTCGGCCACCGTCTGTTTGTGTGTGAAAGGGAGAACGATTTTTTATGTTCGCGAGCGTGCGTAACGCATGTTTTGTCGTTCGGAATGCGGGGTTGGAGATTTGTGTTATTTGAAATGTAGCTATAAAATGTGACAATTATGCCATTGAATTATTATTTGCAAATGTGGTGGCAGTTATAAAGCGATGGGCGCTGTGTTGGTTATTTCCTAAGAAAGGCAAATGTTAAACGTGAGTGAGAGAAGGGTGAAGATAATTCATATTTTTTTTATAACCTGTTGATTTAATGCAGTCTTTTACCTGCATCGTGTGAGAAGACCCTAATAACATTCCTGATTCGAGGGGTTTACTGTGTTATGCTCGGGTCTGTGTTGAGCGGGGGTTTATTGGTGCATTTAGTAGATTTCCCCTCGCCCATCATGCGAGTGGCTGTTAAGATTTAACAGCATGGGTCAGACTGTACTGACGGCGGGGTTCCAGTACCCTTCCTTCCTTTCCCTTTCTTCCTTCCCTCCCTTTCTTCTCTCCTCCCAGCACGTTCCCCCCCCCCCCCCCCCCCTCCCGGGGCTTCACCCGGAGTCCGGACTGGATGGTGCCACGTGCTGGTTGGGGCCACGCTCTGGCTGGGACCGCGGACTGGATGGTGCCACGTGCTGGTTGAGGCCCGTCTGGCTGGGACCGCGGACTGGATGGTGCCACGCGCTGGTTGAGGCTTACGCTCTGGTCGGACCGCGGACGGTAGAAGACCCGCCGGCCCCCTGACGGGCCGGCCCTGATCCCCGTCCAGGACCTCCAGTAACAACCCCAAACGGTTTTTCTTCCCCCCCCCCCCCCTCCGGGAACGCGCTTTTTCACTGCCTGCTTGTGTGTCGAGGTGTCGGCTTTTGACGACTCCCTTCAAGAACCAATCCGGTTCGGAGCACTATGCGACAGGGTGCTCCCATAGACTTGACGGAGGCAGGGTGTGGAGGCACCCGGGGTGTGGGAAGGGATGGATGCTGGAAATGTTTCTTTATAATTGTGTATATATCATATGTGCTGGAATGCGTAATTGTGATTGTGTACTTTCGTATGGTGAAATGTTTATTTATAATCGTGCTTTTGTGTGTGTTGGAGTGCTTGATTGTGATTGTGCCGTTGTGTGCGTTGGAATGCTTGATTGTGATTGTGCATGTTGTGTGTGTTGGAATGCTTATTTATGACTGTGTGTGCTGGTGTGAATAAATGGGGTTTGTATCGTAATCTTTCGGTGGGCTCTTGCGAGGCGTGCGAGGTCAGCCTTCCCTTCACTCCCATCTAGACCGATCCTGTCGGGGCAGACCTCCAGGGGTCGGTCGTGACAATTGTGGGGCTCGTCCGGGATGTGAAGGCTCTGACTGTCTCTCTCGTTCGCGGAGTACCTGTTTAGTTCTGTCTGTTTTTGTATTCATTTAGTTAGTTTGTCGTGTTTTTTTTGTGGGTGGTTGGCTGGGTGACTCTAGTGTGAAGGGAGTCTTTTGTGGCCTGAGGGAACATCCGGTGTGACTCGGGAGTCGAGGTGAGACCGAGGGGAGTCGACCGCGTCCAGACCTCCTTCCGCCGGGTACCTCACGCAGGTACGGCCGAAGTCTTGCCTTTCTGTTGCCGCTCAGTCTTCCATTCCTGTTTTGTATTTAGCCAGTTCTTGTTTTTTTTTCTTACCGGGTTATTGAGTACAGGGGGTTGTATCGGACGTTAGTGTCTTTTTTTTTTCCCTCTCCCCCGGGTTCCGTCGCCTGTTTGTTTTTCCGGCCAGCCCCACCGCACTGTTCTCGTGCTGGGGAGCGCGGTGTTGCCAGAGGGGGGGCAGCCGACATAGTTTTGTTTGGTTTTTTTTCCGGTGAGCCCCACCGCACTTTTTGCTCGTTTTTGTAGAGCGCGGTGTTGCCAGAGGGGGAGCACCCGGGAACTTGTCCGCACACACCACACACACACATACACACATATAACACACCCCCCTAAAATATTTGTTTTTTCAAGTGGAATTGTCTTTCCCCGTATTTGATAACTTAGGATATAGTTGTCATGGCAACGTCCGTGCGGGTGGTATGGCGACGCGGGCGTCGAAAAAGAAGGTATTCAAAATGTTACTGTAGCCCTACTATTAGTACCAGTACTTCGACTACGGTAACTTCTACTTATTCCAGTGCTATAGCGGTAGTCCAGCGGTACTTTCACTTCTTCTTCGCTAGGGATTTTCCTGTTTGAGACCCCGACTGGCACTTCCGCTGGGAACTTCAGATTTATAGCGAAGCAACTTGGGCTTCTGTTGAGTCGCAGAAACCAAAGCCCCCTATTCTCCATGCTTCCCCTCGTAAGGAGTATGCCCCGGGGGACTTTCCTCATGGGAAGGTCGAGACCCAAGGGACGGGTCAGACGGTCATCCTCCCGTGTCGGGAGAGGTGAATCCTTCCCAGGACATCACCTCTGTCCGATGTTTTTTAGAGCGACAGCGACGTGAGGATAGGTCCTCCGTAGGAAGAGACTGTTAGGCAGGGGGCCCTCCGTAGGGAAGAGCGTAGGGAAGAGCTAGATAGGCGGGAGGCCCAGCGTAGGAAGAGGCTGCTCTGCGCAGAGAGGAGACTGACAGCCCAGGAGATTCTGCATGGGGGAAAGAGGCTATTCTTCGTAGGGAAGAGGCTGCTCAGCGTAGGGAGGAGGCTGCCAGACAGGAGGCTCAGCGTAGGGAAGAGGCTGTCAGACGGGAGGCTCAGCGTAGGAAGGGGCTGCCCTCCGTAGGAAGAACTAGACAGGATGGAGGCTCTGCGTAGGGAGGAGATGGAACAATTTCTTTCGCGGTCTCCCACATCTGTAAGTCAGGGGTTTAATCACCAGGCGGTGATAGAGTTAGGGGCCCAAAGTTTAAAGCTTCCAGATTTTCAGACCTAGTGAGGACATTATTTTCCCTAGAGCATTTTGACAAGGTTGCTAGTTCATACCAATTGTCTGAGGAACAAAAGGCATGCACCTTTTTCTGGATTATCGGGTGCTGAAAGGGGAGTGTGTGCTCACTCTAAATGAAGGTGCGTCTTATGCAGACATGCATTTGGCTCTGCGTAAGCGTTTCCACCTTACCCCAGAGACTACAGGAGGAAGTTCAGGTCCATGAAGAAGAATAACGACGAGACCTTCGTGCAGTTGGTGATAGGCTGCGCAAACGCTGGGGAAACTGGCGTCATTTGGGCTAAGTTGGAGCGGGAGGATCTGATCCTCATTGAACAGCTCACCAACACTGTGTCCCCAGAGTTGGGACCCCGGATAGGCGAGACAGCACCTCAGGTTTTCGCGGCTACGATTCACACCGCTGAGGTTTTGCTGAAGCTCGCAGGCTTATGGCATCGCCCAGATACGGAGAGGAAGCCCCCACAGGATTAGTGGGCAATAAGGCGCTGACAACTGCTAGCGGGGTGAACAAGGCAGGCAGTTCATCGGGATTTCAGCGCCCCGACTGTGTTTTCTTTGTGTCGTCCTGGCCACATTAGGAAAGATTGTCCTAAAGCCGCGGTAGTCGTGGGGCTAGTCCTTTCCAACGTCCTCGTGCCTCGGCTAACGTGGGTTCCATCCCAGCTTCTGGTGATTCAGAGTGCCCAAGTGTTTCTCTCTGTTGTTGGATTTTCCCTTGGGTTGAAAACCATCAGGGATTCGGGAGCATCAACGTCTTTGTGGATAAGAATTTGGTTTCCCCTGGCCCCGCGGGCGCTAGTTATGATGTTGTGGGGGTTGGGGGCTGGGTTTTACCTCCACCCGTCCTTCTGTATTTATTCCTATTTTCCACCCCTACTTCTGTGGCGAAGTATGGGCCCTCGCGGTGGAGCGACCTATGTATTCCCTTTTCATAGGGAATACTGTCACCCTTTGCTGACGGACGCAGTCAGTCCGTGTCTACGACTGCCCGTACAGGCGTGTGTGGGGGTCACCACACGCGCCAAAGCTAAGAAGCAGGAAAAGGAAATTTCGTCCCGTTTTCTCCAGCCGATCTCTGACGAGGTTTTTGGCCCGGGGCCCATCCGGCACCATGGTCCATCTTCAGGCCAGGGGCTTGGATGTCCAACCCTGCGACAACTGGGAGGTCGTCCTGCCAGTCTGCCCGACACGCCAAGGTGAGCTTTTAAGCTCCACAAGGGATCCTCTTAGGGTTTTCACTCAGGCAGATCGTGTGGCCAAGCAGCTTGTTGTTCCCCAAAGCCTGAGAGAGTCTGTTCTCCGGCAGACCAACGATTCCCCCATGGCAGGTCTATGGGCTCCAAGCGGACCTCGAGCGAGTAAGACAGGACTTCTTCTGGCCAGGGAGAACTCGCAGGGTTTGGCAGTACTGCCGCAGTTGCGTGTCTGCCAACGGGCAACGCCTAAGGGTCGCTTGAAGCGTGTTCCCTAGGGTCATGCCTCTAGTTGGGGACCATTCAGCAAGGTCGGTGTCGACCTGGGGGACCCATTAAGCCCCATCCGATCGCGGTCACCGCTACATCTTTGGGAAATGGTGGACTACGCGACTCGGTACCCAGAGGCTTCCCCTTAGGACTATCGACGCCCCTACTTAGCTGAAGCTCTCTGGGAGATATGGACGCGCACTGGCGTCCCAAGAAGACCTTTCGGACCAGGGGACCCGTTTCTGTCCGAAGTCATGCAGGAGGTTAACACTCTTTCTCAATATTCACAAGGAAACAACGTCACCCTATCATGCGCAAAGGCCAATGGCCTTGTCGAGCGTTTCAACGGGACGTTGAAGCAGATGTTGCGTCGCCTTTGTGCAGAGCAACCTCGGGAGTGGGATCGCTTCCTTCCTGCTGTACTGTTCGCCTACAGGGAGGTCCCAGGGAAAACATGCGGTTTTCCCCATTTGAACTCCTGTATGGCAGAACAGTGCGAGGACCCACCAACATCCTGAAGCAGATTTTGGACCCACGATGATGTGGAACCTTCTGTCAAGGAGGAGAGTCGATATGTGGTCGATCTACGCAAACCGCATCGCTGACCACTTGCCAGCTTGCTCAGCAACACTTGCAGTCGGCAAGAACCAAATACAAGGACTTTTTATGACTGACGCAGTGTTGAACGGTGGTTTGAGCCAGGTGATGAGGTGTTTTCTTCTCCCCCCCCAAAGAAGAACAAGCCAGCTTGCTTGGGAGGGTCCGTTCGTGGTCTGCAGTCGGGTGGGTGACTGGGACAAACCGGGTTTGTGTGCGTGGGAAGGAACGCCTGTATCAAAGCCAACCTCCTGAAGGCGTACGTGCGACGGACTCAGGGCCAGGCAGGTTACACCCCTGTCGTTGTGGAGAGTGGCGATGAGCACGCCGTGTCGGGGGGCCAGGACTCCCCACCGTTCCCCTCGCGAGGGGAAAATCGTGGCAGGATGTTTGCTTCGGTTCTAACCTCTCCTCAGCACAGACTGACCAACTGCAAAGGCTTGTGCCAGGGGTTCCAGGACGTGCTCACAGATCGGCCCCTGCACAGTACCCTTGGGGAATGTACACTGGCATTGACCACCGAGACCCCAATTAGGGTCAAACAGTACCTCTGCCTCACTCTCAGGCGTCGTCATCCAGCAGGAGGGGCAGGCCATGTTGAGGTTGGGGGTCATTGAACGTGCGAGTTCTCCGTACTCATCCCCCATCCTTCTGGTAAAGAAGAAGGATGGCAAAATGAGGTTCTGCGTCGATTTTCGTCGGCTGAATAAGGTTCTCCGGTTTGATGCTGAACCTAGCCGGATGTCGACCAAAACTTCGCTCAGCTGATCGGGCCAACTATTTCTCTAAGTTCGATCTCGCAAAGGGATACTGGCAGATTCCCATGCGCAGAGAGAAAAACCCAAAACGGCATTTACGACGCCCTGAAGGACAGTTCCAGGGAACGTGATGCCTTTTGCCCCAAAACTGCTGGAGCAATTTTCAGTCGCGTCATGCGACAATTTCTTCTCCCTCCCCGATACGCCAGATCTGAACAATTTCATGGACGACCTGCTAAATCAGCTCAGTAGATTGGGGCTCGCACGTTTCGCTCCTCCGTCGTCTGTTTCTTCGTCTCGCGAGGTTCAGATGTCGGCTCGTCCTTCAAATGTCAGCTTGGTCAGGACGAGATTTCCTTTCTGGGGCATCATTTGCGGGAAGGTTTGATTGCTCCTGAGGAAGAAAAAGGTGACCAAAGTTGCCGGTGCCAAACCTCCTGGTACCAAAGGGAATTGCGGTCATTCCTTGGACTTGCGGGATACTACCGCAAGTTCATCCATGACTTTGCAAAGGTTGCCTTGCCCCTCACGACCTGACGAAGGGGAAGAAGCCAGAAACTCTGATTGGATGAAGTTGCCAACAGGCTTTTGACGGGCCCTTTAAGACGGCCCTCACTACTCACCCAGTCTTGGCTCTCCCCGATCCTAGTCTCCCTTTTTGGGCCTGCGGACTGATGCTTCTGGGTGGGGATTGGGCTTTTGTTGCTACAAGATCAGGGGAAGGGACTCCAACCGCTTGCTTATGCGAGCAAAAAAAATCACTGACGCCGAGACTAGTTTCCACACGATTGAACAAGAGTGTTTAGCAGTCGTGTGGGGCATCAGGAAGTTTTACCCCTACTTGTACGGGCCGTGATTTGTGCTGGAGAGCGATCATCATCCTCTCCAGTACCTGACCGGATCCGGCCAGTCAGTCGTCGACTCTGGGTTGGGCAGTGGAGCTGCAGAGTCATGCGTTCACTTTCCGTCTATCAAGGGTTCCTGTAATACGGATGCTGACTATCTTAGCCGAGCTCCGTAGTCAGCACATTGGGAAAAACGGTCAGAGGGACACTTCCCCTCAACCAGGGTTATATCCCCTTTTGGTCTCTGTATTAGGTTGTAGTGACAGTTTTCACTTCAGTGATGTTAACGTAGTGAATCACCAGTGATTCGGGTTGTTACTTTCATGGGTTGGAAGGTTCGCTTAGTTGTTTGATAAATTAGTATTATGTATTTTTTTCGGTGTGATTCTATCGTGGGAAAGTTTGTATTGGATTTATCGTACTCTGTCGATCACAGAGAGTTGGGTTCGGTCCCATTGTTGTGAATTTGCCATGCGTCAAGGTTCAAAGGAGCACTGTATTCAGAGAAACAGATGCTTTTAGAAGGGGGGTTTGTCACGAGTTTGTCACGGCCCACGACGTTTGACCCATCTAGGGTGGCGGAATTATTTATTTGTTTATTGTCGTTGCTGTTGTCGGGTATCCGTCCCTTAATGTGGCTTGTGGTGCGGTTGCACCTTGGGTGTAGTTCAGCTCAACTTCGGTTTGCTTTCTCTCTCTCTCTCTCTTATTCCACTGCCCCGTGCTATTCATCCTGTAGGTTCACGGGGGGCTGGTACCTTTCTCACGAACTTGCTGTCTATCGGGCCCCTTTGCCCGTCTTTTTACCTGTCGCACGTGCTCATTTCTTTTAGTTTGAGTATGCTCACTCTGTGACGCAGCATGGCATGTTGGCCGCCATCGCTGAGGGAGGTTAGCTCTTCACTCGAGCGGAAGATGTCTCTGGGAGCGCCTGCTCCGGGCTTGGTTCTTCACCGTATCATCGAGGGTACAGTCGGGATCTTCAATTCCTACAGTCGGCCTGTAGGAGAGGGACATCACTTCTTCTTTTTCCGCACCGTACCTCTGTCCTCTCGACTGGACAGAGGGCAGAGAGAGTCGTTTGACCCCCTCTTCTGGGTCACCCCCGGGAGCTGGTTTAAACATCAGTTTTTGTGGTTTGTTTGTTTTGGTTTGTTGTTTTTAGCCGGGTTAGTCTCTCTTTTGCGCAATTTTCTTTTGTTTTCGAAATTTTTAAGAGAAATATTGTGGGGGACCTTTTTTTTCTGGTTAATTCAATCTTTAACCTCGCCATTCTAAATATTTCCAAAATTCTTTCTCTTGTTTATCATCTGGTGATGCGGTGGGTCGGTGGGGTTGGAGAGAACCTGGTGATTCAGGTTTGGAACTTGTTGTCTCGCTCGTCGCCCCTGTCACATTCGCCGACTCTTATCCTTCGGCCACCGTCTGTTTGTGTGTGCAAGGAGAACGAGTTTTATGTTCGCGAGCGTGCGTACGCATGATTTTTCGTTCGGATGCGTGGTTGGAGATTTGTGTTATTTTTTAAATGTAGCTATAAAATGTGACAATTATGCCTTTAATTATTATTTTCAAATGTGGGGCAGTTAAAAGCGATGGGCGGTTGGTTATTTCCTAAGAAAGGCAAATGTTAAACGGAGGAGAGAAGGTGAAGATAATTCATATTTGTTTTTATAACCTGTTGATTTAATCCAGTCTTTTACCGGGATCTTGTGAGAAGACCCTAATGAACATTCCTGATTCGATGGGTTTACTGTTTATGCTCAGGGCTGGTGTTGAGGCTGGGGTTATTGGTGCATTTAGTAGACTTCCCCTCGCCCATCATGCGAGTGGCTGTTTAAGATTTAACAGCATGGGTCAGACTGTACTGACGGCGGGGTCCAGTACCCTCTTCCTCCTTCTTCCTTCCCTCCCTTCTTCTCTCCTCCCAGCTAAGTTTCCCCCCCCCCCCCCCCCCCCGGGGGCTTCCACCCGGAGTCCGGACTGGATGGGCCACGTGCTGGTTGGGGCCACGCTCTGGCTGGGACCGCGGACTGGATGGGGCCACGTGCTGGTTTGAGGCCACGCTCTGGCTGGGACCGCGGACTGGATGGTGCCACGCGCTGGTTGAGGCTACGCTCTGGTCCGGGGCCGCGGACTGGTGAAGAGGGCCCGCCGGCTTGACTGGGCCCGGGCCCCGAACCCCGTCCCGGACCTCCAGTAACAACGCCACGGTTTTCTTCCCCCCCCCCCCCCCCCCCCCCCGGGACGCGCTCTTCACTGCCTGCTTGTGTGTCGAGGTGTCGGCCTTTGGGGCGACTCCCTTCAAGAACCAATCCTTCGGAGCACCTAGTGCGACAGGGGGCTCCCAGTAGACTTGACGGGGGCAGGGGGGTGGAGGGACTCCAGGGTGGGAAGGGATGGATGCTGGAAATGTTTCTTTATAAATTTTGTATATATCATATGTGCTGGAATCTGTAATTGTGATTGTGTACGTCGTATGGTGAAATGTTTTATTTTTTAATCGTGCATGTTGTGGTGTTGGAGTGCTTGATTGTGATTGTGCCTGTTGTGTGCGTTGGAATGCTTTATTGGGGATTGTGCATGTTGTGTGTGTTGGAATGCTTTTATGACTGTGTGTGCTGGTGTGAATAAATGGGTGTTGTATCGTAATCTTTCTCGTGTGGGCTCTTGCGAGGCGGCGAGGTCAGCCATTCCCTTCACCCCCACTAGACCGACCCTGTCAGGGCAGACCTCCAGGGTCGGTCGGGGACACACATACCCTCACACCCCACATACACACTTTTTTACTTACTTTATGTCGGGAGCCAAAAACTGTTTGAAACTGCTGTAGGAAATAGCATATTTTATTGACATTATGACAACCCAACAATGCTGACTTGTTTGCAGGTGGTGGTGGCCCTGTCGGTGCCCCTGGGTCTCTTTCTGATAGAGTGATGGGCTTCATGGGGGGCCTCACCATTTTTCCTACCTTTCCCCAGACCTCATCTGTATCCTTTCATCATTGTGGGGAAAAAAAAAACCAGTGTAGAGACAAACATGATAATGACACAGGCGAACTGTTGCAGGATTTTCCATCACAAAAACGGAAGGATGTACAATTCAGAAATCTCGGCCTTTGCGAAAGAGCATTCTTATATGACCATGTTAAAGCAAAGTGATCAAGGAATATGCACTTACTGTGAACTGACAGAAGCTATCAGCTTGTCGCAGTGTTACATAAAAGATGGTGTCGGTTAAAACGGTTGGGTTGCTGGATGACATGGGAGAACAAAAACTGCCATGTTGGAGTTAGCGTCAGTGTTTGTTGTCAGCAGTCCAGAATTGTTACAAACCACCTGCAGGCTGAGGAATTCTTGGATGGAGGAAGGACTCTGTCCTGTTGTGTACAATTCGGGACAGAAAGCTGTAGAGATCTTCCCAAAAAGATGTGACTGAGCTCCAGTGTGGCCGGAGACTCCCAGACAGGGCTTTTACTCTGGGCTTTTTTTTTCATGACACATCCCATGTCATTTGGGGTGAGGATACAAACAGCTGCAGAACTGCTCAGAAAATTTGGAAAATGCTCTCATAAATGCATGGATCTTTGCAGTGGATGAAACTCGACTATATGATTCCGGTCTTCCCATTTGAGCTTGACCCCACTCAATAAGCCTTGTAACTGGAGGGGAAGAAACACACAAAATGAAAATCTGAACTCCAGCCAGAAATGTGCAATGCTTATTACAACGCGCCTTTTGTGACAGTTTTTTAACAAAAGTGTCACTTAAAATCTTCATAAAGTTTCATAGGCTATTTACACAGACACACACACACAACTCACTCATTTCACACACCACCCAACACACAACACACCACAACACACACACACACACACCCACACACCCCACAACACACCATCTCTCGAAAATCCTCAGAGTGAACATGTTCTTGTAAGTACTTTGTGAAGGAGCATGTGGAAAAATATGTGGTAGTTTTCCAACATTATTTGGATGAGCATTTGTTTGTGCATAATGTATCTGGATTTGTGATTTTCCCCATTTTTTTCCCACACCTTTTAACTTGTGGTTTTCTCTAGCGTTATTTGGATCATTGTAAAGCTTGCCTGTTTTTGGGCTTCTTGGAAAGGTCTTGGACCAGCATTATCTGTTGTCTCCCTCCGGGGGGTTGCGACCTTGTCGTGTCGGGGGGTTTGCGTGGTCCAGTGTCCCTTAGCTTGCTGGCGGGGGCATAAATAACTTGGAGATAGGCTGTTTTTCACACTGCTTCTGGGCCTGAGAGGTCAGATGCTGTTTGGCCAAAGCGTAACGTGGGAGTGATGCCCCTGGTGGCTCCCATGCAGATAGGCTAAGGGTGAGGATCCTGACAAAGAGAAACCCGCCTTTTCTCCTTTCTGGTTTTCTGCCCCTTATTTGGCCCTTTCTATCTTCGCCCCCCCGTCAAGTCTTCTTTTCCACACTCCTTTTCTCTCTGTGGTCTCCTTAAGATCCGCCGCGTTTGCCGTGCGGTGCGACCGTGTCGGAGGGGAATGAGATCCTGGTGATTGAGAGGGCCAGCGCTCTCAACACATCCTTTGGCTGGGACCTCTCCTAGACAGGATACACTTTGGCCCGGGTGTACTAATCGGCCTCCCCTTCTTGGGTTGGGTCAAGACGGGCATTTTCCCCAGCTGGCCAAGTAAACCCCTGCAGTGCTCACTCTCTTTTCCCCGGGGAGTTGAGCAGATCAGGGGGTAGGGTTGGTTGCTTCTGCTTGTCGTATGTCTCTCCAAGCCTGGAAGGGGTCAAGACATTGGTTTTTTGGGCCCCTGGCCCCTTAGTTGGACTCCAAGGGGGGTGGGTAAGGGAGAGATGAATCACAATAAACAAAAATAATTTTCATTAAAAAACTACCCCCCCCCCCCCCCCAAAAGGAAGAGGAAGGCAGTATCCCCTATTCAGGGAATTTGAAACAGACAGGATTCTGACAGTGAGGTAAGACAGAAGAACAGGTTTCTGGGCTTCCTGGCTCGTGGTGGAAGGGACAGAGCGGGAAAGACCTCTTTCAGCCTGAGCCCTTTTGCTGTACAAAAGGGCTTTAAATGGTATAGCAGGTGAACCTAGGTCCATAAAACGATTGAGGAATGGTTCGTTTCTTCTTAAAGGTCGATCAAAAGAAGCAATCCGAACAGTTGCAGAAGGCAAAAAAGCTTGTGGATGGGGAGATCGGGGTGACTCCCCATAAGCTTTAAAAATTCATCCAAAGGTGTGATTCGATGCAGAGATCTGGCGGGTGTTTCAGAGGCGGAAATAAAAAAGGAGCTGCGTCCCAGGGTTTTGACGGAGGTGCGCAGGTGACGATAAGAAGGGTTCAGAGAGAGTGGCCCCCAAACACCCTCTTTCTGCCCTTCTGCAACCCTGTGCTGCCTCCGGTCATCAAGGTTGGTTACCTAAATGTTCATGTTCAGCATATGTGCCGTCCCCATTGAGGTGCTTCAGTGCCAGAAGTTTGGCCATGTCGGGACCGCTGTTCAGGGCAAGAGGTATGCGGTGTTTGCTGCAAGGCAACCCATGATGGGCCGTGTCAAATCCGGCACTTTGTGCTAACTGCGGTGGGCGACCATCCCTCCTCTTCAAGAAACTGTCCTCTTGATTCAGGAATCAGCAATTAAAAGACAAAAGACTAAAGAAAATTTCCTTTTTTGAAGCCCGCAGCAGGTTGTGGGCAGTCAGACGCCAACAGCCTCTTCCTATGCTTCGGCTGTACGGAAAGTTCCCACAGTTTCCACTCGATTCATCTGCTGTCAGACTGATCTTTACGTTCTCGAAGACACTGCCAGTCCGAACTGTCAACTCGGGAAGCAGGTCCACCACCTCCCCAACCCAAAAATGATGCCCCTGGTGGAGGCAAAAAATCCGCCACCCCTCAGACTGCCCAGCAGTCTACAACATCTGCTGCTGGGCAGTTTTAAAAAACCAGCAGTTCCCCCTCGAACTCCTCTGTCCAGTGCCCGTGCGGGCAAGGGAGTTCCACCCAGTGTGGAGATGGGGAGATAAGGAAAAACCCTCCACCATCTCCCAAATCCAGACCTCCACTTCTCCAAACTCCAGGCCTTTGTCACCTGCGGGCAAGTCTGCCAGCAGGTCCAAAGACCAACACAGTCCAGTGAAACTACAAATAAATTCACCCCAAATTGGCGGCAGATGTCGTGGGGAGATGCCCTGATCTCTCCCCTTTTCGCCCTCTGCACCAGGATATAAAAATATTACATTGGAAAATCCGTGGATTAAATTCCAACTTTGAGGAGCTGCAGCTTCTGTGTCAGTCTATAAAACCCTCCGCCCGTGGCTTCAGGAAACTCAAATTCAAAGCCAGAAGACCTTTACTCTTTCTGGCTTTAATATTCTTTCAAACCTGCACAACCATCCATGTTGGGACTGCGGGCGGTGGTTTGCCCTTCCCTACACAAAACTTTGCTGTATAGTCCTGTGGGCTCTGTCTCCCTCGCTTCAGGCTGTAGTTTGCGAGAGTCACTCTCCACAAGACTGTGCCCATTCTGTTCTCTTTATCTACCTCCTTCTGCCCCGGTTTGTCGTCGGGACCTTGTCAGTCTAAATAGGAGAACTTCCTCGACCTTTTTTGCTGTTGGGGGGGACTTTAACGGTCACAATCCTCTTTGGGGTAGTGCCGGTACGCCCACCCAAGGTCTGCTGATTGAGGATGTCCTTTCAGACTTGGATTTGTGTTGTCTGAACGAGGGAATCTGCAACTTTACCTCCACTCTTCCACAGGTTTCACTTTCGTGTTTAGATTTGTCGGTTGGGACCCCTCCTGGTCCTGGACTATGAGTGGTCTGTCCATGACGATCTGCACGGAAGTGACCATTTCCCTGTCCTTCTACAACCTGTATAACTGAACACGTCTCTGTCTCTCAACATCTCAATTAAAAAAGCAAACTGGGATCAATTTTGCAGCCACTATTTCAAAAGAATTTCCAGGACACTGATTTTTTTCAGAGTCCCAGACCCAGCAGAAACTCTGACTAACACTATGATCAAATGTGCAAAGCCTGTATTCCAGTGTCTTCCGATAATTTCCCAATGCCCAAAACCCCGGTTCGATTCAGAATGCCAAAAAATTTTTCAAAGTTAGAAAACGGGCCACGCCCAGGTTACCCAACGCCCTTTCCCGGGTCCCAACCTCGAGCCCATCAGAAACCCGGTCTAAATCAGACACACTTTTAAAATCAGTAAACGTCGGTCCTGGAGAAGCTTCGCTCCGGGCTGACATCAAAAACTTCTAAGAAAACAGTGTGGAACATCATTAGAAAATAAAAGGGGAAAGAACACCTTCCCACTGTGAACCATCTCAAGTTTTCGGATTCTTTAATAACAGAAAAGAAAGCAGTTGCTAATCAGCTTGCTTCAACCATTGAAAAGAATTCCTCCTCTTCAATAAATCAGTCACTTTTGTCAAAACACAAAGCCCTAAAAGAAAAATTTTCCCTGCAAAATTTTCATCCGACAACATGGAAGACTACAATATTCCTTTTACATTAAACGAGCTGAAATCTGCCTTACTCTCTTGCAGCGATTTCCCCTCCAGGTATAGATGACATACATTACAACTATTGAAACATCTTCCGCAAGAAGGTCTGAACATCCCCGTTACAGGGATAACAACCACGTGTGGACTACAGGTTGCTTTCCACCCTCTTGGCGGACAGCCCTCATTATTCCCATCCCAAACCTGGAAAAGGTCTTTCTAATCCATCTAACTACCGTCCCATAGCTTGACCAGCTGTGTCCTGTAAATTGATGGAAAAAATGGGCAATGCTAGGCTCATGTGGAAACTCGAAAACCGATGGCCTTTTGGCGAAAGAACAGTGTGGTTTCCGAAAAAATCGTAGTACAGTTGACCATTTGATTCGTCTGGGAAACTACACTTAGGGAAAGCTTTTTTAAACAGACAGCATGCAGTGCAATTTTCTTTTGACTTGGAGAAGGGCCCACGATACCACCTGGAAGTCGGGATAAATTCATGATCTCCACGATCTGGGTTTTCGAGTCATCTTCCGCTTTTTATTTTAAAATTTTTGGGAGAACGACAGTTTCAGGTCCGGGTTGGCACCACTCCTCTGATTCCACGAGCAGGAGTTGGGTTGTTCCACAGGGGAGCATACTATTTTCCTGCCCTCTTTAGTATTAAGATCAACAACAATTTTGAAATCAGTTCACCCGGGTTCAGACTGCTCATTGTTTGTGGATGATTTTGCTGTCTACGCAACTGGAAGCCTGTACCCGAGTGTCCAGCGCAGGCTCCACTTTGCGTAGAAAAAAATCCATCGGTGGGCGAAAGAAAACGGTTTCACCTTTCTGCTACAAAAACCCAGTGTATTCACTTCCATAATTTTCCGTCATTTTTTCCAGATCCGGACTTCAAGTAGGGAAATTCCCTTCCAGCTGTTAAAGAGCCCAAATTTTTTGGATCATTTTTGACCAAAAACTTAACTTTCTCCCCATATTTAAAAACCCCAAAACTGCTTGCAAAGGCACTGAATTTCTGCGGTCGTAGACACACGCCATGGGGCCTGATAAGAAACAATTGACCCTCCGTTCCCAAAGTAAGTTTGAAACAAACCCGAAATGTAATTCCGCGTTTGGGCTTCGTAGCCAGCCTCAAAGGCAGAATGCAGGTTAGACCTGGGATAGTTTCCGATTTTTCCAAGTTTCCGGGCAACCTCCATGGACCTTTTTACAAACCCGAGATTCGTTTGATCTCCCCGCTTTTTCCGTAGGAGTCTAAACCCGCTCTCTGGCGTCAAGGGGTTGTATGCCGAGCTCTTTCCAAAATTTCCCTCCTATAAAAAAGTTTCACTGACTTTTCCCAAATTTGAGGATGGAGTGGCCTGGCACCTACTGCCCGGGGCTCTCTCAGATTTGTTGGAACTACTTAGATGCTTCTGTCTATTCTTTCTGAATACGCTCTATACGCTTTGAAGATAATCTCCCATTCTTTCGAGGAGGACTTCTGTTCTGTCGTTTTGCTGCAGCTTTGGGGGCCAAGTGCCGCAACCTTCAGCACAAACTTTTACTTTTTTTAAACTTTTTAGCAAGTTGAAGGCGGCGTTACAACAACCTCCTTGTTGGGTTCCGGATGTTGGCATCGCGGACAAATGGGTTTTCGTTAGCCAAGAACCCACAAGAAAATGCCACCTTTATCCCCTGCCAGATTGAAACCCAAAATTAACGATTAGTGAGAGACCTCTGAGAGGGTTGGAACACACGACGAATAACAACTCTTCAGATCCGTCCAAACCTTTAAAAACTTTTCCCCCATCTACGCGGGTGTCGTAAGAGGAAAGTTTCTGTGCCCGGCTGCACACCGGGCCCCTTCGTATTTTACCCATTCTTACCTTTTAAAGAGTGAAGAAGCTCCTGGGGCGTTCCATGTCATGCACCACTCACAATGAAACTTTTTCTTTTAGAGTGTTGGGACTTGCACGATGTGAGACACAAACATTTACACGGAGTCCATGAAATCCTGTTCAGGATGTCCCGCCTGACGTATCTTGGGTTTTTGAGAGAAATTAAAATTTTTCATCGATTTGAGATTTTACGGAAAAGGAATTTTAACCAAAGTTTCTGGTTCGTTTGTAGACGATGTCATTTAACGAATGTGTGAAAGTTTTTTTTTTTTTTTTTTTTTTTTTTTTTTTTTTTTTTTTAAATGATGGTGGTTTTTAAACGTGGTGACAGCCCATGTGGCCCTCTGACGCGACTGGGTAAAGCAACATTATCTTATTTATCATCTTTGTCTAGTTTGCTGTGCTGATCCCTTTGGGGATCTTTAAACCAAAAGCACAAATTTTGAGCACCCCGGGGGGGCTGTGTCCTGTCCTACTTTCTGTTTGATGCGTGGGCCCGCCACTGGGACTGGTAGCTTTGGCTTGCGCGCTTTTTCCCGCTGTCACTGAGGCTTGCCATGCTGAAAGTCTCTGCTTCAAGTATGGTTGTGCAGACTGTCACTATAGTTGCCAAGTGTGTGGCTGTGTCTGTTCGGGCTCTCTGTGTCTGTTTTTAAAACCGTGATTTGAACTATTGGGCATCGCTGGTCAACCTTGTAGCCATTTTGGGGTCAGATCAAATGGGACAGTTGTTTGAATTTTTTGTCAAGTTGTGTTGTGTGTGTGTGTGTGTGTGTGTAGATGTTTTGTGTGCACATGTTGTTAACTGTTTTTGTGGTGGTTTATGTCTTAAAAGCATTGTTGATACCTCAGGAAACCTGTAAATTAATAAAATGGGGATCTTAATAAAAAGTTTATAAAAACCTTTTGGTGGTAGTCCAACCCATTGGGAAGGAAGACAAACCGACGGTTTCTTGCCTGTAAATTAATGTTAATTTGGTAATCCTATTATTGATGAAAAAAATTGGCATGTCTTCCAGCATTATTAAATTGATGAAAACATTTGGTGGTATGTGTTCCAACAGTTGTATTATTGATGAAAACAGTTGGATGTGTTCCTAAGTTGTATCATTGATGAACACAGTTGGTATGGCCTTCCAACAGTTGTATTATTGATGAAAACAGTTGGTACATGTTCCACAAAGGCGTATGACAAAACACATGGTATAGCATGAGAATGATGTGAATCCAAAGTGCCATCTTACAATTGCTGTGAAATTGCTTCAGAAAAAGAATTATGCAGTGCCTATTCTCCACTTTACTCTATCATTTGGAACAACGAAATTGATGATATACATTTCTTCATGGAATAACAAGTGTGTGTGAGTGTGTGTGAAGTGGGGAAAGGGCAGTTGCCCCCTTTGCAGATGCCGCATGCTGATTTCCATTTTATGATTTTAATGTCCATACCCGGGGGAGGGAGAGTGCAGTGTTCGCTAAGGTGGCAAGTCTGCTTCTGCCCCCCAAAGCAAAGATGTTTTCATTGTGGCAGCGCATTATGCCCCCCGTCGATCATATGCCACGTTACTCACGGTCTGATCAAGTTACACCCTTTTTGCACATTGCCCACTGTCCATGGTGTTACACATTACCCACCGTCTGATTGTGTTTTTATATCACTAACTGTTCCAGTTGTGTTTTCATATTACTCACTGTTCAGTCATGTTACATATTACTCACTGTTCAGTCGTGTTAAAATATCACTCACTGTTCAGTCATGTTACATATCACTCACTGTTCAGTCATGTTGCATATTTACTCACTGTTCAGGGCGTGTTACATATCACTCGCTGTTCAGTCGTGTTACATATCACTCGCTGTTCAGTTGTGTTACATATCACTCACTGTTCAGTTGGGGTCACATATCACTCACTGTTCAGTTGTGTCACATATCACTCACTGTTCAGTTGTGTCACATATCACTCACTGTTCAGTTGTGTCACATATCAGTTTTTGTTCATTCGTGTACTTATCACTCACTGTTCAATTGTGTTTCATGTCACTCGCTGTTCAGTCGCTTTACATGTCACCACTGTTCATGTGGGTTTCCCATCACTCACTGTTCAGTCGTGTTACATATCACTGTTTAGTCATGTTACACATCACTCACTGTTCAGTCGTGTTACCTGTCACTCACTGTCCCCAAACATGTTCTGTGTCACCCACTGTCCCGTCATGCTACAAACCCACCCACCGTGCAGTTATGTCACATATCACTCACTGTTCAGTTGTGTTACATATCACTCGCTGTTCAGTCGTGTTACACATCACTCGCTGTTCAGTCGGTTACACATCACTCTGTTCAGCGTGTTACACATCACTCTGTCAGTCGTGTTTTCATATCACCACTGTTCAGTCGTGTTACATATCACTCACGTTCAGTCGTGTTACATATCACCACTGTTAAGTCGTGTTACATATCACTCACTGTCCGATCATGTTCTGTGTCACCCACTGTCCCTCATGCTACACGCTACCCACCGTGCAGTTAATGTCACATATTAGTCATCATCTGATCCTGCAAAGGATGTAGAGAAGGGGGGAAGTGAAAGGGGGGGGGGGGGGGGGGGGGGGGGGGGGGGGGGGGGGGGGGGGGGGGGGTAAATCCCGCAGTGTGAACCTCTCCCGTTAAAGTTTATGTGTTCATGTGATGTATTGTGTAAGTGTATGAGATAGACGTCCACCATAGAGAGAGTCTGACTGGGCATTTTGTGTCAGAGCAAGAGAATCTGAAGGCAAGTATGATCGAATTTGAGATGCAGTCAGATGTTGATGGTAGAGTCACTGTTCTTCTTGATGGATGGAGGAATACGTAACGATGCAAATTTGCCATTTCAGCATCTTCCACAGAAGTGCTCTAGAATGCGATTAGAAAATTTTACACACAGTGTGCTCAAAACAGTTTTGGGGAGGATGTCTGCTGTAGGAGACTGTCGTTCTGGATGTCGTCTGTAACAGGCTGGAAGCACCGTTTGATGGGCCAGAAAACACACCATGTTCCCAAAAGAGTGTCAGGAGAGGATGTATTCTGTAGCAGGCTGCCGTGTTACCGAGTGTCAGATCTGAAAGCAATTTGCTGCATGTAAAGGGGGAAACTGGAAAATGTTTACAAAATTAAATATAGCCACCCACCCCCACCCCTGTCCTAAAAACTGATGACACTGGATGTATTTAATGGAGGAGGGTGCTATGTAACTTGTTACATTTTGCGATGATGGAAGGTGTGCAAATACCTATGTTATCGTGGAAATTGGTTCCCATATGTGAAACATGGTTATTTTGTTTTGTTACCGATACACAGTGCTTGTGTTTGGTGGTGAATTTGTTACCAGCGCTGTAAGTGTATATCTGGGAATAAACTGTATTTTGCAATGGTATTGTTCTGACTAAATACATTAGTAAGCCCTTAGTCCCTTTTCTTTCAGGCAAGTATAACAATTGGTTCTGGTATGCATTTGCTTCAAAATTGTGAGTATATGCATATGGTATGTTCAAAGTTTATGTCAACAAGAAATGTTTTATGCATTTTCATTATTTGTACTTAATTTTGCAGTTCACATCTTATGTGAAATCTCTCACAGGCCCTGCGAAAACGAAGTTTCACTGGCTTACAACTAGTCTTCCTCACAATGAATGTACAAGAGCACTAAAGTAATGAATCCTCTTCTTTGCCTTTAATCTAACTGGGATTACAGCTTGTTTATCATTATAAATTTTCAACCATGTTTTGTTTTACACATGCAGGCGTGCACACGCATACACACACACACAATCAACTTGCCAAGAATACCACAAGTAGAGTTGACGGGATTCGTTATCCTTCACACCAGTCTGGAAGAAACTTGATGCACGAGCTTATGTCAAAGGCCTCTGGCAAGTTGAATGGAACTTGCAAAGTGAAAGTTTAATAAACTCCTCCAAACTTGAGTTTTTTTCCATTTTCCATGGGCAGTCTTGAGATATTTGTGTACAGCCGCTCTTTTTACACCCACTCTTATCTCTTAAAAGGTAAAGAAGCTCCATGATGCATTCCATGCGATGTACCGCTCGAAGAGCGCTATATAAGCTCGATTTATTATTATTATTATTATTAATAGAACATGTTCTTATAGGATGTTGGGATTTACGTGATGCGAGACATAAACACTTTATACAGCAGACTCCAAGAAAATTGTGTTCAGAATTTCCCAGCTGATTTAAACGACCATCTTGTTTCGAGATTTTATGGAAGAAAGATTTTCACAAAATTCTGGTGCGCGTTCAGAACGTTTGTTTCAGCGAGTTGTGTGTGTATGGTTCCCCCCACCGGCCCCCACCCCACCTTTTTTGTTTTGGATATACTGCGAGTGTTGACTTCAATGAGTTGACTGCCCTGATATGACCCTTTGCAGACAGCTGAGCTGTAAGCAATATCATCTCTCTCACTCTTTCTCTCCTTTACTTCATTAAAAAAGTCTTTTTGTTGGTAGACAGCATTCATCCAAAAACTGACGTCCATTCAAAGTAAACATACAGAATTAAGGATGAACGTTCAGTTTAGGAGAGAAGTTGCATATATACACGCTTCATTCACCAGTCATATTTTCTTTCGTTCATCCTCCCCCCTTCCCCCCCTCCAGTCACCTTGACATAGACCAAGACAGAACACGACGTGTTTCGACCTCTGAGGTCTTCTTCAGGCAAGATACTTAATTAACACTCACTGACTCAGGACAACGAAAGTGAATGAGCAATCACTAATCTTCATCCAATTCGGCGCGAGATGGGAGTTGTCATTTGAGTTCGGCATTTCCATCAGATTGATAAGCAATACATATCTAGGTACAGCCAAAATTCAGCACAAAGACATCCAGGGATAAATACTGCTCATAACACATTCAACTTTCGAGACAAAAACAAAGCCCACAAGAATTTAATTGCGTTTTTTATTGATCAGATTTCATGATGGATACCAACCAAAGCTTGAAAACACTCGAACAAAATCAGACAGAAATGCGCGCACAGAGCAGACAAATACTGTCACATGAAAAATATAAACACATGCTCATACTTTTCAACAACCACAAATGAGATAAGCACTTGCAAACACCATGGAAAATTCATGACTTCAGTAGACAGTAAACTTGAACTTTGCAGTCTAGAACCCCAAAACTTCAATGTTCTCAGTTCCCTTCAAGCACTGTAGCATGAACAAACTTTCTTGCAATGATTATTTTCATTTATGCATGACTGTCTTTTGCTTTGATGTTTAAATGCTCATTTTCCAAGTTCCTAAGAAAACTCAAACATTCAGATTCTAAACACATTTCTGAACTATTGATAAAAGCTCTGAATAATATATTTCACTGCTTAAATCATCAACTATTCACCTTTTACCTGCTGAATAATAAAATATTGCCACTAGGTCATACTCATTTATGATTTGGTCATATAGTGATTTTCTTAAAAATTAGAATCCTTAAGAATTTTTTTTTTTAAATCAAAACTGCGCAACCTTTGTTGAAAATAACTTGTTTTCTCATTGGAAAACAGACACAACCAGTGTTCATAGGCTGAAAATATGTCCACTTCTGCTTCACTTGAGTTGGACATGGGATGCTAGAACTGGCCAAAAGAAAATGAGCTCCACTAACCTAGGTCACATGCCGAATGTTTTATCATATGCATATTGAAAGAATTCACACACACACACACACGCATGCACGCGCGCGCACACACATTCTCTAACCCAGCATAGGGAATTCCAAATCAGAGAAGACTTCTGGGCGCCCTGAAATTTTACCTCAACAATTATGACAATTCCATTTTTAGAGGGAAGGAAGTTAGTATGTATCTGAAAACAGCACCGTGAAGCTGAAACTGAACAAGCAAACAAAACACGGAAACAGTTATGTCGGTGACAATACAATGGCAAACAGATAACACACATGTGAGAGCAAACACACAGGTGAGAGCAAACACACATGCACACTCACTTGAAGGCAAATGTCCAAGTTTCTTTGTATGCACTGTCTGAAGATATTTTAAACATGCACTGTAATGGATGAATACTCATGCACATCAAATACCCCTCATTTACATTCATCTTTAGTTATCAAATGACTCTCTGTAACATTCACCCATGAGTATGAAACAATCCACAGTAATATTCACCCATAGCTGCCAACCTCCCAGAGTCAAAAAGAGTAACACCTCACAGGGGTGGGTTCGGGAGGGGGGCTGGCCCCCTCCTGATCGGTGAGGGTCAGGGGGCACAGCCCCCTGAAGCTGAAGCCTTTTTTACACTCTGACAGGCATATTTTTCATCTCCTGATAGGAAAACTAATCAAAAGCAAGCCTATTATTAAACCATATCAAAGCATGCATATTAGTATGTTGCATACAATGCAATATTTTGTGTTAAAAAAGCCTCTTATGTAGGTAGCCACCATATTTTTTTCTATAGATTAATATACAAAACACACAAAATAAGACTTGCCCAAACAGCTTTTTTATCTTCCATATTGATGTAGGATGAACATAAAAGATGCTCTGCCCTCCCAATCAACAGCACTCACAGTCCTGGGCTTCCATCAGCTACACCCACATTCTTCAGTTCAAGTTCCATCCACTTCACCCTTCTGCCCTTATGATCTCACTACTACACCCCATAGGACTTAGGATCCATTAACTATACCCCACAGTCATGTTTCATCAACTATACCCCACAGTCATGTTTCATCAACTATACCCCACAGTCATCTTTCATCAACTACACCCCACAGTCATGTTTCATTAACAACACAATACAGTTATGTTTCATCAACTGTACCCCACAATCTTGCTCAAACAACTTCATCCCCAGTCCTCCGGCTCCATTTAATTACCATCGCCCCCCACCCCAGTTCTAAGGCTCCATCAAGCTACTCCCCACTCCCCAGTCGTCATGATCCAACCATACTCCCACACCCTGAGTTGACAGCTGTGTTCAAAGATCTAGGGTTTTTTTCACTATTTGTGCAGTCGAGGACTTGGCCTTCTTTAGAAACTCCTGGCTAACTTTTGCTCATAGCAAAAGCCATGAAGATTGGCCTTTGCCACCATCATGTTTTTTTTTTTCGGCTGCCGATTCCTCAGCTTCGTTGGTTTTTTGTGCTTCGTGGTCTTCTCGTGATCGGCCAGATCTATTTCTTCCCCCATGTGAAATATTCACCGGACATCGACACATGGTGCAGAAAGCAAACTTTTCACCCTTTGAAGGGCAAGAAGTGACCCATGGAAACTTGTCTTTATAAGCTGGCAGATACCGCTGGAATCGTTTAGGTTTTGTTGTTTTCTCCGTGCTACCACTTGAAGACGCCATGTTGACTATTTGAACAGCAGCTATGCGCATGCGCGGAATGGGCCTAGTTATGCCCCTTTCATGCTGACTTCCGAGTTTACGATTTCTGTTCAGTCGGCAAACGTTCTTTTATTTAATATTGGGCTTTTTTTTTTTTTTTTTTTTTTTTTTTTGAAAACTCGTAAACCGGAATTTTTTCAGCAAACAACGAAAATAGGGACAAATTAAAAAAAAACGATATGTCCCGGTTTTCCCGTAACAGTTGGCAGCTATGTTCACCCATGCACACGAACAAATCCGCTGTAACATTCACAAATGCATACTGAATGATCCACTATTGCATTCCCCCATGCATATCAAACGATCAAAAGTTCGCTGCCTTGGCAGAAAAAAAAAGCAAATTTCTACTGCATTATCATGAGAAGACTTGGTGAGGGGACTTCCATGTGATTTCAAGGAAGAGGCGGGAAGGGCTGAGGTTGTCGACCTTTTCCATTGCATGCACACAGTAGTTTGAGCAAAAGTGCCACGACATCTTTATTTCCCATGATCAAGCAGTAGAAGTTGACCGCTTTGTCCCTTCAAATTCATGCGCTTAATACAAACATTTGTTTGAAAATCACATGCAAACAAAATGCTGTTCAAAGCCTGACCTCCAAATTCAAATGGATAACATCCACTTAGCTTTCTTTTTTTTTTTAACCTAAACATTTACTCATTTATTTATTGATTACAACTGCTTATACAGCGCCTACAATTGGTTATAGGCCACGCTTTAACCGCATTGCAATCCACTTTAACCGCATTACAATCCGCTTTAACCGCATTACAATCCATGCTCTTGTTCGAACATATGCTGCCTACCTGGGTAGAGCTGAGTGAAGAGGTGCTCACTGGCGTTGCATGCAGTCAATTCCCGCATCATTTAGTTGATCACCAGTCACTCCGCTTTTCACTCAATCTTTAGCCTTAAGGATGCATGCTCTGTGTGTGTATGTCATCTACACAAACAGCATAAGCAGGGCTTCCCTTCAAAAGTTGGTGACGGGATATTACATGCATGCAAGACAGGCATGTGTACATATAATCGAACCTCGCTTTATGCTCTTCTTTTGAGACCCCATGTAAAGACAAAAACTAAAACAAATCGGGATGCAGTCCAAGCATATTGCACTGCCAACTGCCAGAATTCCAATCCCAAGCTACTCTCCCCAAGAGCAAATTCCACGCCAGGGGTCAGAGAGTACACAAGTCTTTATTGAACAGTTTACCTTCTTTCATTTCAACCCACTCTGTTCTGTTTCCACTTAAATGGTACCTGTCAAGGCTGGCGAAGCATGCATGAAATTGGTCTTTAAAAAAGAAAGGAAAAAAAAAGCTGGAATGAAGTGGGAGTATGGTAAACAGAGAGTAAGCAGCAGAGAGCCATGTTCAAATGTGCATAGAATTGTGTAAACAAAAAAAAAGGCAGAGGTTAACGGAAGAGTATTAAAACATTTGGATTGCAGGGAAAACAAACCCAAACCAACAGAAACAAATGAAACCCTACTTCACAGAACGTCTGACAAACCACAAACAACCCCACGCTGTCCACAAAAAGCCCATGCTAAACATCAAACAACAGAAACAGTTCAAGAGGTTTTTTGTTTTTTTCTTTCTCCTTGGGAATTGGTCTCTGCATTCTGCCATCCTCCCGCCCTCACCTTCTCTGAACTCCCCACTCATAATGTCTTCAGTATGATGGGGGATAAAGATTTCTAAATTGAAAACAAACAACAAACCAAGAAAGATGTGGAACATCCATCAAAAAAGGGATAAACTGTTCACTGTGGTATTACTGGGATGTGAGATGGGCCCGAGATTAAAACAAAAATAAAGACTTTTACGATAAGTGCATCTTTTTAAATCGCTCCTCAGCTTTTTGTTTGTTTATTTTGATAAGGTCGAGTACAGCAGCTTTTCCCCTGTATACATAATAATACTATAATTATGCCCCATGCACAACACTCGGCTGTTAATTTTGGCTTTTTCAATTAAATCCCCATTTATTACCTTCTTCTTCTTCTTCTTCTGCGTACGCAGGCTGATACTCCTGCGGACACTCCCTGTATAGCCAGGCAGTGGAGTTTTGTGTGTATGACCCTTTTTTATCCCGCCATTAAGGCAGCCATACTCCATCTTCGGGGAAGGTGCATGCTATGTGTCACGTGTCATCCATACCAACGGCCAAACTGGCCTTCTCTTCCGAAAGTTGGTGATGGGATTTTACGTGTGTGCAAGATGTTATGCGTGCTTTCACACACGGAACCTCGGTTTATAGTCTCATTCGAAGGACTATATGGGGAATGGAGTCAGAACCAATGTTAACTCCGAGGAAAAATCCCCCTATACCGAAATTCGAACCCGCAACCCAGGATCACGAGTCCGGCGCTCTACCAACTGAGCTATCCGGCCCCCCCATTTATTACCGATTACCAAACCATGAAAACACTGCCTTCCCAGACCCAAACTGATTGCAATATTTGTTGTGATATCAAAACTTAATAAAAAGCATCAAATGCAACAACATATGCGTCAGAAAAAAGCCCTACAGTCTGCTTGACACGGCAGAATAAACAGCTAGTGTTCACTTTGGTCAGTGTGTACATTCTCACTACCTAGCAACAAGACTACAACAACAATAACAACATGATAAACAAAAATGGCACGCTACATATTGTGACCTTAGGGAAAAGTGCAGAAGACTTCTCTAGGTTTAGTGCAAGGTTTTCTTAATAATGTTTAAAATACTTTTAAAACTTCCAAGCATCAAAAAGTTTACAAAACAAAACAAAAAGACCATTTGCCCCAACCATAGCTTGCACATGTTTCAGCTTTATAGACCACCAGAACAAATTAAAAGTGTAACAGCTAAAGAAAAACAAAAACATGGAATCAATGAAATACGATCATGATTTGATAAGAAATGAAACGAACACTTTCCACATTTAGATTAAAACAATGTTGCCTTGAAATCGGTCTTGTCAGTGACACCGCCACTTGGTTGCCATTTCTTTTCAATTCCAAGTGAATCTGAATGTCAACAAACAAATCAATAAAATGGAGTCTCTGAATTCCAATGAAACTGAAATATAACTCCACATTTTCACCTTTTTTAATAAGCCCATCTGACGCAATGGATGGACAAAATCATTCCAAGAATCGATCTCATTTTGGAACTTGACTCACAGTTCAAACCTTGACCAAGTTGTTGCACATTATACAAAATAACTGGAGACATTTCATACATTTCTACCTAAAATGTCCAAGGTCCTCACTTGTTTTTCAAAAGATGTTCTAATAAAACTTCATATGTCAGCAATTTTACCCTCAAACAGATGCAGCTTCAACACCAACTTCACCAGTCAGTGACTGACTGAGATTTTGAACTCTAAAGTGGACTTCACCGACGTATATCATAACATTTCTAGCTTCAAATCATAAATATCCACTATAACTTTGTCACCAGACTCATATTGTCGTATCTCGGCCATTGGGCAGTTGAGACTTTCCAAGGCAAACACCTTTGAAGATGCAGTCTTTGTCCCTGGTGTTTTTCTTGAAAGGGTCTTGCCGATGGGCATATAAAGGACATGAATCTGAATATGGGACTGCCCTCTCCCTTCAAGACTCATCATCTGCTGTAGAAATGAAAACAGTGGTTTCATTAAGACAGATCAGATTTCTGCCACGCTAACGACTGAACTAAAAGTTTTGTGCCATAAATGGATCCAAAATCGAAAAACTTTTTTTTTTAACAAGGGTCCCTTTTGTTTTTGTTTAAAGATTATCAAGACCCATTCGCACACTGACTGCTATTAGGGGAATATTGTTTTACGCATTGTGTCAGTTGTTTGTACCATCTGGAGAAAGTTTTAATTACATCTCTGTTTTGCACTGAATATTGAACAAAAATGTAATTAAAAAAAAACAGTTGGCCAGAAAGTGGAGCGTTGACATCCTGGCTTGTGCAGGAGTTCTGTTCCGTCTTCCAAAGACGATTTCTGGAGGCCAGGACAGAAAAGATGTGATCCTCACACAGTTTTAATGTCTAACTATGATGACACCACAATTTCATTCCTCATCCTCCTCTCTTCTGTGCCCCCACTCCCTGACCCCCACCCCCACGGTAGTATCTAGCCAGTGAAATTTTAGAAGGTTCACATTATTTCGCCAATACCTGGACTCATCTGTGACTGCAACATGAAGAAACCATTGAACAGAAAAATAAAAGATCCATTCACAGGTCTCTTGTAAAAATATAAAACCATCACACAACGCTATGATCTAACTTCCATAATACTGCTGGCACCCCTAGCCTCCCTCCACCCCCTCCATCACTCCTCCCTCTTCCTTGCTCTAACCCCCCCCCCCCCACCTCTGTCACCCCACATTCCTTGCAATTTATTCATGCCAATGAGCTCAAGGGGGGAAAACTAAGCCTGGTAACAGAAAGAATGGGAGAGGTGTACTAAGAATTAAAACACACCACTCACAACCACAACACAACACACACACGCACGTGCACACACACAGAATCTTGTTTGGGGAGAGAGGCATTCCAACAAAATTTCCTGTGCCAATTTCACATTGACAATATAAAATTTGACAGACCATTTTCGTTCCATTTCAATTCAAAGACAAAGTTGTTGCATCTGATATTAATTTTTCTTTTCCCCCACTACTTAATTGTTCAGCATTAATTTTTCCTTTGGGAAGTTACTAATAATGCACTGAGAACATCACTGTTTACAAACATCCCCTTGTCAAGTTACCCGCCTTGTTCATCTTTTACTTTCCAACATTTTCTTATCTATTCTTCTGCAGAAAAATCAAGAGTAGATACTGATTTTCCTGTCAACTGCACATACATTCCTAATAAATGGTAAACTTGGGACGCTTCTAAGGCAGGTGACCATACTTATCTTCTGTGTCCTTCAAATGTGTTCACTGGCTCTGTCAGAATGGCTATGTAAACTTTACAGTTGTTTTTAATTTTGTTCTTAACTTTTCGTAACGATGGCATGTTATGTGCGGGCAAATGTTTGTATAAGTTTTGTGTTTTCCTGAACTGTAGAGTATATTCTATTTCCTGCATGATCGCAAGCAATAAGCACCAAACAGTATGGTCCGTTTTCTGCAAAATCACATGGAAAAGGAATATACATACTTGCCCAAACCCATTCGCATTATCTTTGTGTAGGATACCATCTTTCCAAAGACTAGTAATTTCAGAGAGAACTCAATTTTTTTTCCCAGAAGTCAAATTTGTATCTGGGCTTGTTATCATTTGTTTCTGTTCTGAAAAAATTGCTGTTTGTACAATTAAATCAAAAACACAAAAGCAAAACACAAGCACCCCACACAAAAACCTTTCTTTGTTCCGAGACAACTACTTCTGAAACACTTCCTTGTCTTGTCCACCAGCATTTCCACTGCCATTTAAATCATGGGCACGGTTACTACTTCCTGAGAAACCTGAAACCCATGAAAACTGGGTTTGACATATTACTGCCAAGAGTTCTGACTAGGAGGTAAATCTGCTGTGGAAATGAAATGCATGAAGCTTTATAAGGAGACTCACAGAACTCCACACCACAACACACAGAGTCAGCGAAGATGGTACACTGTTGCTACATAGCTCAATTAGGTCTATGGGCTCAAGACAAAAAGATGACCAGCCGGAATGGGAACATTTTCCTGAGATTACAAAAAAATCAAATAAGCTCCAATCAAATTCTTTCAAAGGCAAATCATAGAAAAGTGACAGCTGATACATGATTTGAACATAACTGCATCTGACAGTGAACAGGTTTCCCAACATAATTGCATCTCACAGAGAAATCTTAGTAACAGAATTTCACGACTTCGCTGGTATTCAATCTCCACACCCACATGTTCAGTTATTCAGCCTTGCTAATCAGGTAAAATTTCATGTATTCCTTGTTTTCTTGTCATGTAGGCTTCTCCATATTCCTCCTATCCATTCACACAGAGGTGTAATCAATTCATAGTTCACACATTTGAAGCATGTGCTGGTCACCCTTTTGTTCACTACCTACCATACACAGGTGAACCTCGAGTCACGTACACTCACGCATTCCTTACTTAGCCTCGCTTTCTTTTGCTTCTACCCCCCTATCCCTCACCTCTTCAATCACACACAGGTGAACCTTAAGTTGCATATACTCCAGCATTCACAAGTCAAATTTATTTTACTCTTTTTCTCAAACCCGCCATCCTACCTCCTTGTAGCTACATTTTTTTTCCTACTACCACACGCATTTCATTCTCTCTCTCTCTCTCTCTTCCTCGCCCTCTCTCTCAATCACTGCCATGATAGCGACTTGGCCAGGAGAGCGGCCAAAGCCTGGTCGACGTTCCCGTTGGCACGGCGAAGTTCTTCCATCACCGCTGCCCGTGAGAAGCCATAGTTCATCAGTTTGGATATGTTGGATTCAGAGAACTCCAAGCTTGGGGCTGTCCCCGCCGAAGGCCCTGGAGTGGCTGAAGTGGAGGGTGTGGGCCGAGACGAGGCTGACGCTGTACAATACACAAACTGCTAGTCACTCCTGTCAGGAATATGTCACATTTACTTCTGTCCAACAATAATAGAAACACAACCATCATACAAACATTCAAATACAAATGACCAAAATACATCCCGACCTTTAAATAAAACCAAAAATAAATGTAATGGGTAAAGACCTATCCCATGATTCAAATCTTTGATTTGAACAATTTATGTCTATGATCCTATGTCAGGTAAAAAGGCACGGAAAGATTTAAGGAGCAATTTTTCACATATCTAGAATGGCCATTGATCTCTCTATCCATTTACAAATTTGTGAACATTAACACTTTCAGAGCCTAGCATTGGAAAAAGTGATTTAGGCTTACTCGGCCGAGGTCCTGGGGCCGCCTAGGCTGTGATTTTTCCTTCAGCCTCTTTCTGTGGATGTCCGTTTCGCAGTGGTTTTTCAGCGCAACGAAACCTTTGTTTGAGTACGCGATCTCCTTATCGCACAACGTGCAATGGGCCTTGCCAGCACAAGTCAGTTTCCTGAAAAATTCACCATATTGGCACTTGCTCTTTTCATTTCCGTCGTCGTCGAAAATGACAAAATCGGCATCAAGCCAGTCCCATCTCCATTGGTAGCGGCATCCTTGGTCAGAAAACGGCTTTCCGCGTTGAACAACATCGACTCTTCGCGCCATGATACTCGCTGCTGTAAGTTAACAAGGGAAAGTGTACAAAGATGGCGGCGAACCCGACCGATTTGGAATAGGCGACAGCGTACCGAATAAGAAGCGCGCCGGATGCGAATTTTTTTTTTTTGCGATAAAAACGATTTCGGCGTACGCTCAATCGAAATCGGCGTATGGGGGTCTATGAATCGGCGTATATACGCCGAAAGGCTTACAATGCTAGACCCTGACTTTTCATGAAAATTAAATAGTAAATGTATTTTTGACCTTCTATTCATCATACACACATTAAATGGCATAAGTATTTCTGACCTAATAAACTTTCATTTTGCACTGCTGGCCAACAGTTTTCTACATGACTTTGACCAATCAAAAAACTTTTAAGTCCTGAAATGAGCCCAACTGCTGTTCCTTCCGTTCCACAAATCAATGATCTCACTGTTCAATCTGATGCCAATCCAAGTTAAAGCAACTGAACAAAGACAAGGCAGGCAGTGGTTACACCTGGATAGTGGGATCTGGAGGAGAGGTGAAAAGAGTGAACAGATGGAGGTTAAAGGCCAGCCACAGCAACAGGCTGAGAGAAGGGAAAAGGTGGCGAGCCTGCGGATGAATGCTTTCTTAGCTCTGAACCTCTCTGGCAACACACAGGCAACACCTTCATATTGCCAACATGTAGGGGTGTAGCTCAGTGGTAGAGCGCCAGACCCGTTCTTGGGGTTGCGGGTTCGAATCTCTGCCAAGCCATTTCAGTACAGGGGGATTTTTCGCTCGGCCTTAACATTGGTTCTGACTCCATTTCCCATACAGTCCTTCAAATGAGACTATAAACCGAGGTTCCATGTGTGAACACACGCATAGCATCTTGCACACACGTAAAATCCCATCACCAACTTTCGGAAGAGGCCAGTTTGGCCGTTGGTATGGATGACACGATACACATAGCATGCACCTTCCCCGAAGTTGGAGTATGGCTGCCTTAATGGCTGGAAAAAAAAAAAGGGTCATACACACAAACTCCACTCCCTTTGTCGGGTAGATAGGATTAATCCTTGCCTTTCTATACAGGGGGTGTCCGCAGGAGTATCAGCCTGGGTACGCAGAAGAAGAAGCCAACATACAGGAAAAGAAAGGGCCAAGCTCTCACCAGATTCTTCTTGTGACTTGGAAATGGCCTGCGCCAATTGCTGATCCTCATCCAAGGTGACCTCGTGGGTGTTGTTCAGACGGGCCTGTTGTGGCAGTTGTGATTCTGACAGGAAAGGGGCCTCTGTTCCCGTGGTTCCAAACTTCAGCACATTTCTTTGCAGGTCAATGATGCACTGGAAACCAAAGAGCCCCAACAACAGTGTAAAAAGTTCATTGTTGATACACCAATGAACAAATGATAACAAAGGTATCTGGCTGCAAAGGTCTGAACTGTGCCATGATTCTCTGGCCAAGTAAAATGCGCACAAACCCAGAAAATAAGAACCGTAACCTGAAAATCTAACTTCCATGTTGTTATAACATAAAATAATTATATACAAATCGCAACTTAATTTTCTGGGATGCTGGATGAACAGGGGATCTACAGAAATACTTTTTTTTTTTAAAGTGTAAACACACATACCCTCCCCTCTAACAAACCCTGCAAGTCCAAACATGCCAAATTTTGGACAAGTAAAAAAAATGTAGCAGTTTTGATCTTCCTCATATATAATCTACTCTTATGTCTGAGTTATAATCATCCATTTAGCTTCATCTGTGCCACAATATCATCCACAATCATGATAAACGAACCATTTCTATCATCATCACTTGGTGTTGTTAGTCACAACTGACACAAACTGGATACATATAAGGGTGGACATGGTGTTCATCATTTTTTCCAAATGTCACTCAGGGCCATTCACAGGGTCTAACACCATCAGGCAGGAGAACAGCAGACTTGAACCATCTGAAAAAGGCCAGGGTTCAGGGACCGCCTTGGCCCCGGCGGGGTCCATGGGCAACATCCTGGTGAAGAGTCCAGGGGGGCGAAACCCCCTGGCTGAAATGGAATCTAAGCAGTGATGACTGTTTCATGGTCTATCATGAAAGGCAAATCACTATGTACAAAGCAAATAAACCAAAAGAAAATAACTGAACACACACACACACTTTCATAGATTTCTAAAAAGAAAAAAAGGAACAAGAAAAAAAAGGAAAAAAAAAGAAAAGTGAAAGAAAAAGAAAAAAAAGATGTTTGTCTCAGCAGTCATGCATATAACCTGCTATTGCTAATAAAAGAACAATATCCTCTACTGTGGACACAATCACTGTCAATGTTTGCATCTCACTTTTAGCTGTCTGTAAACAAGCCCACCACAGGGGTACATATCACATATCTGGGCTGTCACACTGTCAACACAAAAAATTCGTGAACGTTTGTTTATAATTGGTGGGTGGGGGGAGTTAGATTGGTGACGGTGGTAAAACACTAATCCGTTCTATAAATCCAGTCTGACCTGACTGTCGCCCAGTGTTTCTGAAGCATCAACATACTTCTGGAAGTGCACATGTTCCAAAAGCGCCCTTAAAATCACAATTAGTTCAGCTCTTTTTAACAAGGCAACAAACCAACCATGTACCATTCCCGGCGAGTCCACTTTCCGACAACAAGTCAAAAACCGCTGAGCAAAACAGCTTACCTTTGCAGTCTTTTCAGTCCAGTCAAATCTCAAGCAGTTGACAGTTGTGCTTTCCTCAAACATCTCGCCATGATGAACGATTCTTGACACGCAAGACATCGTATTTTCTCTTCAAAAGAAGAAGCCTCTGCATGATCCACAACCAGAAATATGGCTGAATGAATTGCGCTCACCGACTTATTTACCCGCCAATGAAATGCTCTGATTAATGCAAGCAGAAGCACCGTGATGCACCAAAATCACTGTGGGTGGCAGTGCAACGACATAGAATCATAGAGACCTGGATTGGAAAACTGGATATGGTAGGAGACTCGGCATACTGAAGTGTTTGTGATATGGGTTTTTTTTCCAAGAGACCTTTTCCCCCTTGGATATTTGCTTTTCCTGCCGTTGAAAATCGGGTGGTTTTCTCAGAAACCCTCAGATCCAGGAAGAGTTCTTCAGCCTGAACACGTTATCAGAGAATACCACACACTCTAATCATGAATCGTGTACAGTTCCGCGGAAAGTGTGTGTAAATTACTAGATACCTACAGCAAGAAGCCTGGAACAAACACTTCAGATCAAGGTAAACAAGGCAACTGACACCAAAGATGATTAGTGCCCATGTCACAGCTTTACTTTGTTTTAGAACAGTGAAGAGCGCCTTCTTTCCTTTTCAAACTTCATCACCTTTTATGTCTGTGTGAAGGCCTCATTCTTTGATTCATTGGTCAGGACCTTACCTGTTGCTTACTGGAAGTGAAATGGCTGATGTACTATCCCCATGACAACTTTTGCATGTCATAACAAATTCTAGTTTGAACATCCCGCTTGTCATCCCTTCCAAAATCCGCACTAAAGGCTCAGTGACGGCATCTCAACTCCAACAAACCCTTGCCACCACCAAAATTTAATTTGGTGAAGTAATAAAAAAAAACACCCAAATCTTCCTTCATTAGATGGGGAACTGCAAGTGCTGTACAGCCCAATCACCTGAGTCTTTTCAGCATGTCCAGACCAGCAGCATGTCCATGGGCTGGTCCCCAGGATGGAGAATGATGACTGGAAGAAATGGGGGCCTATCTGGATCTGGCCTGAACCACAATACATAAAACAACAAGATACATATATAATATAATTATATATGGAACCAACAACACCCTGTGAAATCGATGATACTGTACCCAACAGACTGGACAGCAGCAGGTCTGAAACCAGTACCCTTCTTCACAGCTTTACTAGCGCAATGAACAACAATAATATATTAACAACAAGTAGAGAATTTATACAGTGACCAATCTAATGTTAAGGTTTACAAAACTGTACCAATACTGGGCAAATGATAGTACCTACGCTGCAAGAAAATGCGTGCATGTCAGCAGTTTAACACACACCATAAACATACAGGCCAACAAAGCACAAAAGTCATTATGATTTCCAGAAGTTTGAGAAATTTGAATCATACAGTTGTTTTAAAAATTGTTTCTACCACACGCTTGTCAAGAGAGTTCACTCATACTTGAACATATACAAAGAGTCTCAAACTTCTTCATCATACCCCCCCCCACCCCCCTCTTCCCACCATCCTCCCCCAGACAGACAGGCTACTGACAAACATCACCACCTTTACAACAACACAAAATCCACAAACACTTACATAAATGCACACTCCAATGATTTTCTGCGTGCCATCCTTTGCATGCCGGCCCAACGCGTGTCCACCAGCCTCATGATATGACACCGCTCAGCACAGGCCTGGCTCATTGATGGTCATCTGAGCACCTGCAGTGACACACCCACAAATCAGCATTATCATCTGAGCACCTGCAGTGCACACCCACACTATCAGCATTATCATCTGAGCACCTGCAGTGACACACCCACACAATCAGCATTATCATCGAGCACCTGCAGTGACACACCCACACTATCAGCATTATCATCTGAGCACCTGCAGTGACACACCCACATAATCAGCATTATCATCCCAGCACCTGTAGTGACACACCCACACTATCAGCGGTATCATCTGAGCACCTGCAGTGACACACCCACACAATCAGCATTATCATCTGAGCACATGCAGTGACACACCCACACATCAGCATTATCATCTGAGCACCTGCAGTGACACACCCACACTATCAGCATTATCATCTGAGCACCTGCAGTGACACACCCACACTATCAGCATTATCATCTGAGCACCTGCAGTGACACACCCACACTATCAGCATTATCATCTGAGCACCTGCAGTGACACACCCACACAATCAGCATTATCATCTGAGCACCTGCAGTGACACACCCACACTTTCAGTGTTATCAACTGAGCACCTGCAGTGACACACCCACACTATCAGCATTATCATCTGAGCACCTGCAGTGACACACCCACACAATCAGCATTATCATCCGAGCACCTGTAGTGACACCCCACATATCACGTATCATCTGACACCTGCAGTGACACACCCACACAATCAGCATTATCATCTGAGCACATGCAGTGACACACCCACACAATCAGCATTATCATCTGACACCTGCATGACACACCACACAATCACCATATCATCTGAGCACCTGCAGTGACACACCCACACAATCACATTATCATCTGAGCACCTGCAGTGACACACCCACACAATCAGCATTATCATCTGAGCACCTGCAGTGACACACCCACACAATCAGCATTATCATCTGAGCACCTGCAGTGACACACCCACACAATCAGCATTATCATCCGAGCACCTGCAGTGACACACCCACACAATCACCATTATCATCTGAGCACCTGCAGCGACACACCCACACATGACACAGTCAGCATCATCATCGGAGCACCTGCAGTGACACACCCACACAATCACCATTATCATCTGAACACCTGCAGTGACACACCCACACAATCACCATTATCATCGGAGCACCTGCAGTGACACACCCACACAATCACCATTATCATCTGAACACCTGCAGTGACACACCCACACAATCACCATTATCATCGGAGCACCTGCAGTGACACACCCACACAATCACCATTATCATCGGAGTACCTGCAGCGACACTCCCACACAATTAGCATTATCATCTGAGCACCTGCAGTGACACATCCACACCAGGGCTTCTGCTAAGATAAAATTTTGGGGGGTCCCAGGGACCTCTTTTTCAGATTTCCAAGTACCCTCAAAATGCAATCCTGGTATACACTGACTAAAACATTAATCCAAGAAGAAATCCAGTTTACTGTGATTGCATTCCAGTGCTCCTGAAGCATCAGTGTGCATCTTGCAGTGCCAAATGTTCAAAGAGCATGCTTAAAGCCATGATTGGCTCAGTTCAGTTCTTTTTACCACAGTGAAAGAGTAACAATGTGCCATCCTCGGCTCATTCACTCTCTGAAAACAAGTCAAAAACCACTGATTAAAACTGCTCACTTTTCATTTCGCAAAAATCTCCAACAACTGACAATTGTGCCTTTCTCAAGCATGTTGCTTTGATTTAGGATCTGTCACACACGACACTGCATTTCCCCCAAGAAAGACAAAGCCTATGAATGACCCACAACCTGAAAAAAAAGAAGAAAAAAAGAAAAGGCCAAACAAATTACATCCACCTGCAAAAGAAATTACTACATTGTTTCTTGCAACCTAGACTAAGGCCTTCACCTGCTGGCTGGTGATGAATAACTCCTCCCCAACAATCTAGACAATCAACACTCATACAAGGGAAAGCACTCATTGTTGGCACCACTCTCCATCAGGTATTAAAACAGCAGCAATTTGGGTCTCCTGTGGCATCCGTTAGTCTAACCTGATCTGGAAAAAAAATATTAAAGATCTCTTGCTCAGTATAATCGCTTTTATCTCTTGTCACACAAGCTCAAGATCTCACAGAAATGAAATGACCAAGTCGAAAAAGGAGGAAAACAAAACAAACCTTAAAAGACAGGGGTGGGAGTGGAGATAAATACAGAGAGACTAACCTGAATCGACAAAGGCCTTGACCGGGTAACCGTTGACCATACAATCCACATACAGCATCACAACCTGTCCAAAACTTTCTGGCGCAAACTCGATGGCTGTTTCCATGTTGCTCTCCACATTTTTCATTCTGTTCAGAAACATATATGGTCAAAGCTGTGTATTCTTTTTCCTCCTTGTTCAAGTCATCAAACAAATGTTATTAAAGTCCTTCAAGCTCTGTCACAAAGGCATGTCACAGCTGAGATGTGGACATAATTATTTTTTCCTTCCCGGACACAGCAATCTGAATCTTGGTGATAATGCCATCTTGTTAAATCAGTTGCTGGAAGTCACAGCTGATAACATAGATCTGTTGATCAGCTCTCCCCTCCCCTATCGCTCTCCTCGCTGCCTTCCCTTCCCTTTCTAAAATTCTATTCATTTATATTCACGCACTCACTTATTTCACAATGTCGTATTCATACTTAACAAAATTGGAAAAAACAAAAAAACTGGCCAATCTTTGAAGTATATGTTAGTGACAGAAGAGCAATATCCCTGTACAGATGGAGCCAACTGTTGTACAATACAGCAGGATGAACTCAACAACAGAAAATACGGCCCACATCTCCTAACGGTTCACAATCACTCAGATGGTGATGAAAAAGACGCACATTACGCACCTTTACTTTTAAACCTTTCATCAAATTTTGTTCAATTCTTTGGAAGCCAGAAGAAAAGAGCAAACATACAAACACACACAGGCCGTAGAGTTATCAGCGAGTCCAGTCTGAGTGAAAGCCACGTTTCCACGATTCAGGGACAGTCTTGATAATCACGCGAAGACTGAAATTGTGACTCTTCTGCCAGGAGTACGAACTTCAAAGCTGGCACCGGAGCTGACCGATCCTCTATCCAGGCGAGATTCGAACTGAACAGTTGGGAACAACCAAAAAAAAACAAGGGGCAGTCCCACAGTGGTCAGAGCAGAGCAAGAGCACATGAAAACAGAGAGGCTGAAAAATCCAAGCTTGAATGCCAGAGAAACTTGCACCAGTGACTGAACAACATGGACTGCAGCGACACAAGCTGACTAGGCAGCTGAACCAACCAAAGGCCGAGGGATGTGCAATCTGAGAGAAAGCCACAGTAGTGCACAGCCCTCGTCCTAAGGCAAGCAGCTCACAACATCCAGTGCATGCCATGACCACTTCAACACACACGTAGTAACACACACACCATACAGCCAAGTGCATCCATAGTTAGAGGGGAAGCTCTAAGTCCTCACAAACTCCTTAAAAACGAAAATAAAAACACAACAAAGAAACAAGAGCAGCATCCCAACAGCATGAGGTACTCATGAATTATTGAACCACACCAACGTCACACCACATATGCTTTGAAATTTTAAAAAAAAAGAAGAAAAAAAAAAGAATACTCCACCAATGTTTGATAGCACAGCGCATTGACAAACCATGAGAGTACTCCATCAACAAGGGTATTCTGTCTCAAGTGCTCAGCTTGTTCACAAACCAGCAAAATCTGTACAATCTCACAGCATGGTAAATCGTTATCCCCAAGCCATCACATTTCAAAAAACAATAGCAGCAATAACCAAAACTGAATCCTCCCACAGAAACAAACAAAACGTGCTGACAAAAAATATCCATGCAGGGTGGTCTTCATCTGCACATCAACCTGACACAGCAGCATACAGCACAGAAAACTATCCAGACAGAAAGAGATTGGGTGGAGTGGGGGAGGGGGTATGCTAGAAGAGAGAGAGAGTGAGAAAAAAAAAAAAGGACACAGAATGTATAGACAGAATAACTGAGTGCGACTGACACGAAGATCATAAAAGAGAAAGGACAGTGAACAGACTGACAGGTGCTCAGACAGACATGAAGAGAGAGGAAGGTACCCTTGCTGAACCAGCCACTCTCAAACTGAAAAAAAACCCGTAGAGAGCACCAACAGGCAAAGCAATGGTGACATTGTTGAACCAGGGTGGACAAGGCAGGTCGGGACTTGTGCAATTCTTTTTTCATATTCATGGATTGCACAGGTCTCAACCTCTCCTGCAGCACCCATCACATGCAAAACTGAACAGGAACACTGAAACTCAAGTTCTTCGGGAAAAAAAAGGGAGAGGGGGGAGGAGGGTGGAAGCACATCACTTCAAGCAAAGCACAACAATCCCGCCAACAAAAGCAAACCAACCAAAGGTAACTTCCCATCATAACATGTGTACACTGGAAGACCAGCGAAACAAAATGCAGGCAAGTAGGCAGGCAGACATGCCCATCCAAGAATAGGCCGGACACGTGCAATTTGTCATCTAATCACAACCTTGCAAATGTCCAGACCTGCTCTTAGATGGCCTAGAGGAAACACTGCAGACAACATGCAACGCAATCCAGTGGTGCATTCTACACATCAAAACATGTCAAACATTTAGCTGATGACAATTCAAACCGAAAACCACGAAGTATGACTGCCCTTCTGTTAAGACAAACAAAAGGATGGCAATGCATAGAGGCCTACATACGGGTGATGGATATATTCTGTGAAAAAGGTTGCACTGATGCTGGAGAACTCATTGACAAAACGCTGAGAAATTGAGAAACAAAAGTGAAAAGATCTAATACTTACCATTGTGTAAAGTCTCTGAATATTCCAGACTACCTTCAAAATTGATGATCACTGCGTTCTCCTCAGTCAGTTGCGCATTATTTATTTATGGTTCAGATGTTGAGTTACACATTATTCCAGAACACACAGACTGGTTGATTGTAGTTCTGCTGAAAGTACATCAATTTGATAGGTAAGGTTATGGCTGTTCTCCAACCAACAATGGACCCCACGTCTGAATCCAAGGAGGACCGAACACCTCTCTCGATATTCCTGTGACCTTGGGAAGGACAGTTTCTGACCATCACCAACCAAGCTGAACACAAAAAAAAAAAATCATAGTTCTAATTCACACACAACACTGACCCACACCTGTCAGGAATAGTTAAATAAATAACTGCTTGGTGTCCAATGCACGAGAGGCAAAAACCACAACAGAATGAAACAAACGCACAGAAGCAAAAGGGAAAGGGGGGGATAACAGTGCAGTAAATGCCAGAATAATTTTAGTGATGAGCAGTTTGCTACTTAAAATAGACTGCATACGAAAAGAAAAGAACTATCAAATCTTTTACACTTATAAAGCAATGTCTACATTTTCACTCCACTAATATGAAAAGTTATTAAAAAAAATGTTCCTTAAGCGAAATTTTGATTCGATTCGTCTGGCCTCAGTAACAGACGTAGCTTTCTTTAACTGGTTAAATGTTGCTGAAAGACTGACACTTGTGAAAGAATGATTTCAAGAAATTCTTGACATGTTCCTAAACAGATATTACCATGTCATTCTTACAATCTTTCTGGGCTTCTCCCTAAATTTTTCTCTCTCTCTCTCTCCGTCTCTCTCTATGAGAATTATTATGGATCAGTACCTCACTCTCAATTCACACACACATGACACATTGTTCAGGTGCTAATCCAAATAATAGCATTTCCTCTCACAGCTTCAAAGCCTGAACACAAACACAACACAAGCCAGGAAACCCACACACATGAGTATCAAATGAACCGTATCAAACACATATTAAACCCAATGTAAGTAACAGGGTTTCACTGCTGAAAATTTGATACTTTCTCTTTCATTAACCCTTATTTGATGCATACACATTTGCATGCAGACACAGAAACCAACAATTATCCGCAAAATCTTGTAAGGGACCCAACTGTCGGGACACGCAAATGTGTACCTGATGGTACCTTTACTCAGCGTTGTGTTCACGTCTACACAATTTACCTGTTTACGTAGCTGAAACTGAAAACGGTGATAATTCAGCAATGTTTTGAAAGGAAGTTGCCCAGAATAACAGAAAAAATAACGTTGAATACAATACTGAAATCTAAGTATACTGATTACCACTATTAATTTCATTAGCCTACTTGCTCAGACACAGAATTTTAACTAGATCTACTTGCAAAAAACTTGCCGACTGTATTTTGAAGTAAAAATGTTCCAAGCAGTGACAGCTGTGCAAATCTGATGTTCAAACATTGAAATAGTTTCCATTGACTGGGACAGCTGAAAACGATAAGACATCAAAGAACAATAATGTCTGCATAGCAAGCGGCATGTGCGTTCACAACTGTGTGTGCAAATTCTCATGTCCAAAATCAAATTATGTGTTGAGCTTTCTTGGAATGCTAAATTCCAAGTTTCCCTTGCAGTTAGTGCCTTGAAGTCTTCGGCATAAATCAGAAGGCAATGACATCTTGTTTGCTTTTCTTGATCACTGCCCAAATTACTGACAAGTCTTTTTCGTAACCTCACTGTCATTTGTTCTGGACAAATGGACATCCTCACTCACACTAATTCTTTCATGCAAAAGTCTCATTTCATCACTTAATCAAAACATATGATAAACTAGCACCACATTTAAAATCACTATCTCTGAAACTGCAAGAGTCTAGGAAATTGTGAAAATAATCCAAAGGCTGAATGACCAACACTACACGATTGTTGGAATCAGCTTCCACAAACTTTTGCTAAAGATTTTTTTTCCTCCATTGGTTCAAATTAACAGAGCAGATTTATATAGAAATTTCGTAAGTGACAAAAGTTACGATGTGATAAATCATGACACTGATTAACAAATCTTTTTCTCTTGTTTTTGTTTTCTTTTTTTCCAAAAAGCTTTGGAGATCAATGTCAATGAAGCCAACTTGGGTGACCTGAAAATTTCCGTCAGTTTCCATGTTTATAAATTTGGGAACGAAACCACACATATCTGAATATAATGGTCAACATAGATATATTCAAAACAGTGAAAAAGAAAAAATTACAGAGCTGGAGTGGAACAACTGTGAGCGATATAGATCTAGTTATTTTAAAAAGACAAACACTACAGACCTGGTCCACTTTCGAATCGCACACCAAGGTGCCATTTCAATCAGTAAAAATTCACTGGTCCTCTTGTCTCACCATTGTGTCAAATGCAGTTGTTAAAAAGGGTAATCAAACAAAAAATCTCCTTCAGATCTAAATTTCATCTCATAAAAAAGAAAACTTTTTTTTTTTCACTGATTTTTTTTTCCTCTGACTGTTTCAAAATTACTCAACAAAAAATTGAAACCAAGGGCAGTGCCCACAAAACCATTTAATTTAAATTGCAACATTATTTTTCTTCCCTTTGATATTTTAAATTAACATTTTTTTAATTTTTTTTTTCCCTTTAATTTCAAAATTTTTTAATTTTTTTTTTGGGCACTTTTTAAAGCTAAACACACAGATAATGATTTCCACTAACCAAACAACCCACCTGAAAAACCCTAGCACAGCTTTTATATTTCACATGTGATTAAAAAACAAAGAAAAAAAAAAATCACAGTAAGATAAGGATTTTTTTTGCTTTTAGGGGGGAACGCACCAAAAAATTTAATTTGGGCAAATTGCAAAATTTCTGTTTAAAAATTTTAAAATAAAACTTTTAAACAAAACAAATTTAAAAAAAAATTTAACTGCTCTATCTTTAAGTTTTAAGTACCACTTTTTAAATTTGCATTTGCTAAATTTCCCAAAGAAAAATGTGCCCAGGGCATCTTTGAAGCCCCCCAGAAAAAACACCTTTGCTTTGAACAAAAGATTTTATGCTTTTGGGAATGTGTGTACCAAAAACCTTTAGCAAAACAAATTTCCGGGGCCCGGCCCAAAACAAATTGCCTCTTTTGCTTGGGTCAAAAATGGAATTTCCCATGCAACCGGGAAAACGTCAAATCGGAAACGGGGGTGCCATGGGGGGGACCTACCTTTTAAGAAAATGACCCCCAAATAGTAAAATTTTTTTAAAATTTTTGATTTACCATTTCAAAAGACTTAGCCTAATTTTTTTCACTCAATGTCTTTAAACGTTTCCATCAAATGATGTAAAAAACTTAAAAAGGGCCCAAAAAGGGTACACCCCCAAATAGCCCCGAAATTTCCGAAAAAAATTAAAAAAAATGGACAAAATTTCCCTAAACTAATACGTTTTTCCCATTTCAAATTTGGGTGGTTTATTTTTAAATGGTATCTTTGTCTTGTGTTAAATACAGAAATAAACAAAAAAAAAACCTGCTAATCCTTTTTAAAAAATGGTTTTGGGGGACCTAAAATCCACAACTCAACAAAAAATTTGAAATTTTTTTTTCCAAACCATTTGTCAAACCCTCTCAAATTTAAACCAAAATATCAAAAATGGGGGAGGGCTAACAAACAACGAAAGTCTTCCCAAAAAAATTTTTGCTTATTTAGATTGTCTTAATAATCTACTAACAATACTAGGTAAAAACTCAAACCCAAAATCATTATTTTTTGAAAATATTCAACGGGTTACCCCTATAGCAAAATCACTGAAAAAACATTCTTCACAATCCTTTCCTTTTAAATAACACCTTAACCCCACTTTCAACAAAAATTTTTTTGAAAGAAGCTAACACAAAAGATTTCAAACGGGAAACGTTTTAACCCGCGTCCTTATCTCTGGCGTAGACATTTGGCCAGTCCCCCAACAGAAAACCCCCAGATGAAAAAGAAGGGGGCCAAAGGGGGAGTTGGAGCAAACACCACTGAGAGTTTGATTGGGGTACCAATTTAATGAGTGTGGGTCCCGGGAAAAGGAAGAAACCCCCTGGAGAAAGGGCCACTGGGTGGTACTTGCGACAAAGTACACTTTTCCCAAATCCCTTTTTCCCTCAATTGCAAAAACCCATGCTCTGACTTTCCAGGACCCCTGCCACATAACTTGCGACCCCCATCCCTTGGGCAGCAAAACTTAAAAACGACCTTTGTGAGGGGAAATCACCTTTTGAAACCCGGCACCACACAGCCGTGCCCGTTCTGATGACAGCACCACACCGCTCCATAAATGCTATCTTTCCCCCCGGGTTTTTTGCCCGTTTTCAAACTTTGGCCAGTTCCCCAAAACGCCAAACTTGCAGAACTTTACCACCCTGTTGTTGGGCCCAAAAAGTGTTCTTCCCCTTTTTTTTCCTTTAGATAATTTTTCTTTTTTTCCCAAATTTGTGCAGTAGTTTTGGGTCTCTTCATTTTTTTCCCCAAAACCATTTATCTTTTTTTACAACCTCCACTTTATTTTTTTAAATTTTGTGCTCTTTTTTTTTTTCCCTATCAATTTTTTTTCCTTTTTTCCTTTTGTTTAAAAATTTTACTGTTGTATTTTGAAATTTTTCTGTTTGCTCCTTAACTTGTCTCTTAACCCGAAATTTTTTCTTTAACTGATGAAACTTTTTCACAATCATTTTACCCTTTCCTTTTCTAAGGGGCCCTTTAAAAATTTTTTTTCTCATGCAAACTTTTTTTAAGTGTCAACTTCTGATTTTGATGTTTTGATTTTTCCTTTTTCCCTTTCCCGTTCCCCCAAAGCACCCAACTGTTTTCCCCTTTGTTCCCAATTTTTAAAAAAACCCAAATTCCCCCCTTATCCATCTTTTTTTCATTTTACCCAAATCTGACAAATGTCTGCAAGGCAGAGGTTCTAGGGGGGAATTTTTTTCCCAAATCTTTTTTTAAACAAAAAACCTGGAGGGTGCAAAAAAAGTCTTTCAATTTCTGCTGACGCTGGGGCGGAACACTTTTTAGCAACTTCCCTGGGGTTTTCCTGGTTTTTGGGGCCAAATTTTTTGTTTACTGTTTTTTCAAGAGCCCCCAATTTTAAAACCCCATCATTGGGAAACCCCTCTTTTTTTTAAAAAAACAAAAACCCCTCTTTTTTGAAATCAGCAATTTAAACAGCAAACCCATTTTTCACTGACACCTCAACAACTGGGGCGTCAAAGGTATTTGGTAAAGGAATGGGGGGGGCTTGATTCCCTTTTTTTTTCAAAATACCAATAATTTTTAATTCCAGTTCGAAACCTGACATCCTCCTAAAAATCTCTGAAGATCACCATCACAGGGTAACGTTAAAAACCCCCCCGATTTCATGGGGGACCTCTTTTTCCCGTGTAGTGTTGCCCAAAAAAGTTTTTATCACACACTTTGTCAAAAAAGGGGGAAATCTCTCCCCGCCTTCTCACAGTCCGCCAAACAGTCCCCGTTTAAAAAACACTTGTTGGGGGCAACTAACTGCTTGGGCAGGCCACTTTTTTCCCCCTTCCTTCCTTATACTGCTTCATGCATAAAATGGGCCATCTTCAAAAAGAAAAAAAATTTTTTAAACATTTGACTTCCATTGGTTTTTTTCATGCTTTTTCAAGCCGTGCACCTGGTCGGGGGGGGGGGGGGGGGGGGGGGGGGGGGGGGGGGGGGGGGGGGGGGGGGGGGGGGGGGGGGGGGGAAAGAAACCCAAAAAGAAAATTTTGTGACTTCAATATGGGGTTTGTGTGTTGTGTTTTGGTTTTTTTGTGTGTTGTGGGTGTGTGGGTGTTGTGTTGCGCGCCCCACACACCTTATATCAAAGTATTGTATGGTTTTCAAGACATCACAGACATTTCAAAATAAAACCCTTTTTTCAATGAATGAAAGATTTACTGGGAAAAAAATCTATTGAGCCCTATTTTTTAAAAAAACATTTCTTTTTAAATTTTTTTAAAAATACATTTTTATAAATACTAAAAGCCAAATCTGAATACCTTAAAAATAAACAACAAAAAACAAACTAAAAACACTTTATTCACCACTCACACAATCGTCTATATTTTTTTAAATGCATTTTTTTTCATAAAAAAAGATTTTTTTTCGTGACTGTTTGTAAAAAGGGGGGGGAGAGAGAGAGTAATAAACGGGAAAATGTTGGGCTTTCTCTCTTCTTCTTCCCTTTTTCCTAAAATACGGTTCCCCTCAAAAAATAGGTTTACCACGGGGGGTCATACACCGGAAAAAAACCAAAAAGTACTACTGCCCCTTCTTTAAAACTAAATTACAAAAAAAACCCCCTACAATGACAAAAACCCAAAAAATTTGCCCGAAAACAAAAAAAAAATAAAAAAATCACTATGCCATTAACTTCGAAGAAAAACGCACCAACACGGCCCCCCGCCCAAAATCGACCAGATCGTTTTTTTTACTTGTACCAAAACATTCCACTTCCGGTAAACGATACTGCCAAAAAAATTAATAAAAAACCCCAAACTTTTATTCCTAAAAAATTAAAAAAACATTCGACAAAGTTCAATCTTGAAATTATATTTATTAATTTTACTTTATAAAATGACCTTTCCAAAAAAATTAAACAACCCCGACAGGGAAAACAACAAGAATAAAAGAACATGTTTTTCCCAACAAATTTCACTTGATCACTTCTAATTCAAAACCCAACCCCTAAACGGGCATTCTCAACCCATTCATTTTTTTTGAAAGAAATTTTTAAAAAATCCCATCTGCCATAATAAAAAATAAAACTTACCATAAAACCTACCGGACTCCCAAAAAAAAAAATTAAAATTTAAAACATTTGTCGGTTTTTACCCCCACTTTTTCCATGTAGGCGCCATTTTTCCCATTGTATATTTCCTCGCGACCCTTCCGCACACTCGCTTTTCCCCTTGCGTTTTTGGGGGCTATGGGACGGGTAGAACCATTTTCATACCCCTGTATAGGAAATTGAAAACCCTTTCCACCCACCCTAAGATTTTTATATCTTTTTTCATATTTTTTGGGGATAAATAATTGAAAATTTTCCCCCAATTTTTTAACTCGTTTTTCCAAAATTTAATACTGGACTTAAAATTATTTTGAAACTTGTACTGTTTTAAAGAGGAATCTTCGATCTTTATTATGAAACTATTTTTAGATCACTCTGTCCAGCATGTGTAAAGCGAAGTCGAGATTTTCCAACACGTACCAACTTCGGGTTCGGCGGACGTCGGCAATTTCGCCGACGGCGAAACTGACTTTTCTTTCCAGGGGGTATTTTTCATTTAGATTTACTCTCCCTCACGCATTCATGACAAAAATGAAAATACATGAGAATAAAAGTAGATAAATAAAGGTTTATTCAGAATCAAAAAGCATCGTTATAGATTACAGTATTACACCCAGTACTGCCTGATTGAAGTTGGCCTATTTTCACCTAAAATCAACCTTTCCATCACTGCTGACAGGGGCGTGCCGCTACCTAATTTTATCATGTTCAGCATTAAAAAAAAAAATCAGCCCTTCATACAGAAAATGGCAGCTGTTTAGAGAACATTGTTTACTGGCCAGTTCTGGCTCTCAGGAAACAGTGCTGCTTTCATTTGGTATAGTTTGTTACATTTTTTTACATGATTCCATAGAAAACATTACTTTCTGTTGTAATCATATTTAATACATAACCATTCATAGAAGAGCAAAGGACCATAAAGTTTTTGATCAAAACCTGAAACCAGTGGCACATTTACAAACCCCTGGTTCCCATAGTGGAAAGTGGACCAGCTCCATGAGGTCAAGAGTAGTATACTCAGCAAAGAGCCAAGTGAAATGCTGGTTGATTGATAAAGGAAAAAAAAGTCCTTGCTGACTGCCTGATAATGTCCTCAATGTCTGGACAGTGAATAAACCCTCTGAGACAGAAACTGTAAAGAATTCACTATGGAAAAAATACTTTACATTTTCATCACCCAAGCCAAGAAGCAGCAAAAATATTGGATTCCCCCCCCCCCCCCCTTTTTTTTTTCCCATTCAACACCAATTCAGATTATTCGCCAATGAAACAAGTTTCCACAAGACCTCCTCCTGTGATGTTGTGGTCCCTTTAGTTTTCTGAATTCACTCTCTTTTCTTCCTGATCAGATTCAATAAATGACATGCCCTGTGAAACCCGCAACCAGTGACGAACAGTCAGATAAAGGCCTCTGTGATATGTGCCTCCAGTGCACCATGGCCAGCTGGGTGACGGCCCTTTACCTCACCCTATCAGGGGCAGGTTGTCCACTCCTACCTGATCTCCTCAGCAATGCGTTTCTGCACATCAGGGTCAAAAGGGTCAGCAGACAATAGTTCCAGTCGTGCCTGCTCCGTCCTTCTCCGCTCCTCTTGCTGCTCCAAGAACACTTTGGTGAATTTCGCTGCAGGAGACAAAGAAATGGACCGTTATTAACAGTGTCATGAGAACAAAACATGCTCTAGTAATGATCGTGAAAATGGACAAGGCTGAGAAGGAAGGAAAAAAAATCAAGAACCTAACCAAACGACTTCCTCAAAAGAGATTTATAGCCAAAGAAAAAGACTTCTACAGCCAATGTTTGATTCCGCAGTAACACAAAACCAAACTTGAACCCTTCATTCTCTAATCAAACCTTACAGCCTTTTCTTTTGTTTTTAATGCAAGTCCTGTATATCTTTAAAATCAAATATGAATCTTTGAAAGATTTCATCGAAATACTTCTGATCAATTTTAATCCATGCTCTTTCCCTGGATTATTGATTGACAGATTTAAATTCATGTTACAGGTGCTCCTTATCCCGTTGAGACATATTGGTTACAATTTTTTTTTCAGCCATCTTCTCTTTGTCTCGACAAGCCCATTGCTGGAGGACAAAACAGCTTTTAAAAAAATGAGGAAAACACATGTGGCATAACTTGAGAGAGGTCTAGATATGAAAACATGACGTGATATACAGACACATTATACACAAAACATAATGAAAATAAACGAGACAAAACTTGATGATTACATTAGTCTATGAAACAATCGGCAGCATTGCTGGGCTTATTCTGGAAATTTAGGTGCATGGGTCATTGGTCCTTGCAGTCAAAACAACACACTGCTCCCAACGTTTCAGGCACACTGGGAAGGCATTCTACAAGAACCGTGCAGTAAAGGGCAAAACACACAGCAGTGCAAACAAAAGAAAAGAACAGGGCTTTGATACTTGACTTTCACGTTGCTTGTTGCTTTTAAACAGGGATGGAACCCTCTTGTCTAAATGCTATGGGTCATTTGGGAGAATGAAGCACCAGTGGGTCAAGGCATGGTCAGAAAATGAAACCTGCCGCTGCAAAAAACAGATCCCTAGTGCTGAACCTTGCGAGTTACGGAACCCTTTAGATGTTGATAATTGCATCTAGAGCAAGTTCCTCTGAAAAGTGTTCAAAACACAAGACCTGCTTACCACACAGGTGTGACAAGAGTAGTCTGGACTAGTGCCCAATGTCAAAATCAATCAGTCAATAGCAGTCACCGTATCTTGTGTCTTCTACTTTGTCCATGCTACCAGGAGCCACGGCATTGCAGCCCAACTGACTTTTTCTAAAATTATTTGCATAAGGCAAGTTTGAGGGTATCAACTGTGTCATTTGTCAGATTGGTGCCCGATTCCACTGGTCCCACAGGCACAGACTTCAGAACCAGAAGACTTTCCCTTCCACTAGTGGGGAGTCTGCCACACTGACAGAACTGTTTGCTTCAAATCTTATACTGTTTCCATAGGTCCAATACTAGTAGTATATAAAACAGTATTATGCATTGACTTGGACGAATTCATATTCCAAAGAACAAAAAATGACATTTTAAGAAAATATGAAAGGAGACGTCCTATTCATTTATTCTCTCATTGAAACCATAATAGAGAGACTTTATTCCAGTGGTTAGGTAACAGGTAATAGTTCTGTCAGCAAGAACTTCAAATGAAAACAATAAAGTTGAAAAAAGTACGAAAGTGATGGTGATACGTCCACAATATTAGCTGGCTGAATTTACGATGGATTAGAGAGAGAGATAAAAATTGGTTTTAAAAACACAAACAAAAACGTTGCCACACATAACTGTTATTCCCTTTGAATGGCTTCAAACATGACGAAATGTGTTTTTCATTGTTCATTTTCCATTCAACTGTCACACAAGTTTGCCTGAATGACAGCAATTCAAAATTATTGTGGTTCCACTGAGAAAAAGAATCTTGTACACAAGTATAATGCTGAAGATCAGTGACTCAGTCAGAGGCAGATGTATTCATGGGAATCCAGGTTTTGATTTCAGATGGCAATGTCCATCCATAAACCACTATAGCAGAGAGTGAAATAATGTTTTAGTAAGCAACTGATGTGCATTAGGCTCCCTCTCTGAATCAATATTACTTGTAACAATGAAAGAAGCTTTTCTACAGGACAGCACAAGATGGAGAGATGACATCTTACTGCAGGGACTGCCTCACCTAGATCTCCACTGGTTAGAGCCTCAGCCAAGGGCGGGTTGCGTTCTTTGAGCAATGCCAACTGATGAGGATTGTTGAGAAACATCTGACGAATGGTAGCTGGGTCATGGTCACCTCCTTGGCCTGGCCTGGACTGAGCCAAACCCCCACTCCCTGCCCCACCACTTGGACTTTGTCCAGGCAACTGGATGCTGCCAAAGTCAATCTGGGGAAGACCTAAAGCAATACAAAGAGTCAAGTCATCCTTGCTATACATACACAATTACAAATGGCAAGAATGGAATGATAAAACTACATTGTAGACCCTGTCCACTAATTTTGCCAAGCCAGTTTTCAACCTTTTGAGTGAAATTACAAGTAACTTCCACAAACAGCAATCAGGGTACCCATGGTAAGAGCGCAGCCTGGTACTATCTGTTTCATCCCCTTAAAACCAGCAGAGGGATTCAAAAAAGGACAATCACAATGGCACTAGTTAGCACCTCTTTTCAAACGCATAGTTCAAAACTTATCTTTTCACAATTTTCAGCCAAGCACTGTTTACAATGCTATTCCCACAATGTGTGTCACAATCTAGTGTTCAGTGATCATTTTATGTCCGCGCCTTGCGCCAGTGGCGCATAAATAAAAAAAATGACCCATCAAAATCTTAAGCTGTGCGCCGATCGGCGCATCGTTATAAAGTTTCAACACAGAGTGCTGTGTGCTCACAGTCTGTAGACTCCCCGACAAAATTCGTCTGCTAGCTACCCAGCAACAGCTAATGTGACATAAAATGTCATTGGATGAGACTACAATCAGGCGGTCTGGTCTGCCCAATCAGAAGCAATCTTTCGTCTACCCCAGAGCCTCGTTTTGGAGCGCTTTTCACACACGAAAAGTTGTGTGCGCGTCGCCGTTTTTCTGTGTGTGTGTGTGTGTGTGTGTGTGTGTGTGTGTGTGTTTTCAGTTGTGTGCTTTTTCATCTGTTTGGTTCCGTTTTAGAATGACCCACAAAATTTGGAAATGGCCCATAGAAGTTGGTCACAGTGGGCCATTTGACCCATAGATTTTCAACAAAAAATGATCACCGAGTGTTTGCTGCAAACATAAATGTGCTGGCAGGTCAGCATGGTAAAGAGCATTAATTTTTCATCTCGACCACCAAGAAAACCTCAGGTCAAGCCGGATACAAAATGAGAACACACAAGGGAGGTTTTTCTTCATCTCCCTTTCTGCGTGTCGAACGTTGGACATTGCTTCAAACGTAATTAGTGTTTTAAAATAAAAATAAATAAAATGCATCGCATTGGTGCACGACAAGTTAAACAGATTGTTTCAAACCAAATCAATGGACAATAAATTTGCCCTAATCAAAAATTCAAATCCATTACTGAAATACAAATCAGATGCGACTTTTTCATCTTGACTTGAGTTTGTGGATTCAATGTCAAACTGCCTTTGTCAAAATCGAGCATGTGCTGGCAAAGTGTGTGTACAGTTCTGTCACAGGTCAAGTTAGGTGCAAATTTTCCAACATGATTCACCATTCCCAGAAAAATTTGCAGTTCAGAAATGTTTGTGGGTGCTGGGAAGCTGAAAATAGCTTGGACTTTTTCTGGATCCATCTGAATTCCTTCACGTGGAACGTGGTATCACATGCCCAAGGAACTTGACCGAGTCAACTGAGAAAACGCCTTTTTCATTTAGCATGACATTAGCTTATTTCATCCTCTGAAAGACAACTCTCAGTTAGCTGTCATGCTCTTGTTGATCTTTTCCACTAACTAGAACATCATTGATGTCAGAACTGACCCCTGGTATTCCTTCTGGGAAACAAGTCCCTCACTTGATAGGACACTTCCGGACCTGTGCTGATGCCAAACGGCTTTGTATGCATCTACTGATCCAGTGACCAGTAAAATACTAGGCAGAAAGATTATACATATCTTCTTCCAGATGGGGATGTTTAACCTGCCCCGTGCCCACAGTCTTCACATAGACTATTCTGGCACACAGGTTGCATGCATTGTGTATTTTCGTGTAGCCGGTACTCACCCGTCTTAGGACATGAGCATAGGGATCTTTAGAGTCCGTGTATGATCTTAGTGCATGTGACACAGACTAGACCTCGGTTTATAGTCCCATCCGAACGACTATATGGGGAATGGAGTCAGAACCAATGTTAACTCCGAGGGAAAAAATCCCCCTATACCGAAATTCGAACCCGCAACCCCAGGATCACGAGTCCGGCGCTCTACCAACTGAGCTATCCGGCCCCCTATACATGTATATGTTTATACATATACATATATGTATATGTAGGCCTATACATATACATGTATATGTTTATACATACATAAATATACATAACATACATAAGTTTATGTATATAAATATGTTTATACATGTTTCCATCACATGTGTTTATACACAGTATGTTCGGCAATGTGCACATTTTTTCTGAGAAAATGATCTAATGATAGAAACAAGCTCAACAAATAATTCAAAAACTTGGGAAAGCGTCTTCTGACAATAATCCTCTATTGCAAGGATAAATGTAAATAATTCTTTTTTTTTTTTTAATTATAGCAATACTATTGTAACTGTTGCTGAAAGAGTTAATGATTCAAAATCTGGGTGTCATGAGTCACTCTGGTGTTACGGTTAAGACTGCTATTAAAAATAAATCATCTTTTAACAGCCCCCCTCCTTCTCAGTGAAAAAACCAATTCTCTCGATCTAACTAGGAATGTGAGGAGGAATGGGTACGGGTGGGGCTTCTAAATCAAGACTAAGGCAAACAAAGAATGTTTTGTGAATTCTGGCTGCTTCATAATCCACAGACGTACGATTCGTAATCCTTTTACTTTTAAAAGTTTTGGGTCCCACTAAAGTTTGAGGATGCGAGAATGAAACAAAGAAAAACAATGAAAATTAATTATCACTTGAACAACACATTTGACTTTTGCATCAATACCTGATGCCGGCTGTCCTCCCAACGATCCTCGAGTCTGTCCAGCTTGACCCTGAATTTGCTGGAGCAGGAGCATGTCGCCATTGTTGATCCCGTACTGCTTCAAAGAAAGCTTGTCATCATGAAGAGGTCGTCCATTCCATAAAATTGCGATTTGGTGTGCAGGCACTCCAACTTCAATTTCACATAGTCCTTTAAAACTCGCCAAATCTAAATCTTCCCCAACTTCTAACGTAAAAATTTGATCTGCCAAAGTTGTCACCGTTAACCGCATTGTCACTTTGCCAGCTTTTCAAGTGGAATTCGCGAAAAGTGCTGAACGTGTTCAGACGGAAGTATTAACAGGCAGCATGGGACTAAACTCACATATGACATTCCGTTGTCAAGTGCGCTTCTATGGTCCTCAAACGAACCAAAGATTTTTTTTTTTTTTTTTTTTCATTGGATGATCTTGGTTGTGAGCGGTCACGATCAACACTTTTATTTCTTACTTGTAGTGTTACTAAATTATTCTGTTTTACTCCCTATTTTTTTGTTTGTTTGTTTGTAGTAGTAGTAGTGGTAGTGGCTGACTTCAGTCGAGGCTGTACAGCCTGTATACGCTCAATCCTTTTATATCGTAGTTTTAACTGGTATATTTTGGATAGCGCATTTATTTCTCATCGTAATCATAACATTTTTCATCAAATTTCCTGTGGGTGTCAATACCCTCGAAGGAGTTCACACTTTGTGCATGCTTTACTTCATATGGTAACGAGTTCCAAATTTCAATAATTCTCTGACTGATGGATTAAAGTCTACGGTTTGTTGAACAATATTGTTTAAAAAGCTTATCCTCTGAATTTTCTTGTTTTGTTATACCCAGAGAACTTAAATAGTTTGTCCTTATCTACTTCTTCTATACCGTGACAAATCTTATATATTTCAATTCTTCTTCTTCTTCTTCTGCAGGCTGATTACTCCTGCGGACACTCCCTATAAGGACAGGCAAGTGTTAATCCCATCTACCCTAAAAAGGGAGTGGAGTTTTGTGTGCATGACCGTTTTCTATCCCGTCATTAAGGCAGCCTTACTCCATCTTCGGGGAAAGTGCATGTTATATGTACTGTGTCATCCGTGTGTGCAAGATGTTATGCGGGCGTTTACACACGGAACCTCTGTTTATAGTCTCATTCGAAGGACTGTACGGGAAATGGCATCAGAACTGATGTTTACTCCGAGGGAAAAATCCCCCTGTACTGAAACGGCCCGGCAGAGATTCGAACCCGCAACCCTTGGATTACGAGTCCGGCGCTCTACCAGCTGAGCTATTCCGGCCCCCTACATTTCAATTAAATCCCCTCTTATCCTTCTCCCTTTCACTGAATGTAGTCTTAAATATTTTAGCCTTTCTTTATACTCCATCTTCGAACATTCTTTAATCAACTTTGCAGTACGTCTTTGGACTCCTTCCAGCACTAGGGACTGTCGCTTTAAGAATGGGGACCAAGTCGTATTTCCATACTCCAGGTGGGGCCTCACCTAGGCCTTGTACAATTTCAAAAAATTTTCTTTGGTTAGTATCTAAATGTTCTCTTAATTATTCCAACCATCTTATTTGCTTTGTTCACAGCTCCTTCTATGTGTGTGTCAAACAATAACTGGTCATCGAAAACAACTCCCAAGTCCTTTTCTTGGGTACATGTGTGAATATTTTGTGACTTATTATCCAACTTCATTGAATATACCAATTTAGGATTTTTATTTCTTAAGTGCATGACTTTGCACTTTTCAACATTAAAACATACGTTCCATGTGTCTGACCAGGTTTGTAGCTTATGTAGGTCATTTTGTACTTTAATACTATTTTGCACACTATTGTATATTTTAGTATCATCAGCAAATATTTTGCAAGTTGATTCGATACAATTTGGGAGATCATTTATGAAAATTGTAAAAAGTACCAGGCCGAGGATGCTTCCTTGGGGGATCCCACTTAATACCTCAGGTTCAGATGACTTTCCTTCCCCAACACGAACCCACTGAGTCCGGAAGTGTATCCAAAGGAGTACATTGCCTATGATCCCAGGGGTAGGTGTTAGGTAACCGAGCGTTCAGCAACCTCAGTCAGAAAATCTGTCAAATATGACAAAAACAAACAAACATACAAATACACGAACAAACAAAACAAGAACCAAAAGTGAAAAGCAGGAAAAGTAGAGCAAATGCCGAAGACGAAGGAATGGTGCTGCAGGACCGCTAATGGACTCACTTTTCGTTTTCGGCAATAAACATACATAATTGGCATCACGGAAATTATCAACTACGTAAAAGATTGACAGCCTCGTTTACATTTCTTTGGTGAAAATTCTACAGGTTTTGATCAAATTTCTCAGGAGGCTATATTGACTCGATTTGTATTGAATCCCACTGTTATGAACTATTGAATCCCACTGCTATGAACTATTGCAGCTAGTGAAGAGTTTTCATATCTGTAATATATTTTCTTAATTTCATGTTCCCAGTTTCTCCATCTTCAAACTCCCCCCCCCCCCCCCCCCCCCCCCCCCTCCCCCCCCCCCCCCACTCCTCCTTAAGTCCAAATCTTTGCCAAGTCATTACTATGAAGACAGTTCAGTTGTTGGCCTGCGCTTGTTTTTTTCCCCACTATTAGATTGTTCGTCTATGTATTTGTCTGACTTTATTCAAGTTTAAAAGGCTTGCCAGTCTTGAATAAAAGTTACTCTGTGTTAGGTTTTCTTATGGGAGCAAACGTTACCCCACTTGTTTACCTTTTGTTGAATCCCGTTCACATCCTGGTTGTCATGTGTTCCGCTCGTGCATAAGGCAAATGGGAAAATTGCCTTACTCAGACAACTGCACGGAATTTAGGTGTTTCCCTTCACTCAGCACTTTCCTTCCAGCAACATGTTTCCATAGTCTGCCATGTCTGTTACTTTTAGCTTCGCCGCATTGGTTCTGTGCGACATCTCTCTGCTTATGCCACAAAACCCCTTAATCTTTCTTGGTATGATTAATCCTTTATACTATGGATCGTCTTTGTTGCTCTTCTTTGAAAATGTTCTAGAGCTTCTGATGGTCTCTTTAGCATTGAATACCATACAGTATTGCCATACTCAAGAATGGGTCTAACTAATGTCTTATACAATTTCAAGAAAGTGTCCTTTTCTACAAATGTAAAGGCTATTTTCATTATTCCAATCATTCTGTTGGCCTTGTTAATACTATTTGCAATATGTTTGTCAAATAACAAGTTTTTGTCGAAAGTCACACCTAGGTCTTTCTCTTCCTCACATTTAGATACTTTGATTTACTTGTCCCCAATTTCATTATATAATCATTTTGTGTCTTTGATTTTCCAATATGAAGTACTTTAAATTTTTCTGCATTAAAATATAGGTTCCAAGTATCAGACCAATGTACTAATGTTTCAATATCCTTTTGTGATTCCTGATGCAGTTTCGGAGAATCATAAAGTTTTGTGTCATCTGAAAAAATTTTTCATGTAGGTCTACTCTTTAATTTAACAGGGAGATCATTTATAAACACCGTGAATAATGTTGGTCCCAAAATACTGCCTTGTGGTATCCCACTAATAACATCAGCACTACGAGAGAAGGAACTACCAATCCTTACCTTTTGAGTCATTTTTAATAGAAAGTCCCTAACCCAACCAAGTACATTGCCTACTATTCCATAAGACTCCAATTTCTTTAATAGTCTTTCATGTGGTACTGAATCGAATGCTTTTCTAAAATCTAAATACAATACATCTGTATTCTCCCCTTTATCTATCTCCTTTGTAAAGTCTTCCATCACTTCTAGAAGTTGAGTCACACAAGATCTGTTTTTACGAAATCCATGTTGGCACTCCTCTAGCTTCTCTTCCAGAGCCTTTCCGCTACACCCTTCCTGTAGTCTTTCCAGCCTTTCTACTACTTTTGCAAACAGCCTGATCAGTCTGTCCCTCTAGGTTATCACATCGTCTGAATAGCCTGGTGTCATCAGCAAAGATCTTCGTCTGGCCGTTTACGTGTTATGGCAAGTCGTTTATGAACGGCACAAAAAGGATGGGTCCAATCACCCTGTCTTGCAAGATCCTATCGGCATGTAATTCTGTGACAGCAGCCTCCAAAGATACTGACTTGTCTGTAAGTTTGTCTGCTTGTTTTTTTTAGATGGTTCTCGTTAAAAGCGGCAAAAATAATCAATTTTGACAACAGTCGCTGATGACCTACTCGTTTTTGAGTGAACCAGTGTTTTAGGAAGAAGAAGAAGAAGAGATACACCCAGAGAATGGGCTCATAATTATTGTCATGACAAAGAAAATAGATTCGGTAAATTGGATTTTGTGGACTATAACCTTGGCATTAGCCACACATACTTCCGGTTACTCGCTAGAGCAGCCGATGATTTTCAGTGTACTGGGGGGCTTGTTTCAGTAAACGATGATTTCCAAAGCATCTCGTCATCAGATTTTCATAATTTGTTTATTCCTGCTTTACACGGCGTCTTCAGAAGATTTATATGATATTTTAGGTGTCAGAAAGGGAGCATCGACTCAAGAAATCAAATCGGCATACAAAAAGTTGGCCAGAGAATGGTGAGATAACTGAAAAAAATGAAGTCTGAAACTAACTCCGTATCTTTGAAATGATGATTGCCAGTTATGTGTGTGTCTTTTTGTAGTGTCTACCGATCAGGCTGTTGTTTGTCAGTGAGTTTTGGTCACTATTTTATTTTCGTCTTTAGCTAAGCTGTCATTGTGCACTCTTCCAGTTCAAGTATATATTGAGGACAGTCCAGTCAATGATGGACATTTTTGACAAATGAGACAACTGAATTAGCATGTCATATTTCAAAAATTTAAAAGAAGATTTGGCATCTAAAGATTGTCAAATATGTGTCGTAAGTGAAGATCATGTCGGTATTTTTAAATCAGTTGCTGAATAGATGAGCCTTTGTTCTGTCAACCGTAATGAAAACAGCTGACTTTGGTTGCTGACCATGCCTTCTTCATAAGTTTATAATTTTGTGTGTGTGTTTACTGATCTTCTTCTTTCTTTAAGTGTCCGCCTTCATCAAGTTGAAGATTCTGACACTATAGTAGGGGGTTTCCGGATCAACGGTAGATCAAAACTGCTGCCTGGATTGTCAGCTTATGAATAAGTGGGCCTTATACTGGAGTGGGTGGGACGGACTAAGGTGAGGAAGGGGAGGGATAGGTGGGGGAGGGGGGGGGAGGGGCAAGAGGGCCAGGAGAGGGAGCGAGAGAGGGGAGGGGGGAGTAAGGGGGGGGGGGGGGTTATATCCAGGATCTGAAGTCCTCCAGTGAGGCCGATGCCACTGCCTCAGCTGGAAGATTGTTCCACTCCCTCCCAGTGCGCGGAAAGAAGCTGTTCTTTCTGTAGTTCCTGCAACAGGATTCTACTTGGTACTGCAGCTCATGAGAATTTCTGGTGTTGTACTGGTGGGTGTAGCGCGAAGGGGTGTGCGCAGAGTTGATCTTGATGTTGCCGTGGTGAAACTTGTAAAAGGTGGCTAGCCTGATTTGCTGACGTCGTTGTTCTGGAGGAGCCCAGTGCAACTGCTTGTACATAGCACCTATGCTGGATGTCTGTCGGTAGCGATTTACAACCCTGCACACCGCCCTTCATTGAACCTTTTTAAGTGCCATCTTGTCTCCTTCTTGATGGGGATCCCACACCTGTTAGGCGTACTCTAGGGTTGGGCGCATAAGGGCTTTATAGGCTTTCTCTTTGGTTTGGATAGAGACGAATTTCAGGTTTCTCTTCACAAAGCCGAGGGTCTTAGAAGCCTTGCTGACGATGTTGTTAATGTGGGGTTCCCATTTCAGATATGTGGACAGGGTGACCCCTACGTATTTTTCCTCCTTGGTGGGCTGGAGGCTATGACCATGCAGATGGTATGTGGCCTTGTGTCTTGTGCCAAAATGTAGAGTGTGACACTTGTCCGGATGGAAGGACATGAGCCAAGTTTGTTCCCATTCACTGATTCAGCAAGTTTGTCAAGGTCTCTCTGTAGTGTGGCTTGGTCACTGGCCTTCCTGATGGTCTTGTGGCAAGCAGTGTCGTCTGCGAAAAGGGGTACGGTTGAGGAGAGGCCCGTTGGGATGTCGTTAATGTAGAATAGAAAGAGGCAAGGTCCCAAGACAGAGCTTTGGGGGACTCCAGACTCAACCCCTACAAATGCTGATGTAACTCCTTCCACCACAACTGCTTGCTGCCTGTTGGTCAGGAAGTTCCTTATCCACCTGTTCAGGTGGCCCCGGATTCCATAGTGGTGGAGCTTGTGAACCAAAAGCGAGTGAGATACCTTGTCAAAGGCCTTGGAGAAGTCCATGACCAGGATGTCATGCTGTCTTCCTTTCTCTCTATCAAGTGTGATGTCGTCCACGAGTCCTAGCAGTTGACTCACACAAGAACGCCCTCGACGGAATCCATGTTGTTGCTGGCAGATGATGTTATTTTTCTCTGCGAAGCCCATCACAGTGTGGACCAGGATGTGTTCTAGGACTTTGCCAGGAACACTCGTCAGTGAGATCGGATGGTAATTTTCAGGCCTGTAGCGCTCTCCCTTCTTAAAGATGGGTGTAACGTGCGCTGTCCTCCAATCTTTCAGTATGATGCCCGTGTTGATAGACGACTGGTAGAGCAGGGTGAGGGCTGGGGCGAGTTCTTCTGCCAATTCCTTCAGGATACGAGGGCTAATGTTGTCTGGTCCTGGCGCATTCTGGGGATCCAGATTCCTCAGAAGCTTACACACACCTCCTTCTGTGATAGTGATGGTGCTGCAGGTTGGCCCGGGTGCGTCTGTACTGAGTCCTGTTCTTGATGTGAAGTCATCAGAGGAGCATGGGAAGCTTTAATCATTGTTTTATTTTATTTTCATATTTTGTTATTGATTACTCAAGGGATGGGGGGAGGGGAACTGTCTGGAGAAGAGAGGAAACAAATATAATCCTTTTGGGACACTGCACACAACATTTCACACTTGCAGCTTTCTTCTGATAAAATGACTGTCATTCTCCTATTATGATCTTAGGAAAAGCACATGTACAACAACAGAATTTATCCAATGGGAGGAAAATAATAGTTCCAGCAATATCAAAGATTTCAGCATGAACCCCACCAGATACCATAAATTGTAAATTATCAATCAAATGTCTTCAAATATATTACAAGGTGATCTACACAAGAATAATACCTTGAATCGATAATAGTAATAGAGGCGGGTGGGGGGGGGGGGGGGGGGGGGGGGGGGGGGGGGGGGGGGGGGTAGGGGTTACGAGGATAGAAAAAACATAAAGCCAGGAAAAGAAGGGGGGGAGGAGGGGAAGAGAGGGAAGAAAAGTTCTGGTGAGAAAAGAGAGAGAGGGGATGGAGCACAAAAATAGGGGGGGGGGAGGGGGGAGGGCAGTCAGAGGGAGAGGGCAGGAAAGACAGAGGGAGAGGGGGAAGAGAGAGAGGGGGGGAAAGAGAAAGGACAGAGGGGAAGAGAGAGAGAGAAAGAGTGAGAGAGCTCTCTCTCTCTCTCTCTCTCTCTCTCTCTCTCTCTCTCTCTCTCTCTCTCTTCTCTGTCCTTTTCTCTTTTCCCCCTCTCTCTCTTCCCCCCTCTCCCTCTGTCTTTCCTGCCCTCTCCCTCTGACTGCCCCCCCCCTTCCCCCCCCCCCATTTTATGCTCCATCCCCCTCTCTCTCTTTCTCTCCAGAACTTTTCTTCCCCTCTCTTCCCCTCCTCCCCCCCTTCTTTTCCTGGCTTTATGTTTTTTTCTATCCTCGTAACCCACCCACCCACCCTCTACTACTATTATCGATTCAAGGTTTTATTCTTGTGTAGATCACCTTGTAATACATTTGAAGAGATTTGATTGATAATTTACAATTTATGGTATCTGGTGGGGTTCATGCTGAAATCTTTGATATTGCTGGAACTATTATTTTCCTCCCTTTGGATAAATTCTGTTGTCGTACATGTGCTTTTCTTAAGATCATAATAGGAGAATGACAGTCATTTTATCACAAGAAAGCTGCAAGTGTAAATTGTTGTGTGCAGTGTCCCAAAATGATTATTTTGTTTCCTCTATTCTCCAGACAGTTCCCCTCCCCCCACCCCTTCTTCCCCCCCCTCCCCCCCTCCTCTCAGCCTCCTATTTTTAATTTTAATTGCAGTTGTGATGCGTTGTTTCTGTTTCAGCTCTGACGAAGCTACAGCGAAAATTTAGTAAAAATTTGAAGCCAAAGTTACCTGGAATTTGAGTTTTTAAAAATGAAGTGCTAAAATTCATCTACAAGCTTGTTTCAAGATACATATCTCTCCTCAGGATATAATATATATTAATATATATAGATATATATATAACAAACTAATAAAATTCCAAGGATAAGTACCGCACCGTTCCAGCAACTTACAGAGCAGCTTGGTGTTGCAATGACTGCAAGAAATATTGAATTATAAACAAAGCTTGCTCTTATGTCTTAGATTGAAGAAATAGGGGGAGATACGCATTCATATCTGCAGTCAGGTAGATGATTCTGCCTAACTAACAGTAGTGCTTGAGTGGGTGAATGGGGGAAAATAAAATAAATGCTTCTCAAATGAGCCTTCAGCAAGCTTATATTCTCCAAGGGGGAGACATCCTCCAATAGGGAGGGAAACTCACTAACATATAACTCCTGGTCATATACCGATATTTCGAAACTTGGTGGTTTCTCCTCAGTGACCGCGGAAAGTGTAATTTGACTCCTCTGCCTTTTCAGTTTTAAGAAGAATGCAATCCCAGAAAAGGTTTGGTGTGCAATACCGTAGTATGTTTGTTGAGTTTTCAAAAAACCAACCAAAGGTGCCATCTAGAAGCAAAAGAAAATCATAAAAGAGCAAAACAAGCTACATTTTTCTTCTGAAAAGTAGAAAATATAAAAAGATATCCTCTAAGACACAAGTGCTGAGGGCCAGTTCTTGGAATGAATCCGCAAGGGACTAAAATACAACAACTAATAAATTCCAAGGATAAGTACCGCACCGTTCCAGCAACTTACAGAGCAGCTTGGTGTTAGATAAGATAATGTTGCTTATAGCCCAGCCGACCGCAAAGGGCCATATCAGGGTTGTCACCATGTTAAAATCAACTCACCAGTCATAAGCTGACTGCAAGAAATATTGAATTATAAACAAAGCTTGCTCTTATGTCTTAGATTGAAGAAATAGGGGAGATACGCATTCATATCTGCAGTGGTAGATGATTCTGCCTAACTAACAGTATGTGCTTGAGTGGGTGAATGGGGAAAATAAAATAAATGCTTCTCAAAATGAGCCTTCAGCAAGCTTATATTCTCCAAGGGGGAGACATCCTCCAATAGGGAGGGAAACTCACTAACATATAACTCCTGGTCATATACCGATATTTCGAAACTTGGTGGTTTTTTCACAAGAAAATGTAGCTTGTTTTGCTCTTTTATGATTTTCTTTTGCTTCTTAGATGGCACCTTTGGTTGGTTTTTTGAAAACTCAACAAACATACTACGGTATTGCACACCAACCTTTTCTGGGATTGCATTCTTCTTAAAACTGAAAAGGCAGAGGAGTCAAATTACCACTTTCCACGGTCACTGAGGAGAAACCACCAAGTTTCGAAATATCGGTATATGACCAGGAGTTATATGTTAGTGAGTTTCCCTCCCTATTGGAGGATGTATCCCCCTTGGAGAATATAAGCTTGCTGAAGGCTCATTTGAGAAGCATTTTATTTTATTTTCCCCATTCACCCACTCAAGCACATACTGTTAGTTAGGCAGAATCATCTATCTACCACTGCAGATATGAATGCGTATCTCCCCCTATTTCTTCAATCTAAGACATAAGAGCAAGCTTTGTTTATAATTCAATATTTCTTGCAGTCATTGCAACACCAAGCTGCTCTGTAAGTTGCTGGAACGGTGCGGTACTTATCCTTGGAATTTATTAGTTTGTTGTATTTTAGTCCCTTGCGGATTCATTCCAAGAACTGGCCCTCAGCACTTGTGTCTTAGAGGATATCTTTTTATATTTTCTACTTTTCAGAAGAAAATGTAGCTTGTTTTGCTCTTTTATGATTTTCTTTTGCTTTGTAGATGGCACTTTGGTTGGTTTTTTTGAAAACTCAACAAACATACTACGGTATTGCACCCAACACTTTTCTGGATTGCATTCTTCTTAAAACTGAAAAGGCAGAGGAGTCAAATTACCACTTTCGCGGTCACTGAGGAGAAACCACCAAGTTTCGAAATATCGGTATATGACCAGGAGTTTATATGTTAGTGAGTTTCCTCCCTATTGGAGGATGTTCCCCCTTGGAGAATATAAGCTTGCTGAAGGCTCATTTTGAGAAGCATTTATTTTATTTTCCCCCATTCACCCACTCAAGCACATACTGTTAGTTCAGCAGAATCATCTACCACTGCAGATTGAATGCGTATCTCCCCCTATTTCTTCAATCTAAGACTTAAGGCAAGCTCTGTTATAATTCAATATTTCTTGCAGTCATTGCAACACAGCTGCTCTGTAAGTTGCTGGAACGGTGCGGTACTTATCCTTGGAATTTATTAGTTTGTTGTATTTTAGTCCCTTCGGATTCATTCCAAGAACTGCCTCAGCACTTGTGTTTAGAGGATATCTTTTATATTTTCTACTTTTCAGAAGAAAATGTAGCTTTGTTTTGCTCTTTATGATTTTCTTTTGCTTTTTAGATGGCACCTTTGTTGTTTTTTGAAAACTCAACAAACATACTACGGTATTGCACACCAACCTTTCTGGATTGCATTCTTCTTAAAACTGAAAAGGCAGAGAGTCAAATTACCACTTTCCGCGGTCCCCTGAGGAGAAACACCAAGTTTCGAAAGTCGTATATTGACCAGGAGTTATATGTTAGTGAGTTTCCCTCCCTATTGGAGGATGTCTCCCCCTTGGAGAATATAAGCTTGCTGAAGGCTCATTTTGAGAAGCATTTATTTTATTTTCCCCCATTCACCCACTCAAGCACATACTGTTAGTTAGGCAGAATCATCTACCACTGCAGATATGAATGCGTATCTCCCCCTATTTCTTCAATCTAAGACATAAGAGCAAGCTTTGTTTATAATTCAATATATATATATATAATATATATATATATATATATATCCAAAAACAGCAGTCCTCTGCTGGATCAGCTGGCATTTACTGGGTCAAACTAATATGAGATCAGTATTGGATGCTGGCTTGGTGGTGTTCAGGTTGGCAAATACTGGGTCAACCAATTGACCATTTTCGTTGTACTTAGCTTACTTATATCATTGTGTGTGTGTGTGTGTGTGTGTGTGTGTGTGTGTGTGTGTGGTCTCCAATAAGTGAATACTGTATCAGAAGTTAATGTGTGTGTGTGTGTCTGTGTGGTCTCCAATAAGTGAATGCTGTATCAGAAGTTAATGTGTGTCTGTGTGGTCTCCAATAAGTGAATACTGTATCAGAAGTTAATGTGTGTCTGTGTGGTCTCCAATAAGTGAACACTGTATCAGAAGTTAATGTGTGTGTCTGTGTGTGTGGTCTCCAATAAGTGAATACTGTATCAGAAGTTAACTTAGCCTGCGAAGAGAGGGAGGCAAAGAGGGGGTGTGGGAGTAAGGAAGGAGGGAGGAAGGAGTGGCAGGGGGTAGGTGAGGGGGAGTTTCAGAAAATAAATTTGGGATTACCTTGCTCAAGTTTAAGAGAGGGGAGCTAGAGAGACAGAGACGGGTAGAAATGAAACATGGATTTCATGCATGAAGAGGGGGAAAGAGAGAGAAAAAGAAAGACACAGAGAATGGAGGGAGTGGGATGGAGTGAGGGGTCAGTGGGTGGGTAAAGAAATGAAGCATATGTCAGAAACATGAATAATGTGTGTGGAATTATCTTGCTCTGGTAGAAGCGGAGGAGGTGGGGGGAGGGGGAGGGGAGCATCGGAAAGAAAATGAATATTGCATTTGAAATTTACTTGATCCATACAGAGAGAGAAAACAAAATGAAACTAAGGAGGTATTATGAGGAAATCATATTATTACTGCTGCAAATTATGATCGGCATGTACATAAACGATCTTTGAACATTTTGTATAGAGCACATGGCCTTGTGCACGAAAATTATGATAACCCTGCTGCAAACTATGATCATTATCCATATACGTGACCTTTGAACGCTAAGTATGCTGAAGTACAGCTTCATGCACAAAAACATGAAGATACTGCTGCAAATCATCATGCCAAATTCTCACTCCCTGTACTCCTATCAACATGCAGTCAAGTGTCACGTGTTTGTTGAACAACATGCACTGGGTTGATTCAGTATCGTGGAGGATTGCTGTTTCCACACATATTGGGTTTTAAACTGATGGGGACGGTTCGTATTTGGATGGACTGATGCATTATCTATGTATTTGGTTTAGCCCAGCACATGTTGGGTCAAAGCATGTACTGTTTGTAACAGGTGCATAAAGCATTGCTTCCTTGTTCACCACAGTTTTCGAGGGAGGCTAACATCTGGTCACATTATATATTAGAATTTGTAATTAGTATAGGCATGTGTGTGGGTGTGTGTGTGTGTATGAGTTAGTGTGTGGGGGCGGGGGAGGGAGGGGGGGTTGGGGTTGAGAGAGAGATAGTATTTCTATTTGTTATCTTGTTTTTTAAATTATAAGTTATGAACATGTATAATTTGCCTTTTTGTTTTTACTTGGAAAGTTGTACATGTGCATATGTACGTTTGTGGTTGTGTGTGATATATGTTTGTTCAATATGATGCACATATTGTGTTTTCAGGCATCCTGATAAGAACAAAGCTCCAGATGCCACGGATCGATTCACTAAGATTAATGAAGCATATGAGGTACAGTCCTGACTTTATGCTCAGTCTTTCAAATCCTTTTCAGAGTGTCGCATATTCATTTTTTTTTTCTCGACAACTTTGGGTAACCATACCTCCTGCAAGAATTTTCAGGAGATATGGATTCAACTGTTCCCCCCCCCCCCCCCCCCCCCCCCCCCCCCCCCCCCCCCCAATGCTGGAAGTGCCTCATGCTTTGCTATCATGGACACTGTCACTTTTCAGACAAGTGTGACTTAGTTTGCAACATGTTTAAAATTTGGATCGTGCATAAATGTATGATGCTTGACTACTATTAGTACTAAGGACTGAAGAGCTGAGGCCCTGCTGTTTTCATAAACATTTACAGTCTTGTGGCTTGTGCCCCCCACCAAAAAGCAACAACAACAACAACAAAAAACAACAACAAAACAACAACAACAACAACAACAAAAAACAAAAAAACAAGAACCAAACCAAAACTGTGCAAAAATGCGAATCTTTCAAGCACGATGGAGTTGATGAAATGTAGTTCAAGTAGGCAGTTAGACCTCTGAGAAGTAAAGTATGACATGTATTATTACCCTTTCTGTGATTATCAGGTGTGCTCTTTATAACTTCAAATGGTACTATACCCCCATTTCTACATGATCTAAAACACTCATGCTTGACAAAAGATTGTTTTGCTTCTAGATCGATCAGTATTTCAGATTCATCTCAGAGCCTTTTCAATAAAACCAGGGGGTAATTGTACCCGCCAGCAAGAATTTTCATTCAAACCAGGGGGTAATTGTACCCTCCAGCAAGAATTTTTCAATAAAACCCAGGGGTAATTGTACCCTCCAGCAAGAATTTTCAATAAAACCAGGGGGTAATTGTACCCTCCAGCAAGAATTTTCAATAAAACCAGGGGGTGATTGTACCCGCCAGCAAGAATTTTCAATAAAAACCAGGGGGTAATTGTACCCTCCAGCAAGAATTTTCAATAAAACCAGGGGGTAATTTTACCCTCCAGCAAGAATTTTCAATAAAACCAGGGGGTGATTGTACCCTCCAGCAAGAATTTTCAGGGGCATGGACTGAACTGAAATGGGTGTGTGGAGTTAGGGGTGGGTGGGGGTGGGGGAATGAAGGTTGCTTTGGTCTGATATTTGTAAAAGCACAGTTACATGTGATGTGGGGAGGGGGAACAAAGGGGCAGAGGTCAAGCATGCTTTCATCAAGTGAGTGTTCATGCTTATTAATGCTCAGTGACTGATAGCGTTGTTGCTTGTGTGGTTGTGGCCAAAAATAGTTCAGAGTCTTGTGAGTCTGATGGAATCGATGAAATCTTAATTTTACCGCATGCCCCAACAGGCAATAACTGGTTTGTGATGAAACCTAGCTGGAACGTGAAAGATCTTATCATTTTAATGATTTTTCTCTACTTGTTTTTTTTTGTTTAGCTTCAGAGGGTGCTATGTACTGTATTGTGCCAATTCACTTGTTATAGGGGTAGCAGTATCAGAAATTTTTACTGAAAGTGATATTGGATTGTCAGTGTATTCCATTTTATATTGTGACATGGTTAAAAAGCTGGAAGACCAGAGTGTGTGTGTAGTGTGTGTGTGTGTGTGTGTGTGTGTGTGTGTGTGTGTGTGTGTGTGTGTGTGTGTGTGTAGTGTGTGTGTGTAGTGTGTGTGTAGTGTGTGTTGTGTGTGTGTGTGTAGTGTGTGTGTGTGTGTGTGTGTGTGTGTGTGTGTGTGTGTGTGTGTGTGTGTGTGTGTGTGTGTGTAGTGTGTGTGTGTGTGTGTGTGTGTGTGTAGTGTGTGTGTGTGTGTGTGTGTGTGTGTGTGTGTAGTGTGTGTGTGTGTGTGTGTGTAGTGTGTGTGTGTGTGTGTGTGTGTGTGTGTGCGTTTAAGATCTTATTCTAAGAATTTTTGTTGCACTGCATTTTAATCATTGTCAGACGCTGAGCGATGATGCGAAGAGGCGGGACTACGACAACTTCGGTTACACTTCAGCCCAAGAAAGGCCTCAGCGACCACAGCATCCGGACTTCGGTTTTTCTTTTGAAGATTTATTCAGTGGCCAAGGCTTCACATTTGGGGGCTTTGGAGGAGGCTTTGGTGGTGGCTTTGGCCGACAGGCAGAGTCTGTGATTGATAAACACATGACCACACTGAGGTGAGAAGAGCTCCTACTCTTTGTTTTCGTCATCTGTTGCCTCAGCTTGACATTGCTGATTTGAGCCTTTTGGCTGGATTTTACCTTGTCATTCGTCAATAAGTGGGTTTTGTTGTTGTTGTTTTATCTGTCAGTATGATGTGATCCTCTCCCTCATCTTTCAGGGATATCAGCTTTCTGCACTTTGGCCCTCTTAAAGCAGGATTTTGCAGGGAATGGGAATGAAACTGTTTGTTTGTTTGTTGTTGTTATTGTTGTTGTTGTTGTTGTTGTTGTTGTATCCATTGAAAGTGTGGCACTGATCAACACTTTGTTGAGTGCATCAGTATTAACATCAGATCAGTGAAGAGTTTTCAGAAAATGAAAGTGGTCATTTCTGGGCCGGCCAGCCTGGTGATATTGTTGTGACTGAATAGTAGTGACAGTTTGTCGGCACATGCATCCATAACTGTGCTCTCAGTACTTGGTCAGAACAACAAACTGGTAATAATGGTGAAGATGAATAAGGAAATAAACAAAGTGGACGTAATCAATTTTGTAAGGCTCATTACAAATTTGCAGGTTATGAAACGTGACCAAAAAAATGAAAGCTTGCAGTATTACACAGCAGCAACGCAGAAAAAACAACAAACAGATTGAACACACACGCACGCATGCATGCACGCAGGCGCGCACATTAATATTTTGAGGTAGAGGAGTATTTTGTAACTAGGGGTCACAGACTTCTAAAATAATAGGCTTTGAGTTGGGACTAGAATGGAAGGAAGGAATTTGAGAGTGTGATCATGAAAGGTGGACTTGCTCCAGACTGTCGGTGCTTGATATGTGGAAGATCTTTCACCTTGGGTCTTTGCTCTGAAAGAGGAGGTTTTTTTTTAAACATCTTGTATCAGAGTAAGGACAGAGTTAGCAAGGTGTACATCTTTGGAGACAATCAGTCTTCATGCAGAGCACAGTACAGAATACAAACCCTGTTGTGCATTTCTGATGGGTTGCATCTGTGTTCAAAAGTGAAAAGGAAAGCATGATTGATGCATGGCTCGAGATCCTGAAGAAAGGTTCTTTTACAATAATGTTGATAAATATTAGCAATGTGTGACAGGCCTGGAGAGTCATGTGGACAAAATGAAAAAAAAAAATTGATTTGTTTATTTTGTATACGATGCCTTTCAGTACCCAGTGTGTGTGTGTGTGTGTGTGTGTGTGTGTGTGTGCGTGTGCGCGCATGCATGCGCATGTTTAAAATGATAACTTTAAATTCAAATTACACACACATGTACACACATGCATGCACACACACACACACACACACACACACACACACACACACACACATTCACACACACCACACACACACACACACACACACACACACACACACACACACACACACACACACACACACACACACACACACACACACCACACACACACACACACACACAGAGAGAGAGAGAGAGAGAGTAGGATGAAAAAAGCAGCCAACACCCAGGTAGTGGCAGTTAACATTTTTGTTTATTAACATTTTTGGTTTATTAAACCTTCTTCAATAAAACCAAGGACTGCCCCCCCCCTCGCCCCCCCCCCCCCCCCCCCCCCCCCCCCACACACACACACAAAGGTACTGAAAGTTATTCTATATGAAGGAAACAAATAAATAAATTTAAACACACACAAGTCAAAGCTGGTTGTACTGCTCACAGTATTAAAGTGGTTGTTTTTAGAGTTTTTAGAGTTGAAAAGAAATCCAGGTGGTGTGGCTGTAGTGAAAACGTTTTTGCATAAAAGTTGATCTTTATCAACTCCGCTAAACAACATGGACAAGATAGAACACGATGCGTTTTGACCTGTAAGGTCTGCTTCAGGCAGGAGAAACAACACACAGGACAACGAAAATGAAGAACGAGCAATCACTTATCTTTGTCAGATTCGGCACAAGATGGGCGTTGAAGCTGATGTCATCACCATCCCCTTTACTCTGAAACCCCTGGCTGGGATTATAATTACTGATGGTTCTGTTTTCACAGGAATTTTGAGACGAATCTTCAGCCGGAGAGTCACCAGCGACCATGTTTCCTGTATGCCTTTGGCAACTTCTGTTTCAACTGTATGCGCATGGAACACATTCTGGAGAAATTTATTGAGGAGCTGGAAAACGTGGGTGAGTATGGGGCCCTGTGCTAGAGAACGGCTGTGAGTTGTGTGTTTGACTGTGGAGGAGTGTTGTCAAACTCAGGAGTAGTTTCTAGGCCAGATAGTGGGTGAGCACTGTCCAGCTTCATGCAGACCTGTCCATTGTCCTCTTCTTCAGCTGATTCCATCTGGGGTTTTTGTTGTTTTTTTTCTAGACGGTTTCCTCATTTTTTCAGAAGACTTACTTACTTACTTAGGCCATAGCTCAAGGGTGAGCATAGGCCATCGACAACACTCCGCCATTGCACTCGGTTCTGGGCTGCTCGCTGAATGCCTGTCCAGTTGGTCCCTGCCTCTTTATCTCTGCCTCAGTGTCTCGCCTCCGTCGGCCTCTCTTCCTTTTCCCCTGCGGGTTCCATGTCAGGGCTTGACGTGTGGTGCTGGATGCTGGCTTCCGGAGAGTGTGTCCAGTCCAGCCACACTTCCTCCGCAGAATTTGCTTGGCCACTGGTTCCTGTCCTGCTTGCTTCCATAGATCTTCATTGTTGATTTTTTCTGGCCATCTGATTTTGAAGATGCGTCTCAGACAGGTGTTGATGAAGGTCTGAATTTTTTGCTGTATTGCTTTGGTCATTCTCAAAGTCTCACAGCTGTAGAGCAGAACTGACTTCACGTTTGAATTGAAGATACATTAAAAAAAAAATTTTTTCTTTAAATATTTTTTTTATAGAAGAGCCTGGGATCAAATGACTAGGGCATTTTGTAGAAGGAAAGAAACAGAAACAAACCGTAAAACCTGCAACTTTAAATGGCATTGAATTTTTTTGACAATCTGGTAGTTGTAATAATGAGTTGTGCATGCTCCTGTTTGAGAGTTGATGATGGGTTTGAGTAACTATTTCTCATGTATCTGACTGTCCATTCTGGCCAGTCGCCAGCACTTGCAGATCTAACATCAGTTCAAACATGAATGCTGACTTATGACTTCTTGGTCACCCAGGTCATTGCTGCTTTCATCTGAATGGATTTCAAACATGTTGATATTGTTTACTGTGATGCCACGCGTGTCATGTCTGAGTCGATTTCAGATACCCTACTGTAGTCTAGACCATGATTAAGTCTCTGTAGGGTTAGTGATGCTTTGGGAGTTGAATCATCCAGTCATGGTAATACACTGTCCCCTGACGCTGTCTCTATTTGTTTTTGTCAGTCACTCATGATGTAAAGTAAATTTTAAAAAGAAGCAGAAAAAAGCTTTCATGACTCGTGATGAAGCACATTACATTTTGACCCTGCTGGAAGTGAGAGGGTACTTCAGAACGCTGTGTGGTAGCACCCAGTCCCTCCCAAAGGACAAAACATAGAGTGGCCCGTGTCAGGTAGATCTGGAGTCACAGGAAAACGCCAAATAATGGCAGGTATTAAAATTTAGTAGAACTGGTTTTATATTGTATGCTTTGAAGATGTAGCGGAGTTATTGTTCTTCACATTGCATATGGCCTTAGAGCCTGCGAGCCTGCATGACAACAGGTAATGTTCTGTCATCAAGGTTTTTGTATTCAGAAACTGTATAATGAACGCTCATGCAGGGAATCTGACAGGGAAACAAACCTTATGCTTACTTGGTCATTTATTAGATGCATTTTTTCCCTATTGCTTAGTGTGGCTTTTTGTACTGAAGTCAAGTGTGGACATGAAAGTGGGCAGCAAAAGGGTAAATGAACATGAATGAATCAGAATTCAGCATTAGGTACATGTCACAGTTACCAAACCACTAACAATGCTGAGATTTAGCTAGCCAAACCAAGGAGCCAGCTAGGCTGCAGTTCTAGGAAGTTGAGGTAGCCGGACATTTTTTCCAGACAACCTGACCCATTGGTCAGAAAATGCCGCATGCCGGGCTTTGAAAATTGATGTGCACAAAGGGAAATACAGTAAGTTTCATATGATTGGATGAGCAGGCTTTGTGTTTGGTGATGAAATATGGCTCACGAAACTGACTAGGGCTCTCTTACATGTTGGATTCACTCGACAAGTGTGTGTGTGTGTTGTATTGTGTGTGTCAGAGTCTCTGTGGAGTTTACAGAATCTCTGCTGATCAGGGAATTTTTTAGGTTGCCCCCTTGGGTAACTTAATACTGAATTTGCCTGATGTGAGTTGTGTGTGTATTTTGCGAGCAGGAGAATGTTAGATCTTGGCCTGGGTTAACAGATTGATCGCACCTTTGAGAGTTAGTTTGTTTTCTGCGCAGATCTGTGTATTGCGACAGTCCACATTCATCGGAACCCTGATCTTGCCAGCTATTTACGCATCTACAATGTGCCAAGTCTGATGGGGTTGGTGAACGGGCGAGTGTCGCACATGAAAGCAGAAGTCATCAGTCTTCAGGGACTGCGTGAGTTTGTGCGGCAGCTTTTCCCCAGGAACACCTTGCTGAGGGTGAGGCTTGCAATGTTCGTCTCTTTCATCCTTAGCCTACAATAAAACATTTGAATCACAGGATTGGTGGCATGTTTTATTCAGCAGCTGTATTGGAAGAAGAGAAATTATCTCCCTTAGCCAGGGGTGTTATCTGATGTTTAATGCATAAGGTCTTTCAAGTATAGTTAGCACCATTGTGTTGGTATCAGTAAAGGCTCTGAACAGCATTAACATACAACATGTTGCCATCATCTTTTTGTTTTATTTTGCCAGTTTTCTTTCTTTCTTTTTGTTTGTTTTTAACTTTAAAGCTGTGTGTAATGTTGAAAATCAGCTATGATAATGCCAGACACCTACTGACAGAAGTTTTTCATGATTTGTGAAATATGTTGTTTTACAGTTTATTTGATCTAATTCAGGTATTAACTTGTCTTTATGGGTGGGGGTAGATAAGTTCATTCCATATATATATATATATGTATGTATATATGTATATATATATATTACATATGTCACGACCGACCCTGGAGGTCTGCCCTGACAGGATCGGTCTAGGTGGGAGTGAAGGGAGTGACTGACCTCACACGCTCCGCAAGAGACCACACAATAAAGATTACGATACAACACCCATTTATTCACACCAGCAAAATAAACATTCCAACACACGCACCATGCACGATCACAATAGAGCACTCCAACGCACACAACATGCACAATCACGATCAAGCACTCCAACGCACACAACATGCACAATCACGATCAAGCACTCCAACGCACACAACATGCACAATCACAATCAAGCACTCCCACACCCACAACATGCACGATTATAAATAAATATTTCGCCATACGACGTACACGATCACAATTACAGCATTCTAGCACATATGACATATACACAATTATAAAGAAATATTTCCAGTATCGATCCTTTCTCACACCATGGAGTGCGTCCACATCCCTGCCCCTGTCAAGTCCGCAGGGAGCACCCTGTCGCACTAGGTGCTCCGAGCCGGGTTGGTTCTCGCAGGGAGTCGCCCAAAGCCGACACCCTCGACTCCCAAGCGGGCAGTGAAGAGCGTGTCCCGGGGGGGGGGGGGGGGGGGGGGGGGGGGGGGGGGACGTAGCTGTTACTGGAGGTCCTGGACGGGGGTCCAGGCCGGCCAGTCAAGACGGCGGGCTCCTCTAGCAGTCCACGGTCCCGACCAAGGCGTGGCCTCGACCAGCGCGTGGCACCATCCCGTCCGTGGTCTCAGCCAGAACGTGGCCTCGACCAGCACATGGCACCATCCAGTTCGTGCTCCAGGTGAAGCCCCCGGGAGGGGGAAGGACGTAGCTGGGAGGAGAGTCGGAGAGGAGGAAAAGAAGAAGGAAGGAGGAAGGAAGAAGGGTACTGGAACCCTGCCGTCAGTACTGGAACCCTGCCGTCAGTACCGTCTGACCATTGCTGTCAAGTCTTAACAGCCACTCGCATGATGGGCGAGGGGAAGTGTATTCAACGCACACAGTAAACCCATTGAATCAAGTCTTCTCACACGATGCAGGTAAAAGACTGCATTAAATCAACAGGTTATAAAACAAATATGAATTATCTTCACCCTTCTCTCACTCACGCTTAACGTTTTCCTTCCTTAGGAAATAAATCAACACAGCGACCATCGCTTAATAACTGCCACCACATTTGCAAATAATAATTCAATGGCATAACTGTCACATTTTATAAACACATTTCAAAATAACACAAATCTTCAACCACGCATCCGAACGACAAATCATGCGTACGCACACTCGCGAACATAAAACTCGTTCTCCTTGCACACACAAACAGACGGTGGCCGAAGGATAAAAGTCCGGCGAATGTGACAGGGGAGGACGAGCGAGACCAAGCAAGTTCCAACCCTGAATCACCAGGTTCTCTCCCTTCCCACCGACTACCGCATCACCAGATACATAAACAGGAGAAAGAATTTTGGAAATAATTTAGAATGGCCAGGTTAAAGATGGAATTAACCAGAGAAAAGGTCTCACACAATATTTCTCTTACAATTTCGAAAAAAAAGAAAATTGCGCAAAAGCGAAGACTAAGCCGGCTAACAACAACAAATCAAAACAAACAGACCACGAAACTGATGCTTACCAGCTACCCGTGGGTGACCCCGAAGAGGCGGGTCAAAGGACTCTCTCTACCCTCTGTCCAGTCGAGAGGACAGAGGCGAAGATGCGGAAACAGAAGAAGTGATGTCCCTCTCCTACAGGCCGACTGCAGGAATTGAAAGTACTGACTGTACTCTCGATGATAAGGTAAAGAACCAGGACTGGAGCAGGCGCCCCAGAGACATCTTCCGCTCGAGTGAAGAGCTAACCTCCCTCAGCAATGGCGGCCAACATGCCATGCTGCGTCACAGAGTGAGCATACTTCAAACTAAAAGAAACGAAGCACGTGCGACAGGTAAAAAGACAGGCGAGAGGCCGATAGACAGAAAGTTCGAGAGAAAGGTACCGGCCACCCGTGAACTTGCAGGATGAATAGCACGGGCGGTGGAATTAGAGAGAGAGAGAGAGAAAGCAAACCGAAGTTGAGCTGAACCACACCAAGGTGCAACTGCACCACAAGCCACCCTAAGGGACGGCTACACGACAACAGCAACGACAATAAACAAATAAGTAATTCCGCCACCCTAGGTGGGTCGAACGTCGTAGGCCTCGTGACAAACTCGTGACAACATATAAGTATATATATTTTTTAAAATGGTAACAGTATTAATTATTTCCCTGTGTCATTCCAATGAATGGGTGTGTGAGATTTAAGAATTCATGTGTAGTCGTTCTGATTTGGGAATCATGTTTAGTTGTTTGAACATAGTCTTTGTTCCAATCCATTTTTGTCATGTTATTGTGAATTTTATTATTCTGTTTGAAATTTTCATTTAGTCATTCATTGTTCCAGTTCAGATTTTATTCATTGTGTTATGCAATTTATCATTCTAGTTCAAAGTTCTGTTTTGTTGGGGGAGGGGGTGGATGGACATTTTCTACCAGTGGTTTCAAGTGCTTGTGGGTATGTCTGTTTTTAGCGATCTTGATCAGATTTCTGTTGTTTTTTTTCATGGTTATTGTTGTTTTGTACATTTTCTTCAGTCGATTCAAATTTCTGTCTTTTTCTGTCAGTTTATGCATTTCTATTGTTCTGATTCTGCCTTTTATCACTTCATTCATTTACATTTTCATGGCAGCTGAAGGACGGTGACCTTGACACTTTCCTTGATGCCTGGCGAAACAACCAGATGACAGCCATTTTCTTATCGCCTCGTCTGGAGCCATCAGCCAGATTTCTGGCCCCTGCCTTCTATCACCGCGACCGCATCGCCTCAGCGTTTGTCAGCACATCCATGGATGAGGCTCAGGACGTTATGCGCCGTTTCAACATCAACCGACGGAGAGAAACATTCCTCATGTTCAATGAAGAAACCAGCTCTCCTGTAGCCACCGTCAGTGTGAGTGAGGGCGTAACGGACATCTCATTGTGCAGTGTCATGAAAAGATGCATGTGTTTAACAACATATGTGAACTACTGAAAACTGTGCATGATTGAAAGAAGGAGATAAAGAAAAACAAAGGAGGGGAAGAAAGAAGTAGCAAAGAAAAGAGAGGGACAGAACAAAAATACGTGAGAAGGAGAGAAAGAGCCATCAAACCCCCTTTGTACTTATCCTGACTGACATGCAAAATTCCCAGTGTACTTATCCATATTGAACTTATTTATTCAACCACATCCCCGTCTTTAAAGCTTGTCCATTGTGTAAGTGCATGAGTCAGGCATCTCCCGAGACTCATCCATGAACCTAAACGAACATTTTTCCATCTGTAATCTTGTTATGTTGATTTATCGATATTCTCAAAGCCATTAAACCTCATGTTAAAACAGATAGAGTGTAGGCAGTGATGTCTTTGCTGAAACTGAAAGTTCCCTTTACACATTGATACACACTAACATGCTCTCCCCTTCCCTTAACACACTGGAGAACAGCTGAGGTCGTAGTCAACTGTGACCTCAGTGGCTGTGGATGTGTGTGCAGATGCAGCAGCTGTCTCGCAGCACCATTGAGGAGGTGATCACCTCCAACCGTTTCTTGCTGCTCCCCCGTCTCTCTTCCAGAGCTTCTTCGATGAACTCTGCCCCAAGGAGCCAAAGATTTAAACGCCGAAAGTGAGTGTTTGTTTGTTTGTTTATTTGTGGGGAAACTTTGTTCAGGGTTTTGTGGGACTGTGCACACTTACTCCTGAATCTTGGTGGTTCAAGTTAGGGCCATGGTAGTGTTTAGTTGGTAGAGTGTGGGGTGGGATTTATTTGGAGGTTCCAGGTCACCATCACCATGTGGTCAAACCTGCAGTAGCTGAACCCTTTGCATGCAGAACATTAGACTGGCGTGTTAAAAGAATCACTGATCCATGTACGTATTTGATGGGTTGTGTTACTGCACGCTCTTTACTCTCTCTCTCTTTCTCTCTCTGTCACACACACACACACACACACACACACACACACACACACACACACACACACACACACATGTATTTATTGATTTACTTATCCATTTTGACCTCACACCCATTTTCACCAGACTCGCTAATTTCCTCAGATAGTTCAAGGGTAAATTCAATACACATGTGACTGGTGATGACAGTATTATGTGAAACAAACTCTTTCTCCACTATCGTTATCAGCTGGTGAATCATTTTTTTAACAGCTGGCATTTGTGTGAATTTGCAGCTTTCCTACGTATCAAAGCTGAAAACCAGATTGCTGGTCCAAGTTTGAAGTGCTTGCCATCACTTAAAGTGAAAACAAAAACACTGTGAAAATCAATCATTAATGAAGCAATGTCTCTTAAGTAAGTGTATGTTACCTTGAATATATGGCAGGAAGTTGAGCTTATTGTGATTCTGTTCATATAAGAGCTCCGCAGGCTTTTAACTTTAAATGCTTATGATAGTCATCGGCCCTAACAGAGATTTCACAGCATGTTGCTCATTGACACCACCAGCATGTGTATTTGTCTATACCTTGGAAAGAAAAGATGCCTATGGATGTATGATGTATGTTTGTGTGTTATTTCAGTCTTTTTTTGTGAGAACTTGTGTGTATAAATCTTAAATAAATGTTAGCGAACCGCTCAGAGAAACGTGGACAAACGAGTCACAAGACAAAACACTACGCGTTTCGACCTCATAGGTCTTCTTCAGGTAAGAGACAAACGAAAAGAACAACAAAAATTCACTTAGCTTTGATCGCTTCAGAGTTCAGTGCAAGGAAGAACGCCTTCAATTCGTTTGTATCTTACCTGAAGAAGACCTAAGAGGTCGAAACGCGTAGTGTTTTGTCTTGCGACTCGTTTGTCCACGTTCTCCGGGCGGTTCGCTAACATTTATTTAAGATTTGTTTAGATTTCTGCCTGCAGTCGTCTCACTTTGCAACTAGATCTTGTGTGTATAAGTATGACCTTAAGATACAAAATGACACCTCATTTTCACTTTTTCTTTAGGTTGTGTGTGGCACTGATCACCAACAAGATAGCCGACCATGACTCGGCCCGGGAAAAGTTCCGGCAGTTTGCTCAGGTGGACGGCCCTTCCATCAGTATGGAGCGCCTGCAGTTTGTGTACCTGTATGAGGAGGTACAGCACAAAGTAATGCAGGTGCTGACCAGAGGGAACTCGACTCGAAAGACCACTGTACTGGAGGTAAGTGGGCGGTATGTGTGTCACAGGTGCAGGTGCTTAATACAGGTGCGTACATTACGCGCGAGGACACACACACACACACGCACACAGACACAGACAGACAGACACACACACACACACACACGCACGCACGCACGCACGCACGCACGCACGCACGCACGCACGCACGCACGCACGCACGCACGCACGCACGGCACGCACGCACGCACACACCACACACACACACACACACACCCACACACCCCACCACACGCACACACACACACGCGCGCATGCGCGCGCGCACACACACTCACACACACACACACACCACACACACACACACACACACACACACCACACACACACACACACACACCACACACCACACACACACACACACACACACTCACTCACTCACTCCACTCACTCACTCACTCACTCACTCACTCACTCACTCACTCACTCCTCACTCACTCACTCATCACTCACTCACTCACTCACTTCAGAGAGAAGGATCGAAAGAAACACTGATACACAAGAGCTATAGAAACATATTTGTCAAAATTCTATGGAAACGTGTGTCAAAATTCCTGGTTTGGATTATCATCATCAAAATAGTTAAGGTCAGGGGAAGAGGTGGGGTAGCAGGTGGAGTAGCAGGGTGGCTGTCACTGACAGTGAGTGTTGTGGTGGGTGTGGTGGCCAGGTGGTCATCATCTGGCATTGGGGTAGCAGGGTGGCTGTCACTGACAGTGAGTGTTGTGGTGGGTGTGGTGGACAGGTGGGGTGGGGGGTGGGGTAGCAGGGTGGCTGTCACTGACAGTGAGTGTTGTGGTGGGTGTGGTGGCCAGGTGGGGGGGGGGAGGGAGGGGGGTAGCAGGGTGGCTGTCACTGACAGTGAGTGTTGTGGTGGGTGTGGTGGCCAGGTGGGGGGGGGGGGGGGGGGGGGTAGCAGGGTGGCTGTCACTGACAGTGAGTGTTGTGGTGGGTGTGGTGGACAGGTGGGGTGGGGGGTGGGTAGCAGGGTGGCTGTCACTGACAGTGAGTGTTGTGGTGGGTGTGGTGGCCAGGTGGGGGGGGGGGGGGGGGGGGGGGGGGGTAGCAGGGTGGCTGTCACTGACAGTGAGTGTTGTGGTGGGTGTGGTGGCCAGGTGGGGGGGGGGGGGGGGGGGGGGGTAGCAGGGTGGCTGTCACTGACAGTGAGTGTTGTGGTGGGTGTGGTAGCCAGGTGGGAGGGGGGGGGGGGGGTTAGCAGGGTGGCTGTCATGACAGTGAGTGTTGTGGTGGGTGTGGTAGCAGGTGGGGGGGGGGGGGGGGGGGGTAGCAGGGTGGCTGTCACTGACAGTGAGTGTTGTGGTGGGTGTGGTAGCCAGGTGGGGGGGGGGGGGGGTAGCAGGGTGGCTGTCACTGACAGTGAGTGTTGTGGTGGGTGTGGTAGCCAGGTGGGGGGGGGGGGGGGTTAGCAGGGTGGCTGTCACTGACAGTGAGTGTTGTGGTGGGTGTGGTAGCCAGGTGGGAGGGGGGGGGGGATAGCAGGGTGGCTGTCACTGACAGTGAGTGTTGTGGTGGGTGTGGTGGCCAGGTGGGGGGTGGGTGGGGGGGGGGGGGTAGCAGGGTGGCTGTCACTGACAGTGAGTGTTGTGGTGGGTGTGGTGGCCAGGTGGGGAGGGGTGGGTGGGTAGCAGGGTGGCTGTCACTGACAGTGAGTGTTGTGGTGGCCAGGTGGGGAGGGGGGAGGGGGGGTAGCAGGGTGGCTGTCACTGACAGTGAGTGTTGTGGTGGGTGTAATGTAATGTAATGTAAAAGGATATTTATAGAGCGCTTTACCTCACAAGAGC
>CM031611.1:10341662-10344162 GCA_018398815.1 Conus ventricosus | reverse complement strand
TCTCAGACCAGAAGAGAACTTCACAGAATGATCTTCAGCCTCATCCCCATGACTGAGCATTAAAAATGTCTGAAATGTGGCTCGTCGGGCCGTGCTGGTGTGGTGACTTTGTGTTCAGTTTCTGCCGCAGACTCTTGCTCATGGTGAGGTCGTGTCAAGGTCGCCAGTAGTTCAGGGAGTCTGTTTGGAAGGTGTAGTGCTGCCCCCTTGGAGGGGTAAGCTGACTTATGATGGCTTTGCAATCACTGTTGCCATGGGAGACTTAGCGGCTGTTGTCTTGCGCGTGTTGGATCAGCACAGACTGGCTTGAACACCTGTGAAGTGACATGGCTGTGGAGCAGAGTGAACACCTGTGAAGTGACATGGTTGTGGAGCAGAGTGAACACCTGTGAAGTGACATGGCTGTGGAGCAGAGTGAACACCTGTGAAGTGACATGGCTGTGGAGCAGAGTGAACACCTGTGAAGTGACATGGCTGTGGAGCAGAGTGAACACCTGTGAAGTGACATGGCTGTGGAGCAGAGTGAACACCTGTGAAGTGACATGGCTGTGGAGCAGAGTGAACACCTGTGAAGTGACATGGCTGTGGAGCAGAGTGAAACCTGTGAAGTGACATGGCTGTGGAGCAGAGTGAACACCTGTGAAGTGACATGGCTGTGGAGCAGAGTGAACACCTGTGAAGTGACATGGCTGTGGAGCAGAGTGAACACCTGTGAAGTGACATGGCTGTGGAGCAGAGTGAACACCTGTGAAGTGACATGGCTGTGGAGCAGAGTGAACACCTGTGAAGTGACATGGCTGTGGAGCAGAGTGAACACCTGTGAAGTGACATGGCTGTGGAGCAGAGTGAACACCTGTGAAGTGACATGGCTGTGGAGCAGAGTGAACACCTGTGAAGTGACATGGCTGTGGAGCAGAGTGAACACCTGTGAAGTGACATGGCTGTGGAGCAGAGTGAACACCTGTGAAGTGACATGGCTGTGGAGCAGAGTGAACACCTGTGAAGTGACATGGCTGTGGAGCAGAGTGAACACCTGGGAAGTGACATGGCTGTGGAGCAGAGTGAACACCTGTGAAGTGACATGGCTGTGGAGCAGAGTGAACACCTGTGAAGTGACATGGCTGTGGAGCAGAGTGAACACCTGTGAAGTGACATGGCTGTGGAGCAGAGTCTCTTGTGGTGGGTTGCTTCATGACTGCTTCATGCGATGCTTCCTGTACAATGTGGTGCTGAGGCTGCCACTGAACAGACTGGGTTGTTCTATGTATGGAGCTGCTGGGCTGAGCAGTATTGGAACAATGCCGCTGAGATGGTAGGGAAACTGAGATGGGTGAAAAAAAGAAAATTATTGAGCATCATTTTTTGTTCAACGACAGAATCCAGAAGGACAGCAGCATCCTACACTTTAAGAAGATACTTTATCAGAAGACTCTTCCATTCGTAGGAAAAATAAAAAGACAAGTCATGTTCCGAAAGTCTTGACTGTGTTTCTCTTCCTGCATTCGAGTAAAGTGAGATAAAACTAGAACCAGAACTGAACTGATCTTTCTGATGTGCTTACACAAAGCTGACACAGTAAAATGACTGTTGTTAAACAAATTTTGTTCAGAGTTTGATTAAGCAAGGACAAATATATGTTGTGTTAACAGAAACATACACATGTAGGCACGCTTATTGTCATCAATATTTCAGTCTTCCTTGCCTGAGAGGCATTCCTGTATACTTTGCTGCGCTGTCTTTATACAACATGACATTCTTCCTTCTTGTCAGCACGCGAGACAACCAGACCATCCACCTGTACGAGCTCCGCTATGAGTCATTCAAGAACCTGGTGAAGGAAGCGGACACAGGGTTGACGATCGTGGTGCTGGTCGACGAGGACAGCAAGGCCCAGCTCCTTCACACCTTTGCTGAGATCATGCAGCCCTATTCCAGGTAAACGACACAGGTTGGGAGAGACGGGGATTGTGAAAAGAAGACTGAGTTTCTCCATGTCTTTCAGAGATAATGTCGTTGTATTCCAGGTAAATGACATATGTTGAGAGAGACAGGGATTGTGAAAAGGAGACTGAGTTTCTTCTTGTCTTTCAGAGATCATGTCGTTGTATTCCAGGTAAATGACATATGTTGAGAGAGACAGGGATTGTGAAAAGGAGACTGAGTTTCTCCATGTCTTTCAGAGATCATGTCGTTGTATTCCAGGTAAATGACATAGGTCGGGAGAGGTGAGGATTGTGACAAGAAGACTCAAAGTAAATGACATAGGTTGGGAGAGACGGGGATTGTGAAAAGGAGACTGAGTTTCTCCATGTCTTTCAGAGATCATGTAGCTGTATTCCAGGAAAATGTGCAAGGTGTGGGGTAGGTATGGACCCCAGAGGTAATGGTAATGTTGCTTATAGCCCAGCCGACTGCAAAGGGCCACATCAGGGCTATCACCACAGTAAAATCAACTCACATTGGACCCCAAATATAAAGCCTTGGTCCTCAACACTTCTGT
>CM031611.1:10286662-10336662 GCA_018398815.1 Conus ventricosus | reverse complement strand
GCGATGGGTTTTAATTAATTTCAAACGGCTGTGTGCTGACACTCCGTTCTTATCATGCAGAACTGTGGATCTGATGAGAAGAAGCTTTTAATATTCTGTTAAAGAGAACACTTTTTTTTTTCATCTTTGTGAAGGAAAACAGTGAGAAGTACTCCAGCAGCAAACTCAGGTGCGCAGGTCTGCTCTGGTTTTGTTTTTGCTTGTTTGTTTGTTTTGTGGGTGTTGATGAAGTCAGGTGTGTGTTGGCCTGCAGAATTGCAGCGTGATCTGATCCATGCACATGGATATTCTCTTGACAGTCATTACTGGTGACTATTTGGTTCCATTTCTGCCCAGGTGGTTTTCATCATAGATCATGTGACTGCGTCATTGTTTATACTGTTGATGTTTATTCTGCAAAAGTGATGATCTTGTTCTCTGTGGATGTTGGTGTTGTAATTCCAGGTTAGGACAGCTCAGCTGTGTACAAACTCTGGTCTTGTTTTTTCTACTGCCATCCAGACATTTGTAAAAATGCAAAACATGTTTGGACTATGAAAAGTTGGTTTTCTGAGATGATACTTAATCGGTCCTATGCTGTCATTAAGAAACAAACTCTGTGAAACGGGGGCTTAAGACTTGAAGCTAACAGTACTGAACAGTTTTACAATAAACAGGAATCGTTCTTTATTCAAATTGTTGTTTGAAATCAGACTGGCGGAAGATTACTTTTTATTTTCCAAAACAATGGTATGCAGCACGTCCCAGGTTAGTTACACAATGCTAGTATATCACTCACTCAGGCAAAACAATGTTTAACATGGTAGCTGACTGGAGTGCAGTGAATGACCACTAATCTATCTATTTACCAGTATTTGTGTGTGAGTGTTGGATGGCAAAGGTTAAACGCTATAATCCATAGGTGATGAGCTTGCTGATAGCACTGTACATATATTTAACAGTTTATATGCTTCACAGAAACAGATAAGATCTCCTGACATATCCAGTCTCAGTGTGCCATCTTCATGGGGATGACGAATCAGCTCAACATTTTCAAGAGGTAGGTGATAGCCAGAAATGAAATGAAAGCCATGATTCAGCAGACATGTATATGTTGCCCCTTTTACTATTGATGATATCATTATTAAAAAAAAACAACCTGTGTTTGTAATCAAATGAATGTGCAGTGCATTTACATTATTGTAGAATAATGCTAATGTGAGTAATCAGATAAATGTGCTACGCATTTACAGTCAACAAAAGTACACATCAATGTTTTCTAAAAATAAAAAAAAAACCAACATGCGAAAGGGGAGCATGGTGCCCATCTATAGGTACACCCCCCGGCCCGGCCATCTCACTCCCTTTCTCACCATGCATCACTACCTCTCAACACAACAATGGTGTAAAGTAGATTAAGTGCAAAAAGAAATCAAACAAACCACACAACTGAGTGCATATCACACTGCCAGACAACCCCAGCACATATTTCCTCTATCACCCAAGCAGAAGGCATGATTACAGTTCTCAGGTCAGGTTCAGGTAGAATCACAGGTGGTGACTTAATAGAAATATGATGACAAAGGGTTGATGATGTCTCTAAAGTTGTGAGCTGGTGCTGCAGGAGATGGAATGTTGTCAGGCATGAATCTTGGTCTGATTGATCAGTTCAGACCTTTAATGAGAAAGAAAACTATTTCAAATATGGTAGTTTGTTTGTGGTGTACATGTTAAGATGAAGTAACGGATTGAAAACAGGTGTGTATTTTTTCCCATGTGATCCCTTTGTTTGTGTGGACAAATTGTGTTCAATTCAGGGTGCAGTCCTTGGTGTTACAGTGTCTGGTTTGTCTTCCAGTCAACAGTGCTGTATCATGTGAATCCTCTTGCAACGAAGTGCGACTGGTAAAGGGAGAGAATTAACTTGCCATGTCTCTTTATCATACTGATATTTAGAAGGTGGTTTCAAATATGTAGACACTTGTGCATGAAATCAAACCACATGTTATTCTGATATTAGTAGCGGTAGTTGTAATAGTGTCCGTCAGGAAGTGAAAATAGTCTCTTGCACAAACTTGGATTGTTACCCCTGTATCAAATACAGTCGGACGTGCTTTATGTGAACTGGGCTCCATAGTCACAACAATTCAGTGAAGGGTAACCTTAACCAGTGACTTGCCACTCCATGGTCTGTGGAGACAGACAGTTGCCAAGGTCGCAGCTGCAGTATTGGTAATGGGACAGGCTCATGCCGGTGCCTCACCATTTCCCAACCTCAGAGACCCTTTTGCAGCGTCTGAGACTTGCCTTGCTTTCATTTCTCGAATTTGAAGGAAAGAAAATGCTTGTTGTGTCAAGAAGACAAGCTGATGGCTCCTTGCCTATAAAACTGTAGTGCAAATTACATATATTCAGGTTTTCTTGTTTTCAAATAATGTAGAGTCTGTTGACAATAACAGTGCATGCTTTTCATTTTGGTGGTAATGAATTCCCTGAGCATGCACTCAGCTGTTGAAAGAATTTTTATATTCGTTAGTTTTAGTACTATATCGAGTGTGATCTTTAGCCTCATGATGCCTGGGTTTATACCATGCATGCGGAGTAGCAGTTCAGTTCAGTTCAGTGGTTTATTTAACGTCTTTTCATCGCCAGATGATATTAGACACTTGTTAAAAGCCACATCTGATATGTGCATATTTACATAAGTGAAATACCCTAGTGGTACACAAAGTTGTAATCTTTACAAAAATTTTGCAACCTGTGACTGCGAAATAACCATGGCAATTTCAGCAACACATGAACCATATAAGACGCTATTAACATTATCAAAGTGAATCATCTCAATACCTTTCTCCTGATAGAGCGAGGTCAGCACTGAGCATTCAAACAAAAGATGACGCACAGAAATGTTTTCTCTGCAGACACAAGTAATGCCATGAGAATATTTTGTGTTCCAAGTATTCAGCCTTAATTTATGAATCAATCTAACAATGTGCCTTGGGCACAATGGTAAAGTAGCCATGTTTTGACTAAAATTCTGCTTATGTATATACTTTTCCATAATTTGGATTAATTTACAAGAGGACTAATCTTAGGGATTTTTTGACAAATTTTCAGCGTTTCTATTTGCTCCTTCTTTTGCAAGACTGTCTGCTATTTCATTCCACTCTATACCACAGTGAGATGCGGAGTAGCAATGAAGGGCAGGAGTGTGTCTGCAACATGAACTTTAGGATACATCTGCAAGCCTTCTTCCGTTTAGGTTTTTGCGTTTTATATGCAGAATTAAACGTTCAAATGCCATTTGCAGTGTCAAAGCCATAAAGCATTTGAAGCTGCCATACATTCTCATTTGTGCAAGGAATGGGTTTATGTGCACAGAGTAGATATATTTGTTTCATGGACTCTTGGGAAATTCAGTGTTTTGTAACTTTACTACTGAATTGTTTTTTAAGGTCTCTCCTCCCCTGTCTAGCGGTCAGTCAGCAATGTTGGATAACATGAACTGTATGGGTAGCTTTGGTGCATTGTTGAAAAAGCAGGCAACCCCCCCAAGACAGTCTCGAGCTGCAAACTATGGGTTGCACACACACACACACACACACACACACTCACACACACACAATCTTGAGCTGCAAATGATGAGTTGCACATACTAACACACATGCACACACACATGCTCTCTCTCTCTCACACACACACACACACACACAGTCACACCAACAATCTTGAGCTGCAAATGGTGAGTTGCACATACTAACGCACACACCCACACACACATACATACATGTACACACACGCACACGCACACACACACTGTTTGAGAGGGTTTTTAGTTGTATGTCCACATGTCAGCAGTTGGTCAGTCCATACTGCAGACTTCTAGGCTTACTCATCCTGGAAACTCCGGGAAGACAGAAAAGAGTTAAGACAGGAATGGCGCTGGCATGTAGTCCACAAAATTTTTCTGGTCTTGTGGCAGGTTCTCCTGTGTTTCAGAAAGTCTTTGACACTTTTTTTTCTCTGGTCAGAGTTGATAACATGCCAGCTTTTGTTTCGTTTTTTTGTGTGTTGTTTTGTTTTGTAATCTGACAGCTGGTTAGCGAGGCTGTACACACCGTCTTGGATGGAAACAAGGTGTCCAACCTGCAGCGTCTTTCGCAGGGTAGATTTTTTTTTTCATCTTTGTGGTGACAGCCCTGAACAGGCTGTGTGTAGTTGGATGGATTACATTTAAACTTTGCTGAACTGATTAGTGGAAAATACTGACACAGCTTTGACAAACTTGGGAATGAAATATCGAGTGGTTCAGACTGTTGTCTTGTGGTCATAACCCACTTAACAACAAGAAAAAAAGAAAAGAAGACTAAAGAGACAAATATCGAGTCGTTCAGACTGTTGTCTTGTGGTCATAACCCACTTAACAACAAGAAAAAAAGAAAAGAAGACTAAAGAGACAAATATCGAGTGGTTCAGACTGTTGTCTTGTGGTCATAACCCACTTAACAACAAGAAAAAAAGAAAAAGAAGACTAAAGAGACAAATATCGAGTCGTTCAGACTGTTGTCTTGTGGTCATAACCCACTTAACAACAAGAAAAAAAGAAAAGAAGACTAAAGAGACAAATATCGAGTCGTTCAGACTGTTGTCTTGTGGTCATAACCCACTTAACAACAAGAAAAAAAGAAAAGAAGACTAAAGAGACAAATATCGAGTGGTTCAGACTGTTGTCTTGTGGTCATAACCCACTTAACAACAAGAAAAAAAGAAAAGAAGACTAAAGAGACAAATATCGAGTCGTTCAGACTGTTGTCTTGTGGTCATAACCCACTTAACAACAAGAAAAAAGAAAAGAAGACTAAAGAGACAAATATCGAGTGGTTCAGACTGTTGTCTTGTGGTCATAACCCACTTAACAACAAGAAAAAAGAAAAAGAAGACTAAAGAGACAAATATCGAGTCGTTCAGACTGTTGTCTTGTGGTCATAACCCACTTAACAACAAGAAAAAAAGAAAAGAAGACTAAAGAGACAAATATCGAGTCGTTCAGACTGTTGTCTTGTGGTCATAACCCACTTAACAACAAGAAAAAAAGAAAAGAAGACTAAAGAGACAAATATCGAGTGGTTCAGACTGTTGTCTTGTGGTCATAACCCACTTAACAACAAGAAAAAAAGAAAAGAAGACTAAAGAGACAAATATCGAGTGGTTCAGACTGTTGTCTTGTGGTCATAACCCACTTAACAACAAGAAAAAAAGAAAAGAAGACTGAAGAGACAAATATCGAGTGGTTCAGACTGTTGTCTTGTGGTCATAACCCACTTAACAACAAGAAAAAAAGAAAAGAAGACTAAAGAGACAAATATCGAGTGGTTCAGACTGTTGTCTTGTGGTCATAACCCACTTAACAACAAGAAAAAAAGAAAAGAAGACTAAAGAGACAAATATCGAGTGGTTCAGACTGTTGTCTTGTGGTCATAACCCACTTAACAACAAGAAAAAAAGAAAAGAAGACTAAAGAGACAAATATCGAGTCGTTCAGACTGTTGTCTTGTGGTCATAACCCACTTAACAACAAGAAAAAAAGAAAAGAAGACTAAAGAGACAAATATCGAGTGGTTCAGACTGTTGTCTTGTGGTCATAACCCACTTAACAACAAGAAAAAAAGAAAAGAAGACTAAAGAGACAAATATCGAGTGGTTCAGACTGTTGTCTTGTGGTCATAACCCACTTAACAACAAGAAAAAAAGAAAAGAAGACTAAAGAGACAAATATCGAGTCGTTCAGACTGTTGTCTTGTGGTCATAACCCACTTAACAACAAGAAAAAAAGAAAAGAAGACTAAAGAGACAAATATCGAGTGGTTCAGACTGTTGTCTTGTGGTCATAACCCACTTAACAACAAGAAAAAAAGAAAAGAAGACTAAAGAGACAAATATCGAGTGGTTCAGACTGTTGTCTTGTGGTCATAACCCACTTAACAACAAGAAAAAAAGAAAAGAAGACTAAAGAGACAAATATCGAGTGGTTCAGACTGTTGTCTTGTGGTCATAACCCACTTAACAACAAGAAAAAAAGAAAAGAAGACTAAAGAGACAAATATCGAGTGGTTCAGACTGTTGTCTTGTGGTCATAACCCACTTAACAACAAGAAAAAAAAGAAAGAAGACTAAAGAGACAAATATCGAGTCGTTCAGACTGTTGTCTTGTGGTCATAACCCACTTAACAACAGAAAAAAAAGAAAAGAAGACTAAAGAGACAAATATCGAGTGGTTCAGACTGTTGTCTTGTGGTCATAACCCACTTAACAACAAGAAAAAAAGAAAAGAAGACTAAAGAGACAAATATCGAGTGGTTCAGACTGTTGTCTTGTGGTCATAACCCACTTAACAACAAGAAAAAAAGAAAAGAAGACTAAAGAGACAAATATCGAGTGGTTCAGACTGTTGTCTTGTGGTCATAACCCACTTAACAACAAGAAAAAAAGAAAAGAAGACTAAAGAGACAAATATCGAGTCGTTCAGACTGTTGTCTTGTGGTCATAACCCACTTAACAACAAGAAAAAAAGAAAAGAAGACTAAAGAGACAAATATCGAGTCGTTCAGACTGTTGTCTTGTGGTCATAACCCACTTAACAACAAGAAAAACAGAAAAGAAGACTAAAGAGACAAATATCGAGTCGTTCAGACTGTTGTCTTGTGGTCATAACCCACTTAACAACAAGAAAAAAAGAAAAGAAGACTAAAGAGACAAATATCGAGTGGTTCAGACTGTTGTCTTGTGGTCATAACCCACTTAACAACAAGAAAAAAAGAAAAGAAGACTAAAGAGACAAATATCGAGTCGTTCAGACTGTTGTCTTGTGGTCATAACCCACTTAACAACAAGAAAAAAAGAAAAGAAGACTAAAGAGACAAATATCGAGTGGTTCAGACTGTTGTCTTGTGGTCATAACCCACTTAACAACAAGAAAAAAAGAAAAGAAGACTAAAGAGACAAATATCGAGTCGTTCAGACTGTTGTCTTGTGGTCATAACCCACTTAACAACAAGAAAAACAGAAAAGAAGACTAAAGAGACAGAAACAAACAGTTCAACTTGCTCAGTGAGAAATGTATCAATTAATTATTGTTGCAGGGACTGTCATGTATATTGTCCTGCTTGCATTAGATGAAAACAGTTTCACCGATACACAACGAAGCAACAGCAGTAGCGCGAGGTCTGTTGCAGGTAACCTCATCATCACCTGATGTTTTCTATGTACTGCTCTAGCTGGGACGGAGTCAGGTCAAACTTGAGTTTGTAAATGAAGTGAAAATGAGCAACAAAAAGTTACCTTCATGACAGAGCATGAAAATTGGGCCTGGAAAAAAAAAAGGTGGATCAGGACATAAAACAGGAAGCACAATCTTACTGATTGCCTCCCTTCTTTCTGTCTACATATGCACAATAAATGAATGGAATTTTTCAGTCTGATCTCTGTGGAATCATCACCTTTCGTCTTGAAATACCCGGTATTTATTGGCTTGTTGATTTTTTTCTTCATTGGATCTCGTTATGTGCAAATATTTGTTATTGAAATATGGGTGTATGTGTGCATATGATGTATGTGTGCACATGATGTATGTGTGCACATGATTTTCTGTGAGTATTCAGTCCCATGAAAAATTCAAAAAAAAAAAAAAAGTTCATTTTTGTGTGGCATGCTCGATATGCGTATTGTGGTTTTACTTCACTTGTTTTCAGTAGCAGATGTTGCAAACTGAAATCTTGTCAACAGAAACATTCACAGGCCAAGTTGCGGACAAACACAACAGTGAATGTGAAGATACATGAAACCTGGCAGGAATGTCCGCCATAATATGAACTCCCTACCTTTCAAGCCCTGCCCCCCTCCCCACCTCTTCCAGCAAACTTTCTCTCTGTGTCTTCGAAACTTTCGCTTTAACATTTGCATATTATGGGATGCATCAGGCATGAATGAATAAGCCATCGTTTTTTTCTGCCAGCAGCCAGTGATGGTTTCTCTCCCTTGTCTACCATCTGACTGGAGGTCCATGCCGACTGCCTGATGCCAGCTCATCTTTAGCCACCATTCCTTAGACCTCTTTGAGTTCCTGTGGAAGATGTGTGTGCAGGTCTTGAAGGCAGGAGTCTTGAAGGCAGGAGTCTTGAAGGCAGGAGTCTTGCAACGTGGCCAAGCCAGTCCAGACAGCTGTCACAGGCTGTCGTCGTTATACAGGAGTTAGCTGTCACAGGCTGTCGTCGTTATACAGGAGTTTGGTCTGGTTCATGATTTCATAGTTGGAGATGAAGCGATTGCGTCAGATTCCTTGTATTCCCAGGAAGACTCTCTCTCTCTCTTAGGTTTCAAGGTACTCTGATCGTTTTAATGGGGATACATTACTGTGTTACCAGTATGGCAAATATTGCTCTCATGCCAACCTAGTATTCTGTTACATTGGATTCTTCTTTAGCCTATTTACACCTGTAGCTCTTTTTTTTTACACTGATTCCGTCTTTCTTTGAAACGAAACACACATAGGCGATCTCAAAATTCTGGGAACATTCTTGGAAACTCTTTACGGGGAACATTCTTGGAAACTCTTTTCACGACATGAATGTATTCAAGAGTATGAACGAAAAGGAGCGACGCATTACTTGGGTATTAAATGCTCCATGACAATAGATTTAAAATGTAAATATGGAGGAACACGAAAAACACTCTGAATTGAATTGTGGTTGAAAAGGATGAACAAAGAGGAGCACACTGAGGCACAGGAGTTTGCAGAAAAAAAAAAAAAAACTTCATGGGAGGCTGAGAAGGGAGTTGGCATGGTTTCAGGTTGTTGACTTGCTTTCAGTTTCAGTGTCAGCATTTTTGCTTCCATGACAACAAACTGGTTGCTATACTTGGGTATTGTAAGTGTAATTTGATGATGTTTGCCTCTGTGGAGTTTGAGAAAGATACATTTTGAGTGAATTATATGTCTGCATCGTTCATTGAATTAGATCTGAACTGTTTTTCATACTGCATGGTTGTAGGACCCCGATTCCATAGGAACTGTAAAGCACACCTTGTCAAGTATGACAAGAAGTATCAGGAAACTAAGCATATCAAGGCGGTGAGGTGAGGCTGGTTGACCTACCAGAAGAATATTGTGTTCTTGATCCAAGATGCGTTGAATATCCTCAGGTTGATGCAAGAGCCCGACACCGTCAGAAGAGTTTCTCTTCCAATTCACCGTCTGTGCAGACTCTAACTGCTTCCAAGCCCTTCAGATGAGATTTTCAATGAAGATTCTCTGTGTGTGCACACATGTATTAAAGAAAAAAACCCCAAAAACACCTTGTGTGCGTGTTGTTTAATCCTATTCATGTTGAATTCCATTCCATCTTTAGAACAGTATGCCACTGTCTGCTGGTGGAGTAGACAACCCAACACAAAACTAAACTGCCCCCAAAGCATATATCATCGCCAAAGACAGACAGTGGCTGTCTGTACGGTGGAACCGAGAATGGTCATATGTGAAAAAATCTCTTCAGTGCTGAACTTCAGAGCCAGCACCCCTGAGTTTGAGTCATTTTTCAGCCTTGAAACTGGGGGTCCAAATTTCAAGAAACCACACACATTCATATCTTTTTTCTCCATGTTCATGATCTGTGTGCTCATTTCAGCAACAAAACTGCCAAAAGATTGGGTACTCAAAGCATTTATCAACATTTGGTTATGAACCGTAACGTGGGTGGCCTTTTGTGGTTTTCTCATCTTGTGAATAGTCAGAATTTGTTATTTCTTACCTTGTGGTGAAATTGTATGGTGTGTGTGTGTTTTGAATTAATTCACTGTTCCCATTCTCCATTTCTGTGAAGTCTGTTCATGATCTGCTGACCTGTCTTGCCAGCGAGCCATTTGATTGTGAGGGCAAAGTGCAATACAATCCTCTCCCATCCTCTCGTTCCTATTTCCTCAGTCATCTCTCTTCCATTTCCTTAGAGTTCAATCATCTTGCACAATGAAACTACAAAAAACAAACTGGATAATTCTTGCACTGCACTGTACAATCATCCAACAAACCATTATATACAATGTACAGTGTATCCAAAAACATGACCAGTGGGAGTTAATTGAAACAGATGTTTACGTTAAGGTTTTCCATACTTTCAAAGTAAACTCTGACTGGTCGATCAAAGTGATTGCGTTGGAATCCGTGGGGAGTTTGGGGAGAGTGTGGCGAGGGATGTAGTGGATGAAAGGGGGAAGGGGTGAGGAGCAGGGGATTGGGAAATGGAGGAAAGGGGGTGGGGTGGGGAGGGTAGGGAAGGAATTCTCGATCCTTTCCCTGTTTTGTAAAGGCATAGCAGTGGTAACAGAAATCATGTTTGGAAAAAAAATTTGATGCTTAACTTTCTCCCATTCAATAATTTCTTTGGACTGTGCACTTCCATGTGTCTACAATCTAACCATCTCAAAAACAACAAAATTGTTTGGACTGTGCACTTTCATGTGCTTATAATCTAATGGCCCCCGTCTGGGGAGGGGGGAGGACGGAGAAAATTAAGACAACACGCCTCCTTCTCCTACCAAAAATATGCTAACTCCAGAAATTGGACTAGCACCAGGCCTTGAGATTAACAAGCAACACTCTCATTCGCATGAGTGCACATGAGTATCCCGACCTTTCATGCAAAAAAACCCTGGCAAAATCGCCATTGCTTGCAATGGTGTTTTTTTTTAAACTTCTGCAGACAACAGATTAGACTGCCACTGCATTTCCTTTTTTTCCCTCATTTTCTCTCTGTCTCCTTTTTTTTCTTCTTTTTTTCCAAATTACACCTCATGTACATTGGATTGGAGATAGATTGAAATGGTGGTGGCGTTTTGAAGTGGTAACTTTTTCTGTGCGTTAATCAGACACATGAAGAACTTGAGACAAAAGGAAAATTCAACCAACTAAAACTACGGCGGTTGATTTTGAATTTTCATCAAACATTTCATTTCATCTGCAGTGATTGCAGTTGTCAGATAATTCCAGTGGACAAGTGAAACAAAAGTAGAAAAAGTACTGTCTGCATGTTATTGTGATTTACCAAATAATTCCGGTGTTTTGTTCCCCTTTTTAATTGTTGTTTGCATTATATGGCGAGTCTTTTTTCATGTGTGTGCGATTGATGCATGTACTTTCTGAAAGTTGTGGAAGTATTTGTTTTATATCGCTCTTCCTGTCAATAAAACAATTGCTTGTTTTGATTCAATTCTGACTAAGTGGTGTCTCGTGCGTTTGTAAGAGTGTACATATCTGTCCTGGAAAATCTGACACAAAAATCGTTTTGCCGTCGATCATTTGGCAGAGCAGGATGTGGTTCATGTCCTGTCAGTTGAACTGCTTGCAACATTACTTCAAGGTTGCCATTCCTGAAGGTTTTAGGAATCTCCCCGTTTTAAAGAATAATTCCTGAAATCAAAACTGCATCGAATATTTGTGAGCTAGGGTGTCACTGTCACAAAGGTACAACTGTTATCAAAGCCGAGATAGTGTTTTATGATTGCTAGCAATTACATGCCATGTTTTATGGTTTTTTTGTCCTTCATTATGGCACATAATATGCTTTTAAGTAAGTGTTAAACTTCTCTCAACATCCCTCAGCACCTTTATCTTTGCCCCTGAAAGTTGACAGCCATATAACTTCGCCCACTTCAATTTAACAGCCCAACCATTGCACGGAACTTTCCAGAACCGACAGCAATGAGAAAAGAAAGCCACTCCTGTCACAGAGGAAAGTAACACCCAAATGTGAAAAAACAACATATGTACACTTCATAAAACAAATACTCAACCACTAACAGCCTAAACGCAGAGAAAACCCTCTTATAATAGAAAAATCACAATACCACTCATCTAATTTTCGGCCACGTGGCCTTTTACAAGAGAAAAAAACAAAAACAATGCAACTATGTAATGTCCATCTTCGGTGGCTGATAAGGGAAAGAATTGACGTCATAAATATCTTACGCAATTTCTGACATCATAATGTGTGATGTCATCAACAAGGAACAAAAAAAGGGGGGTGGGGGGAGGAAGGGGTGCAAGTTGTGTGTGTGTCTGTGTGTAGTTATACAGTAACCAATGTACTCCAAAAACATAACAACACGCTCCATAAATCACAATGAAACTGCGACCATAGTCCTGTCTGTGACTGTGCATGGCATACAAGAACTGTCACCTGAAAAATATATATAAATTTCCTGCAATTCATCAATGTTGTTTACAGGTAAATCTGGATAGGGTTGTTACAAATTTGTCTTAACATTACATCCATTTGGCACCCTTGTATCCAATGTCCTTATCCATTTTTCTTCAGCAATAAGTCTGAAGCTTTTGCTTTCACTGTAAGCTTTTGCCAACACTGCAACAGCAAGGTCTCCCACTGAATGCTGAAGGAAATGTCGCATTATTGGCTTTTCTCTTTGGAACTTGATGTCACGTCTGTGTTCCGCTATTCTTTCTTTCAATGAACGTCCGGTTTCACCAACATAAACTGTCTTATTACACCGTTTACACAACAGAGCATATATCAAATTTCTATCCGCACATGTCACGTTACTCATAACATTGTGCGAAGATTTCTGCTTTGTGTCCAACACTGTTGAAGTTACTAGTGAAGAACAGGTGTCACAATCACAAATTTCTGCTTTTCCCTTCACTGCTCTTTCAGTTTTCTGGTGAACCAATGTATCACATAAATTTTTATCCCGTCTGTATGCAGGCATTGGTAGTCTATGGAATACTTTGCGCATGTATTCTGACTTATAGAGCGTATCACTATGTCTCTTTAGTACAGCTTGTACATCTGGCAATAATCTTGAAAATGTCAACACTAGTGGTACTCTTTCAGCGTTTCCTTTCTTTTTTTTTCTGAAGAAGTCGGTTCCTATCTATGTTATCAACTGTTTTCAACTGACCTTCTATGAGTTTGCTACTATAGCCACGTTTGCGCAACTGGTTCTTAAGTTCAGATCTGTGTTTTAGATAGTCCTCATCCTTTTCACAGATTCTTCTCAACCTAACACCCAAACCATATGCTAGAGATTTTTTTGTATGTGGGGGATGGCAAGAATCCTGCCTGAGGTATAACTGTTTATCAGTATCTTTCTTGAATAGATCCGTGTAGACATGGCCATTCTCTAACTTAACCAGAGTGTCAAGGAATTCAATTTGTTCTTTACTCGATCGTAGAGTGATTTTTATGTTGGTATGTATGGTGTTGGCATAATCTGTGAAACGTAAAAGGGAGTCAAGGTCACCATTCCAAATGCCAAACCCATCATGAATGTAACGTTTGTAGAAATAAGGTTTCTGTTCAAACTCCAAAAGCTTCTCATCCCACTTCCGCATGTATGTACAAGCAAAGTTTCTCCCTAGTCTGGACCCTATGGCTATTCCATCTGTCTGTCTGTAGTGTGAATCCCCTAAACTGAATCCATTATAATCTAAAACAGTTTCAATCATTTCAATTGCACAGTTCGTTGGTACGATGGGTCTAGGTCTGCTTTGTAAAGCTTCTACACATGCTTCTATTCCCTCTTTCCGAGGCACAGAGGGGTAGAGTTTCTCTACATCAAAGCAAAACAGAATCGCAACGAGCCTTGACAAAAAAACTGGATGAACAAAAAACTGGATAGCGAGATCTGCATCCCATTTGCATCAGGATTTTTGCCTCTTATAATAGTTTTTCAGTTCTCAGTTTGGGGGGGGGAAGATGAAAAACACACCAATGGCGCTATAGTCGTAAAAAGGTCATACAGGAAAATTACACCCACATACAGGACATCTAGCGCCCGTTTCAGTGATTGAAGTCTTGCTACCAAGTTGGCAGTTAACAGAGAAACTTGCATCTTGTGAACTAAAACAAGGGATTGAAATCTTTCTGGAACACAGATGAATGGGCTGCAAAGGGAGACAATTACAAAATAGTAACGAGCCTTGACAAAAAAACTGGATGAACAAAAAACTGGATAGCGAGACCTGCATCCCATTTGCATCAGGATTTTGAGGAATACTTGTTCCCCGACCAAAATCTGAGTCAAAGAAAGCAGCAGAAAAGTGAAAATTACATGCACCAAATTTCCAGAAACGAGGGATACACTGTGCAATGGCAAAGGCACCAGTACACAGGCAGATCTTGTCTAATTTGATGACCTTTTTGTTGCATTAGTCTTACGTTTCAATGAAAATTCATAACTGACCCAGGGTGGAATGTGTACTGAAAGAGGTATCCATACATGGGCAGACCTTGTTTTATTTGATGGCCTTTTTGTTGAAATGAAAATTCATAACCCTTTAACTACCTAAATTTGTTTTTTGTTAAGTTAATTTTGCGGGTTTTTTTTTTCATGGAACATCTCTGCAACTTCAAAGTTAAAAGTAAGTGTTGAACAATCTTAAACAGAACTTCTGATTCTCAGTAAATTGTCAAATTAAAAAATCACCAAAAGTGCAGTTTGCTGAGCATGCCTTTGTGTAGGTCATGATCATACCGAAGTATTGTGACCTTACTAAGTGAAATGAGGAATCCCTCCACACTCGTAGAGCTCACTCTCCAATTTGTGGTCACCTCACACACTGCCATAGAGGATGGATGCGAGTGCAAGCACACCTGTACAGCCTACATGGCTTTGTGACATGTTGTTATCAATTAGCAGCACCTTGGCTTTTAAATTGCCCTCAGTCATGTTGAAAAGACTATCGTCTATTACTGTCATTCAGATCCACACTTGAAATGCGCTGAAAACATTAAAAGAAAAAAAATCTTTTTTTGAGGGAAATCTAAGCACCAAAGGTAGGCACTTTCGCTGCAACTATGGTCCTCAAACAATACATCCACAAGAAAGCTCTAGCTTTTCCAGATACACTGAACGGAAACAAAATGAATGGCTGCCCTCGACAGGCAGAAAAGGCTTTTTGCAGAGAATCACAGACTCATAATTATAAGATTAATACTGATGTTTCTAGATTCAAAACTGACCAAATATTGAAGAGGGTGAAAAAAAACCCAAGGCAAAAGTTACAGCCGTCTCACACGAAAGGAAATTAAGGATGACAAGACTTATGCTGCTTCCTCAATTCCGCCCTCCCACCCCCCTTCTATTCAGTGCATGTGCCAAAAGTAAGCTGTGCCTATGTTTAAGTGTGCAAGCAACATACGTAACTCTGTGAGAATCAGAATTGAAATAACTTTCGTCTCTCAAAGAAACAACAGGCATAACTCTGTCAGAATCAGAATGGAAATAATTTCTTTTCTTGATCTCAGGGCCTGTATGCACGTCGATCCGGATAGAGGGCTGTCCGCGAATAGCGCCTATCCGGTGGATAGGCGGCAGATTTTGGTATGCACGTCAGACCGCATAAGCTATCCGACTCGGCTAAACGCGGACAAAGTTATCGGTGCCTCGGGGTCCGATAGCGAGCCTAAACGCGGATAAATATGGCTGCATTGATGTTTTTCCAAGTGAGACAGCGACGGCAATTGCGACGAAACCGCATCTTTCGTGACAGAAAGAACCCGTTTGACCTGTACGATGACCTAATGAAAACTCACATACCAGTAAAAAAAACAAAAAAACTGAGTGTCTGGTATAGCCGATACGTCGCTGCCTTCAGCTGCAAAGGTGTCAAACCCTGAGTTCTCTCTTTCCCCTGTTAAAAAAAAAATACATTTTTTTTAATTTCCTCGCTGGAGAAATTACACCCTGACCATACATCTCTGTATGGACACTGTAAACACAAATATTACTTTTACAAGTTGCGGGGCAGTTGGAAGGACATCGCCATGAATTATCACTGATTAACGAATCAAAAATATATTCACATACATACACACAAATATGAGCGCTCTTGCACTCGTGCTCGCACTCTCTCTCTCTCTCTCTCTCTCTCTCTCACACACACACACACACACACACATATACAAACAGCACACTCATACAAAAGACACGCGCACGCACGCGCGCACACACACACACACACACACACACACACACACACACACACACACACACTTACACACTTAATCCCCCCTACAAATACACACTCAAACGGAAACTGCTACCATTCGTAAAAACTTAATCCGCGGCCATACAAATGCAAAAACAATTAAACATTTGTGCTCTTCGCACACACACACAAAACTGGAACCTGAATCAGAAGTGTGGGGGAAGCATTTTTTTAATTTCCTCGCTGGAGAAACTACACCCTGACCATACATCTCTGTATGGACACTGTAAACACAAATATCGGAGTAAAACTGCTGCACGTTCTACCTGCATCTCTTCCAGTAATACTCGAATTTCATCAGCACTGAAATTTGGCTTCCTAGTGCGCTTTGAATTCTCCATGGCAAGTAGATCTAACACAAACAATAAAAACTTCGACTGGCGAAAACCGACGAAGCACGTACCAGCGAAAGTTCCACGAAGGAGGGTATGACTAAACCGAAAGCAGTGCCTGCGCACCCCGGTTTTGCCAAGAATCTATAAATAGAGCGCCGTTTCCTGCCCTCTAAACGCGGAGAGCTATTCAATCGCGAATAGGGCGTCATACATACCAAAACCGGAGAGGGGCTATCCGCGTTTAAGCTCCGAATAGCTAACCGCGTTTAAGCCCTAAACGCGAATAAGCTAATCGGGTTTGACGTGCATACAGGCCCAGAAATTACAACTGTTTAGATGTGCAATCATTCAAACAACACTAAAATCTTACAACTTGTTGTTGTGTTAACATGTCAAAGTCATTAAAATGCAGTTCTACAACAACAAAATGTAGCCTTTTGCACACATGCACAAATTCATATACACACGGACCGGTCACACACATACATACACTCACTTGCAAAGTAGCATTTTGCATGCATGCACGCACACATAAAAAGCAAATCAATAACAATTTATATATACTTCAGAATACGATGAATTTGTATATAAGAACATCACACACACACACTTGCACATTCAATTTAGGTGACATCATTTCCAGTTATCAAATGTCTGCATGTATTTGCATATGCACCCGAGTTCACAGCACAGGACTTCACATTTGTCTGTAATTCAAACCACACTTGTTGTGTACATACATACAGTTTTTGCCACCTACAGTTTTGTACATGCCGATTGCTTTCCTTTCTTTTCTTTTTTTTTTTCCTGACAGTTATAGCAATTGGACTGAAGGGAAATAAAGGTCAGCTGAGGCTGACCTCACGAAGGGAGTGCCCCCTCACACTAACTCTTGTGTTGAAGCAGTTACTGTTGAAAGCTAGGGCGTGGAATTGGGTGCCCTGCACATGCTGAATCAGGACAGACAACAGTGAACACCATTCAGGTGACTCAGCAGCAGTACAGCACCTCCTCTGGTGGACTGCTCACCACATGACAATCTCATACTGACCGCTCTCCGTGACTGCTCTCTGCGACTGCTCTCTGTGGAATGCTGATGCCAAGTCTTCAATAAAGACAAAACTGCTTCGCTGTGTATGTGCTTCCCACAACCTGTGGTATGGGAGTTATGCCACTTGAAAAGGACAGAAAATGAAAAAGCAAAAAAAACAACAAAAAAAAAACCAATACTGCCTCAAGTTTTCACCTTCTGGCTCGATTCCCTGGGTCGGCGGACGATGGGGGTAGGTAGGTGAGTGGGAGAAAAATGGGATGACAGGAGGGAGAAAAGGGAAGGACAGGGCTAGCCGTGGCAGGAATAGGAGGGACTAACGCTGGGAGGGGCTTTACCAAAACATGAAGCTTCCTACCAGCAGGAAGTGAAATTGATGACTGGAACAGGTGTGAGAAGGCGGAAAATGGGAGGAAGTGGAGGGAAGGTCCTACCAGCAGGGAGTGAAATTGATGACTGGAACAGGTGGGAGAAGGCGGAAAATGGGAGGAAGGGGAGGGAAGGTCCTACCAGCAGGGAGTGAAATTGATGACTGGAACAGGTGTGAGAAGGCGGAAAATGGGAGGAAGGGGAGGGAAGGTCCTACCAGCAGGGAGTGAAATTGATGACTGGAACAGGTGGGAGAAGGCGGAAAATGGGAGGAAGGGGAGGGAAGGTCCTACCAGCAGGAAGTGAAATTGATGACTGGAACAGGTGGGAGAAGGCGGAAAATGGGAGGAAGGGGAGGGAAGGTCCTACCAGCAGGAAGTGAAATTGATGACTGGAACAGGTGGGAGAAGGCGGAAAATGGGAGGAAGGGGAGGGAAGGTCCTACCAGCAGGAAGTGAAATTGATGACTGGAACAGGTGGGAGAAGGCGGAAAATGGGAGGAAGGGGAGGGAAGGGGCAAGACACCTGTCAATGTTTCCTCCAACAATCTGGATTCCTACCAGCCGCTGTGGCAAAGTGGTTAGCATCGCGGACTCCCGGCTGGGAGGTCGTGGGTTCGAATCCCATCAGAGTCATGTGGGTTTTTCTGCCCCGACCGGCTCCTACCCAAAGTTGAGTTTGCTGCGGACTCAGTTTGGAAGACTGGGACCACACAGTCGAGTTTCATCCACTTAATGGATGCGTTTCTGAGAGTGTTGCTCAAATTTCCTGACCAACACTGCAGGTGCTTGTATCTCTCGGGCCTGGTTGACGCCAGGACATATTATGAAAGGAAGCGTAGAGTACAACCCTGTTGTGTAGTCTCAGACCGAAATGGAATTCCGTAGCATCTTAATCATCCCCATTCTCATCAATCAGCATAAAAAAAAATGTCTCAAATTCTGTGGCCCTTCATGCCCTACTCTCATGGAGACCTCAATTTTGATGTCCTCTCCACGTCTGTGGCCTTGGTTTGATTCCGTCGGGGTCACTGGTATCGGCGAGTCCACAGGGGCTGTCGTTGGACGGACGTGGTGGCGCCCTCTGGAGGGAGAGCTCACTCACGCCGGCTCCGCGACCAAGCAATTATTGTCGTCTGTAGGGGGCTTAGTAGGTGGTGTCCTGCATATGTTAGATCAGAACAGGCGCCACTGAACACCACTGAAGTGACTCGGCAGCAGTGCAGTGTCTCCTCCGTGGGTTGCCTCTTGACGATTTGACATTGACCGCTTCCTGTGGATTGCCGGTGCCCGGCTGTGGCGGGGCCAACCGGGCTGTGGCTGTGGACGGGGTGTCGGAATGAGCGTGTGGGTGCACTGCCTCTGAGGTGGCGCAGAGGTTGGGACAGCAACCCCCCCCCCCCCCCCCCCCCAAACAAAAACAACCAATCTGGATTCTTCAGCATGTGATTCTTCATTAGAGAAAACAAGTACTTCTGCTCCTTTCACTTGTACCAATTTAGAAAATCCTTTTCCTGTATAGCTGATCAAAGTTGTTGATCTTGATTTTTCTTTCAGAAGAAAAGAAAAAGATAACAGAAAATAGGCTGAAATTACTGAAACATGTCATTCTATCACATACTTTGAGGGAAAACGTAAAAGGACGGCTCAAAGTCTTCAATTCGTCTCAGTGCTGGTCCAGATCTTTGTATACCCTCCTCAGCTTCTCCTTCTTGTTTCTGTTGTTGTGTTTCTTCCATGGCTTGCCCACTAGCGATGCCTGGCTGCTGTAGGGTGTGGAGTTCTCCGACGATAAGGAGCCCTGACCACCGCTGTCCCCCACCGCTTGCAGACCCTCTGTGCGAACACAGTGGCTGACTGCATGAGGTCCCTTTACATGGGGTTTCATGTTGCTCTGCAATGCACCAAAAAGGACATCTACAACTGACAAGAAAGAGCATCCATAATGTGTTACTTTGGAGTAACTAATGTGTACACTAGAGGTATTAAAAGGACATTCATACTGACAAGCAACAGCATCCATACTATGTTACTTTGGACAAACTAATGTGTACATTAGAGGTATTAACCCTTTCCCTGCCACAGTATAAGAGCTTTTCTGTTTGTTGACAGCTGGGGCCAAATTGCAGTAGGTTCACTCATCTGTTCACTACTCATTCATTTATTATTTATCTTTTCGATTTTTTGCATTTTTTTTCTTATACCCTGTGCTATGATGTGGTGTCATAATAATTTGATTTTGCTTGTCATGAGTATGATATATAATAACCGTTTTTGTAATAAGTACCCCGTAATAGACACAGTTACGGGCGTACAAGATCGTGAAAATGACCCCGTAATAAGACACGGGGCAAGCAGGGACGAGGTTAAAAGGACATTTATATTGACAAGCAACAGCATCCATACTACATTACTTTGGAGTAACTAATGTGTACACTGGTGGTATCAAAACCTTAGGAAGGAGGCGGGGGAGCCTGGGGTGAAGGTTGAAAAAAACAACAAAAACCACAACAGGGGGGACAAGTTCGGTGTCGACTCTGGAATCCTCGACAGTGGCCAACTTCTGTCATGTCAGTGTAAGAGCATATGAAGTATAAACTTCCCCCTTCGAAAGACTAACGTTTTTATGATGTACCACCTGAAGCTTGAGGTTGAAGCTATAAGATAGCTAAACCAGCCCTGGCCAGACATTGATTTTGCACATTATGGCAGAAATCAATTGTGTCCTTCTTAGAGAGGCATCCATTCTCACAGATATACACTTGAGTACTGCTGCAATATACCATATCAGCCACTGGCAGCTTTGCCTTGAATGTAGAATCATGGAAACCTGGACTACAAAAACTGGATATGAGACTCAGGATGAATAATCATTTCATACTTTTAAAAATTACACATTTCTTATCTTTAGATGTTAATTTTTTCCCCCTGCCTCTTTGAGTCAGGTGGTTTCCTCAGAAATCCTCAGATCTGATACATTCTCCAGCCTATCAACTCCGTGTCCTTACATCTAAAACGATTTTTATTTATACCATTCAGATTCAATCAAAACCTGACAAATTTCAGCTTATGATTTATGACAGCATACTTCAATCCCTTGCTGCATCAATTAAATTCAGCTTAAAATACCACAACTGACTCATACGAACAAACACATGAGGAATTCCTATGATAAGACAAGAGAGAAAAAATCACAACTGAAATCATCTTCTTTCACACTACAATAATTCTGTAAATTTAAGTTTAGTCACTTAGGAACGATACCTTTGTGAAGAATTCACGATCCAGTACTTCTGCTTTCATCTCACTTGCAGTTTTCTGAAACATAAAAGAGTTCATAAGCAAACGAATACTTGGAAGGCTAATCAATATGGAAGCCTTACTTTATTTATATTGTTTTTAAATTTGTGGGCATGTGCAGGTGTGAGTGCATTTGCACATTTTACATTATTCAATGTTGTGTACTCATATGTCATGTGTTTATGTGTTCCCACCACAACACAAAGTTCTTATGAAAGAAAATAAAGCGTCTTGATTGACTGACTGAAGCTACTAACATCAACTGGTGACAGCATCAGCACATGCAGTACAGATCTGCCCCACATAGGTCTATCTCTCTCTCTCTCTCTCTCACACACACACACATATTGGTAGTGTTGGAAGACATTTTGCAATGAGAAGACCAGTCTAACACATGACTGCAGCCTCCCCATTTTGTACGAAACACCAGAGAAGATGGGGGACGGGAAGGGAGGGGGTGGGGATGTAAGGGGATGGGAAGGGAGGGGGTGGGGATGTGGGGGATGGGAAGGGAGGGGGTGGGGATGTGGGGTGAAGGCGACTCAAAAACTTCTGTAGAAGTGGGGAGGAACCCTAAGGGGAGTAATCCCTCAACTTCCACACTTCTGTAAGAGTGGGCATGTAGAGGGAAGGAAGAAATGCAATACAGCATGCTATTCATATTTTTTGGCTTCAAAAAGGTACCCCCATACTCCCCCCCCCCCCCCACCTCTTCCATCCCCTCCCTTCCAGTTCCAACGTCACTACACAGACAACAGTGTTTTTAAAACACAAATCACCTGGTTGCTGTCTTTAGCCATGACCACACTTTTGACAGCTCTGTTCTGGAAAGCTGCTGCATCCACACCAGGGGGCGGATTACAGTACAGCAATTTGCCCTGTAAAAACAAAAAAGAAAGAAATCTTTCAAACACACAGCTGAAAAGTTAAGGCTGAATACTTGGAACACTAAATATTCTCAGCGTATTACTTGTGTCTGCAGAGAAAACATTTCTGTGCATCATCTTTTGTTTGAATACCCAGTGCTGACCTCACTCTATCAGGAGACAGGTATCGAGATGAATAACTTTGATAGTGTCAGTACTGTCTTATATGGTTCATGTGTTGCTGAAATTGCCATGGTTATTTTGCAGTCACAGGCTGCAAAATTTTTATAAAGATCAACAATTCGATGTACCACCAGGGTATTTCACTTACGTAAATATGCATATATCATATCAGGATTTGAAAGTACTAACATGGATAAGACTATTAAGTTGAGTGTGGAGTTGTTTTTTTTAATTTTTTAAAATAAGTGTCTAATGTCATCTGGCGATGAAAAGACATTAAATAAACCACTGAACTGAACTGAACTGTATTGCACTGTTCACACACTGATAATACTTTTCCCCCTTATTTCTAAACTAAAAGTAACTTTAACACAAACTCTTTCCATGAGTATTCTGTGGTTTCTCCAAATCACGTCCTCCAAAAAGTCTAACATGCGAGCACTAGCAGTCCATGCTACATATGCATAGCAGTCATTTCAAAGTCGCACTCACTATGTCAGTCAATGTCTTTCCTGCCAAGATGGACGCTCTCTTTCCCACCACTGCTGGATTCTTTCCCACTACCACATTCAATTCCCATGAATCTTGCTAGCAATGTAAAGCAAGACCTGCTTTCTAGAGCAGAGGCGTGGAATACAAGAAGGAAGACAACTGAGAGGGTGCGAACATTTATCTGATTTTATCATTAGCCACCTCAGAAAAGTTCTCCTGGTCAAGGGGCCACAAATTACCAACCTCAGCAGAGAACACTCCAGTAACAGGCGGCAAGATCAAAAGACGATGGAGGTGAGTCAGACACTTCCAGGACACTGAAGGCAGACATCACTAGACGCACCACAAACCAGAACTCCTGGGGGAAAGCTGAAGTGAGGTCAACCAAGAAGCACCTAGCATCAGGGCCATGAACCAGAACTACTGAGGGAAAGCCGAAGTGAGGTCAACCAAGAAGCACCTAGCATCAGGGCCATGAACCAGAACTACTGAGGGAAAGCCAAGGTGAGGTCAACCAAGAAACACCTAGCATCAGGGCCATGAACCAGAACTCCTGAGGGAAAGCCGAAGTGAGGTCAACCAAGAAGCACCTAGCATCAGGGCCATGGAGCAGACACCAAACATATGCCAGACATCTGGAGACAGCGGAACAGGAAGGCCCTGGATAGAGGGCTCTAGCCGACAGCTGCCGGCGACCCATTCTCAGGGAGGGATGACAGGCAATGATGATGAAAATCAGTAAGATTTTCTCATACTCTTCCTTTTTGCTGGTGATGAAAGCAAATGACTCGAGCATTTAAAAAAACAAACTGCAACCTCCCTAGAAAAAAATCAATCAAATTCTACCCCTAATTCAACGTATATCCCTCTTGACATAGTTCCGTATCTGTCACAGATCCATCACAGTCACTTTACCTACCTCAATCCTCATTTTATCAGCTTCACTTTGGTGGCAGTTGCAGCTTTCTATATCAATTTGTAATTGTGCAGTGACTGAATGAATATCCCCACTCCCTTCTCACGCCCTACATCCCCGACAAACATTATTTTGCACTTTGGATTCACTGACATGTTGTAATCTGGATCAGTTCTATAGTTTTCATTTCAAGCTTGTAATTATCAATACATCTAATAAGTCTGATTCCTTTTCTTTAGTAAGAAGCAATCATTACTTCTTGGGAAAAATAAGAATATATTAAAAAACAAAAAAGAAAAAGCCAATCTTGCACTGTCAGAAAAATGATCTGATCTGCCCTGTGATCCAGGTAGCACCAGATTTAACCTTCGCCGGACGGTGCTTTTGACTATACACGGAAGACGGTGTGGGTCCATGTGGACCCATGTCCCTCAAAGAGGGAAAATCATGTCCAGCCTCCATGAAAGATACTGGTAGCAAGGAGAGAACGTGGGAAAAACCTGCCGGTTCTCAGAACTTGCTACTTTCAGTTTAGCTTTCCGAGAAGTGCCAGTATCGGTTACAGTTTCCTTCTTTTCGAGCCATGGGTCCACACGGACCCACACCGTCCGCGGAGGGGTAAACAGTTTTCCCTCTTTGCGAGCTATGAGTCCACACGGACCGACACCATCATCAATGACTAAAAAAAAATGTCACCTTTTGAAATTTTGACCTATATTTTCGAAATTTTAGGACAAGGAGAGAATTTGTGTGTTTGGAGCATATCTAAAATTTAATTGAAAAATATCTATAAATATACGAGATATTGGCATTTAAAGACCCTTCTGGGTCCACATGGACCCACACCGTCCGGCGAAGGTTAAGGTGGTTGTTCTTGGCATTCCATCTTTTCATTAAGTTCAGCTTATATCAGTTCAGAAATTTTCCAAAGATCCAACACAGGCCAGGTGAAAACAAAACCTTGGCAGAGGGCTAACTCACACTCATGAGCCTGTATTACATGCACACTTCAGACAAACCGACTTACACCGTCAAAAACAAAAGCTCCCTGCCCGCTGTAATTTTCACACAAGCTAGACCCATGTGCTGGGATGACTTTCACATACTTTACAGTTTAGCATGTCATTTTTCATCTTAAAGGTCTACTTTAGAGATTTTCGATAATTTGTTAAAAACAGGTCTACATGTCATATAACTACAGTATGGTATTCATTTTTCAAAAAAAATCGCCGGAAGAATTTAATAGATAAAAAAAACGACTTTTGCACACCTGTTCAAACCCCGCGCGGTAGACCGAAAACCGTGACGTCACTTGATGGACTGGCCGTCAGCCGCGACCTACACAACAAGCCAACGCCAAGTGAAATCAACACGAGTTGCGATCCCCCACAGCCTAAAAAGTCACGAGGGGGTGGCAGATATTGTGCTGTAGGCTAGTGCAGCAGCTCAGCAGGAGACGGATATTCTTTGCACACATTTCCATCTGATCCAGATACTCGAAAGAAGTGGATTCGGTTCGTGCAACCATGCCGGGCAGCTAAAGTTCTTTTCACCACATCAGTTGCAGCTGGACCGCGGAAACGAGCTATTCCGACAATTGCCGAGCCCGTTCGAGTGGATCAAAAACTTCGTCTGCATTGTGCGCGTATACTTTGAAGGCGGAGTGGTAAGCTCGTACAGATGAGTATGATAGTCGCACGTTCATTCTGTTCTTATCTATGGACAGATCACACTTGTTAAATTGAATGAACACATTCAGGTTTGAGGAAGGAGAATCTCCGCTCGTCGTCCATTCGTGATCGCATCAAGAAGTCAGTCGGTAGCCTCCCTCGAGACTTCGGTAAAGTCCGTACGCCTTCGGAATGCTGTGTTCGGGCGTCCAGCAGGAACCGAACTGACGTGGTAAAAAGAACTTAGCGTTCAAACTGATAAGGTACAGGCCTTGCAAAAACATCCCCAGAGTCACATTGGCTGTCGCAATCATAGTCACCGCTTTTACATGATAAACTATACACCGAGAGAGATGTGCAAGAACCATCAGAATCGCTTTCTGTCGCCGTCGCTGACCATCATGTGACGTCACATCCAAGAGCAGTTAAGCCATGCCAAGATTTAGTTGATTACCTCCCGTTTTCTTGATTACAGGTGAAAATGCCCACTTTCGCGGATCGATTTCGTGTGATCGGGAGCGAATCGGATGTTTATTTTACCAATTTATCAAACATTTCATATTTCTGCATAAGCTGACCAATTATCGAAAACCTCTAAAGTAGACCTTTAAGGTTAAACTCCTATCTTATATCCTTCAAATCAGAATCATTCCTGCCACAGAACTACCCAGGACTGATATTTCAGTAGCCAGGTGATAAAAGTGATGTTTCTTGTCCTGAAAAATGTACTCATAAACATTTGCGCAATTCAAGGATCAGTTTTATCCATTTCAAAGTGAACAGCGATATGATATCTCAGCAAAACGTTTCAGCTCTCAAAGGTCAATTCACACAATACTATTACAACTCCAGTATCAGACGACTGTAAGAAGAGACAGCCTGTCAATCCATTTCTGACTCAGCTGCCAAAATATATTCAACCCTCTGGCTTTGGCTGCCTGGAAGAAAACACTGAATAATCAGAGCACAGAGTCAAAATAATGATATAAAAATACACTGAATAATCAGAGCACAGTCAAAATAATGATCTAAAAAAACACTGAATAATCAGAGCACAGTCAAAATAATGATCTAAAAAAACACTGAATAATCAGAGCACAGGGTCAAAATAATGATCTAAAAAAACACTGAATAATCAGAGCACAGTCAAAATAATGATCTTAAAAAACACTGAATAATCAGAGCACAGAGTCAAAATAATGATCTAAAAAAACACTGAATAATCAGAGCACAGTCAAAATAATGATATAAAAATACACTGAATAATCCGAGCACAGAGTCAAAATAATGATATAAAAATACACTGAATAATCAGAGCACAGAGTCAAAATAATGATATAAAAATACACTGAATAACAGGGTTCGCGATAACCGGTAATTGCCGGTATTTTACCGGTTGTAAACAGGAAATACCGAAAATTTTCGAAGCTGCCGGTACCACGGACCGATTCTGTTTGCCAGTGACCGATTAGATTTCCGTCTGAAAAAAAAAGAAGTCTGACGTGACAATTTCGGAAAGGCACTAAAAGTCATGCGCCTGTACCCACGCACCCACCCCTTCGCATCCCTTCCTACGAACTCTTGCAATCGCCCGACACCTCTTTGGCGCCAACCTCTTTAGCGTGCAGAACAGCAAGCTTTACTGTCAAAGAATAGAGCGTTGCGCTCTTCTCAGCACTACAGTGGCTTCATTTCACAATGACTAATCGGGGCCTAGTCTCCTGGTCAGCGCTACCCTCCCTCCACTCCCAACCCCGGCCCACTGGATGTTTATGCAGCTGATGATACGAGGGTGCTGACTCGCCACTTTGCTGCTGTTATAAATGGCCCCCGCGCACAGGCTGGATTCAGCCAATTCAAGCGGGCCCTTGGTGGTTACGGTGGTGATGATAGCTTCTCCATGTCCTGTAGAATCGCCATCCGAAACCTGGCTATACAGTATCCAGACTTTGCCATGCTGGCAAAAATTGCGCTAGCTGTGCCTGTGTCCAGTGTGACAGCTGAGAGAGGATTCAGTGTACAGAACATGGTCAAGACAGAGGGCAGGAGCTGACTGAATGAGGAACGAGTAACAAGACTGATGAGACTCAACATCCATGGCAAATCTCTCAGAGACTTTGACTGCCGTGCTGCTGCCACTCGCTTCTTGGGCATGAAGCCACGCAGGAAATAGGAATTTATTTATTTTGTGTGTATGTTTTTTTTTCTAGCGCCTGTGTCACTGTCAGTTTGTTGTTCTGCAGGACCGTCATTCGTGTGACGTAAATTCATGCTATTCTTCTTTCTTGTTCCTACGCTTAGCGCTCATATAGGTCTTTTGTTCAATTTAGATGTAGTTTTGTTGCCAAACAATCCCCCCCCCCCCTCAATAGTTTCGTTCTGTCACAGTGGTACCGGTTTTGATTTTCTGGGGACCGATGTTTGGGGGTTGGTCAAGATATCTCTGAAATGGCAACTCACGGTACCGGTTTTCAAAAATCCTAGCGCGAACCCTGAATAATCAGAGCACAGAGTCAAAATAATGATCTAAAAATTCCAACACAGTGACAACGCACATCTGACGTTCTGAAAGATGTGATATATGGGAGATAAGCATGAAAGCAAAATCTTCACTGAAAATACTTGGACTTGTTGAAGGATTTGGACAAAAAGGGGGAGCATTACGACCCAGCAAATCACAGGCCTGTCTCCTTGACCTGCATCTCTTGCAAACTGCTGGAGCACACTATCGTGAGCTCTGTGATGGAGCATCTAGAGCAGAACGACATCCTCCATGCCCGGCAGCACGGGTTCAGGAGACAGCGATCCTGCGAGACCCAGCTCCTGGAGTTCATTGAGGAGTTGGTAGACAGCATGGAAGAGGGATGACAGACTGACATCCTTGTCATGGATTTCGCTAAAGCATTTGACAAGGTAAATCACAGTCTCCTCTTACACAAGCTTCACCACTAGGGCATCAGGAGTGAGGTCAACCGCTGGATCAACGGATTTCTGTCAAACCGATGTCAAGCAGTTGTAGTGGAGGGAGCCCAATCAGAATATGTCAGGGTGAGGTCAGGTGTACAAGGATCAGTTTTGGGACCTTGCTTGTTCCTTGTATACATCAATGATCTCCCAGAGAGCCTGACTTCACCTTGTAGGCTGTTCGCTGACGACACTGCAGCTTATAGAGTAGTCACATCCCAGCGAGACCAAGACCAGCTACAAGAGGACCTCCATCGCCTCGGAGAATGGGAGAAGAGCTGGGACATGGTCTTTCATCCACGGAAGTGTACTGTTCTTCCTGTGACCAGAAGTCGGCGACCCCTTCACTACCAGTACAAGCTGCATGGACACACACTCGACACTGTGTCATCAGTCAAGTATCTCGGTGTCACCACTGAGAAGAGCATCAGCTGGGATTCTCACATTGATGCCATCACTTTGAGAGCAAGCAGGATGTTGGGATTCCTTCGTAGGAACTTGAAAGTTGCCTCCACAGAGCTGAGAGAGAGGGCTTACCTGACATTTGTCAGGCCCCTTTTGGAATATGCCAGCTCTGTGTGGGACCCCCATACACAGAGGAATGTGGACAGAATAGAAGCAATACAGAGAAGGGCGGCTTGCTTCGTACTGAACCGCTACCACAACACCTCAAGTGTAAATAGCATGATTTCTCGACTGGGATGGCCCTCCCTTCAGCGACGCCGGCAGATGGCACGCCTGACGATGCTGTATAAGATCCAAAATAACATGGTTGCAGTCAGCCACAGCAAATTACATCCAGCTCCGGTCCGCCAAAGAAGAGTACATGACAAATAGTACTCTGCCATCCAGTGCCGCACACAGTATCGGCAGAACTTATTCTTTGCTAGAACAATCGGAGACTGGAATGAGTTGCCAACAGAGACTGTGGCCGCCCTCACTCTTGACACCTTCCAGTCAAGGGTGCAACTGCTGCTGTTTTGTTTTTTGTTTTTTTTCCCCTCTTCGCCGGTGAAAGTGTCAAAAAAATCAAATTGTTGATTGTGGACACTCAAAGGAAGAAGAAGAAGGACCCAACTGGCTATTACCTGTTATCTCATAAGTCGACTAGTGTTTGGCTTTTTTTTTTCTTTTTGATACTTATCTCATAAGTTTGCTAATGTTGTAGCCGTCATGCTACGAATTATGTTATAAATCGTCTGAAATGATTGAAGATTTACACAAACCATTTTTTGTTCTTTACAGTGGCACAAGAACAGTTTCAAAAGTGCTGAAGTTATGAGCCGTCAAAGAGAATGTCAATGAAAAATATTTAGTTCAGGAGTAATCTAGAATCTCAGTAAACTGGGAGAATAATGGGTTAGAGTAAAAAAAATGATGTTCTCTTTATCTATGGGCCTAAACGACAGGCACAGCTCTCTAGTCAAATCCCCAGACTCAAATCTACCAGGAGGAAATCAGAGGACTGGATCAGCAGTCTCTCCCCACGGGCACAGACAGTGAGACACCAACAGATTTCCCACATACTGCGTTCCATTCTTATCTGGCACTGACAAAGAAAAAGAGAAGATGGCCACTCACGCTGACGAAGTCTTTGAGGATGTAGCGGGCGGCTCGAGGTCTGTCAGGGTTCCCTTTGTGCGACATGAAGCCTCTCAGCGCTGCAGCAATCACAATCATGGCATTACAAACCCACAGCACTACGAACTCCAGATAAAGACAAACAAACAAAACAAACTTGTCAACAATACTACATTTGCAGGTTTATTGCTGATCCAGTCTTCGTTATCGTTTTCTGTTTGATAGCAAAGGGATGCCAGGAAGTCGGAAAGGGAGGGGATTGGAGAGGGGGGCAGAGGAAAAGGAATTTGAGCTGAATGTGAGGAAGTACAGGAAGACCGTTTCTTTTTCAGTAAACAAGTGGGGCAACTTTTGCTCCATAAGAAAACCTAACACAGAGTTACTTTTATTCAAGACTGGCACAGCCTTTTCAACTTGAATAAAGTCAGACAAATACATAGACGAACAATCTAATAGTGGGGTAAAAAAACAAGCGCAGGCCAACAACTGAACTGTCTTCATAGTAATGACTTGGCAAAGATTTGGACTTAAGGGAGGGGAGGGGGGAGTTTGAAAATAGAGAAACTGGGAACATGAAATTAAGAAAATATGTTACAGATATGAAAACTCTTCACTAGCTGCATAAGGGAACCATCGCAATCCCCTTTGAAGGCAGATATATTTGTATTGCCTGCTCTGAGGCCTTTCGTCCGCATCGGAACTCATCAGGGAGACACGGCTGGTTGTGTCTGTGCTCCTGGCGTCAAATAGAGACACACCACAGTCCATAATACTGTGGTGTTCTCACCACCAAGGGTGCAAAAAAGAATCCGATAGCACCCCCAGAGCAGCCAGCAAAGAGTAGTAAATGAAACCAAACAAAAAGTATGGGGAGGAAAAAAGTTGCTGTAAAACTAAAGACGTTACGCAAACAGTATAAAATGTAGGGGACAATCTGTGAGCCTACGCCTGAGGATCCACCCAAAGATGCAAGGGAGATCAAAAGACAAACATACAGACGGACAGAAACAAATACAAATAACCTCAATTTAATCAAAACAAAATTGGAAATGAAATGAGGCAGGGAACAGTAAACAATAAACTGTAAACAAGTGGGGTAACTTTTGCTCCCATAAGAAAACCTAACACAGAGTTACTTTTATTCAAGACTGGCACAGCCTTTTCAACTTGAATAAAGTCAGACAAATACATAGACGAACAATCTAATAGTGGGGGAAAAAAACAAGTCATTGCCAAGTCATTACTATGAAGACAGTTCAGTTGTTGGCCTACACTTGTCTTTTTTTACCCCATTATTAGATTGTTCGTCTATGTATTTGTCTGACTTTATTCAAGTTGAAAAGGCTGTGCCAGTCTTGAATAAAAGTTACTCTGTGTTAGGTTTTCTTATGGGAGCAAAAGTTACCCCACTTGTTTACAGTTTATTGTTTACTGTTCCCTGCCTCATTTCATTTCCAATTTTGTTTCTTTTTCATCAAATATCTTTTTTGTAACCAAACTGATATATTGCGCCTTAGGTTAGTGTTCAATTGTAAATGTGTGGTGGAGGCTGGGGGGGGGGGGGGGGGGGATATTAAAGGTGAGGTAGGGACTTACAGGGAAGGGGGTGGAAACATAAGTGAGATTTTAGCTATCCCTTCAATCAAAAGCAAATCAATCAAATGATCTGTGTATGCACACATGAACACACAAATACACGTCAATCAATCATGATTTAAGCCTTTGACCTTCGTTCAGGTACGGAAGACAAATACAGATGCATTCATAAGCAAAATGAAATATTTAACAATAGCTTACACAGAAGTTAGGCGATTTCAAAAGCTCAAGAATTTCGCAATGGATCACAAGAAACTGATGGTTGTGCACATTTCAAAAGACACCCCACTCCTCCTACCCCCTTCATTCTTTCCTTTTTTTTTTTTCAAATGAACATTTGCAAATGCACTCCCAGTCCTGATTTGAATAAATCTGATGAAGAGTAACTTCTGTTTAATGAGTTTTGTCTGAATAAATTAATTTCTTTTCTTTTTTTTAAACGACAAACCCTACAAGAACAAAACAAAACCCCCTCCCCCTCCCCACAGCTACCCTCTAACACAGCTAGAATTATAGTACTGATGTATGTTAAGCTTTCATGGAATACGATGCTGCAAACAGCTGTGACTGTTACCTATGAGCATGAACAGACTGAGGAAAGGACAGAGAGACAAGACAGGAGGGAAACAAAAATCACAACAAAACAAACAGCACACCAGGTCTCATCTCTCTTCCCTATAACGCCCCCCCCCTCCACCCCCCACTTTTCTCCCCCCCCCCCCCCTCCCCTCCAACCTCTCCCGCACCCCACCCACCCTACACACTGTCCAAACGACTGCTCTTTGTACACACCTCCGTAAGCCTGAAGCAAGTCGTAGGCTGAGGGTCCTTTGTCAGGGTCCTCCGATTCCTCAGGTGGGGGGAAGTTCAAGTGGTACAGGGCCTCCAGGGCACTGCGTCCCACCCGGTGACACACCTGTTCAGCTGTCAAGGTGCCTGTGTTCTTCATGCGACCCTGCTTTGTGCAGAGGGTCAACACTGAACTGAACTGTTGTCTACTTTCTCATGTGCTTGTGTAAGAATGAACTGTGATCAAATAATGCATAAATGTCTCTAATGTTTGAAAAAGCAAACAAACAAAAAAACGTACAGCTACAACACAAAAAAGTACCTGCATACACTTATACACATGGCCTCCATTAAAATGCATTCAAATACACACACACACACACACGCGCGCGCACTCTCCATACACATGCATTCACATAAACACATTATCTTATAACACACACACACACACACACACACAAACAAACACACATACACAACACACACACAAACACAAACACACACAAACACATACACACACACACACATACACATACACACACACACACATACACACACACACACACACACACACACACACACAGGATACAAGTTCCACAGGGGGCTCAGAGTCCTGCAGCTGGTCGATGGGCAGAATGCCGTTGATCACCAGTTCTGCCTTGCTGTTGACGAAGGATGGGAACACCAGGCCGGGGCAGTCACACAGCATCAGGTCCTTGTCCACATACAGCGTCTGCACAACACATCACACAGACCCCAAACTGTCACACAGCATCAAGTCCCTGTCCACATACAGCGTCTGCACAACACATCACACAGACCCCAAACTGTTACACAGCATCAAGTCCCTGTCCACATACAGTGTCTGCACAACACACACACAGACCCCAAACTGTCACACAGCATCAAGTCCCTGTCCACTTAGAGTGTCTGCACAACACACACACAGACCCCAAACTGTCACACAGCATCAAGTCCCTGTCCACTTAGAGTGTCTGCACAACACACACACAGACCCCAAACTGTCACACAGCATCAAGTCCCTGTCCACATACAGCGTCTGCACAACACACACAGACCCCAATACTGTTAAGGACGGAAGCACACACATTGGATACATATGCAAAAGAGAGAAGCGCAAACAACATGTACATCTGTCAACAAAGGAGAGAAACACACAAAGGGCATGTACACCTGTAAACAAAGGAGAGAAGCACACATAAGGCATGTGCACCTGTAAACAAAGGAGTGAAACACACATAAGGCATGTACACCTGTAAACAAAGGAGAGAAGCACACATAAGGCATGTGCACCTGTAAACAAAGGAGTGAAACACACTAAGGGCATGTACATCTGTAAACAAAGAGAGAAACACACTAAGTGCATGTACACCTGTGATCAATAGACAGAAGCCCACACAGCACAAACATTGTTTCATTTGACAAACAAACAAAAAAAAAAAAGGGGGGGGGGGGGGTGTTTCCGCCAGAAATGAAAACAATTTCAGAAAATCTCAGCAACATTCATAAATGTGTGGAAGTGGGAGGTATATGTTTCAACTGCTTTCGCACTCTCAATGGGCTGCTCCAATGAGGTGTGAGCTGCACTTTAACCCCAAAACCCCACAAAAATCCCTCGGTCCAAAATCTACAGCTGCAGCCCTGCACCCGTATGTTGGTGTGACATACCTGGAAGTGCTTGGTGCGGCCAGGGGTGGCAGACACAGCCACCTTCTTTGTCCTCAGGATGGTGTTGATTGTGGAACTCTTGCCCACATTGGGGTATCCCACCATCCCCACTGTCGTCACCCCTTCCAGGTACTCCACCTGGGCCGTGTGTCGAAAAAGGGCCAATAATTCTCCAGTGGTGTGCAGTCTACTGTCAGTGACACCTGCACACAAAAGGTTACCTTTATTTCCAACATTTTTTTTTCTCTTAACTTACATTGCAAAGGTACATCATGCCTTTAGCCCATTTGAATCTGGCATCTGACACCCATGTCTAAGGGAGCTAGTCCAGAAAACGTTGAGAATGCGACAAGCAAAAAGCTGTTTCTGATCTTTAGTGCAAGAGAATGCTGTTCATGTACATGTGTTTCACTTACAAGCAGTATGTCTCCATGTCACAAATGCATCCTAACATTATCTACTGGTTTCCCCTAAAGGATGTACAACATCCAGCACATACCCACTGCCTGTGGAACTTGGGAGTTGTCACTCAACTCTTTGCTGCCTGCACTACTTTCAGGTTCACGTGTATGGGTATTGTCCACAACACTCTTCTCACTGTCTTCTTCACAGCCTTCTGTCACAGAGATCTCTGTCTTTTCAGCACTGTTCACATCATCTTCATCACTGTCTTTGTTGCCAGAGTCATCACAGCTGGTCCTCTCTGTGTCTTTGACAGCAGCATCACACAAATCCTCACAGTTCTCATCGTCACTCTCATCATCACTCTCATCACCCGAATAATCACTGTCATGATCCCCATGTGTTTGATTGTCCGCAGGAGCATTCTGCAGAGAAAAACAAAACAAAACAAAAAACTTATTACATGGTACAAACAAAACAAAAAACTTATTACATGGTACTAACAAAACAAAAAACTTATTACATGGTACTAACAAAACAAAAAACTTATTACATGGTACTAACGCTTTCTCAATCTCACCCATTCACATACTCCAAGACACTTCTCTCACTCTCTTTGTCTCTCTCTCACTGGTACACATAATACAAATATATAAAAGCAGGCGTACCAACTACTAAATGTATCACACAATTAAAGCATTTTCTCCACACTCGAGCACTTGAGAAAACAGACTTTATAAACAAAATGTTTAAAGTCTTCACATTGCACAATGCATTTCAAAGGATAAAAAAGGATTAAAAAAAAGCAAAGTCTATGTATGAACAGAAGATTGTACAGATTTTGATCCACAGGAAAAGCATTAACAGCTCACTTCAATCAGATTTCTCTATTTCTGAAAAAAAATGCATAATGCAGACTATCTCTGATGGTTTTACAAAATGACATATATGTAACAAAATCATTTTCCTAACCACGCTGAGCAACAGTCTTTTTGGTATTCATCACCTTCTTTACGATTGTTTCTCCCATATTGACCGGTTCACCACTGCCAGTTATTGGCCGATATGTGGTGAATAGTGGTGACCCTGCACTTTGTTCCCATGCAGGTGATTCTGGATGCTTTGAGTGTTATATCTGGTGGTAGCTGCAAACGCGAAAGTAGCTAACACCTGCAAAGTGCTTCGACTTGACTTTGACTGGAGTGCTTTGACACTAAAGCTCTGAAAAAATCTGTGGACAATTTAGTGGCCTGGTGCAAATGCTGAAAACTGAAAGAAAGGCCCCCTGTTGGGCTCAAGGGCAGCACTTTCATGATCGGCATTTCGCTTCTTTCTCTCTACCAACTGACTAATGTTCCACCGAGTTCTCACAGTAGACAAAGAAAAGTTCCGTTTCCAGTTCAGGAAAAACACAAGGTTACTAGCAAGTTTTCTACTGTCTTCCTTTGTCTCTCTCACTCTTTTTTTTCTTTCTTTTTTTTAAATTAAAAAAAAGAGAAAACAGCCCTTCTATTTTTGGCAATTTAAAAAGACATATTTCCATCAACAATGGAAAGAAGTTGCATCCACGTAAACTTCTTTGGTTGAAAAGTGTGCAAGCAAAATGGTCAGTTTTATACATCAATAAACACAAAAACTGACACAAGCACAGATAACATTCATTATTGAACTTTTAAACATATTTGCTGCAACTGGACCAGAATTCCTCTTCAACCCTTTTAAAGCAAGTTGAATCAAATATATTACTTTGATTTTTAAGTTAAAAAAAAAAAAAAAATCCGCTTATAACAATGGTAGCTACACACTGAGAGACAGCAACACAACATCTACGCTTCCTTTTTCTAGACTAGTCCCAGAAGCTCTCTGTAACACACAAACAGTTCTAGACTACTCCCAGAAGCTCTCTGTAACACACAAACAGTTCTAGACTACTCCCAGAAGCTCTCTGTAACACACAAACAGTTCTAGACTACTCCCAGAAGCTCTCTCTCTGTAATGCACAAACAGTTCTAGACTACTCCTAGAAGCTCTCTGTCACACACAAACAGTTCTAGACTACTCCCAGAAGCTCTCTGTAACACACAAACAGTTCTAAACTACTCCCAGAAGCTCTCTCTCTGCAACGCACAAACAGTTCGTTCTAGACTACTCCCAGAAGCTCTCTGTAACACACAAACAGTTCTAGACTACTCCCAGAAGCTCTCTGTAACACACAAACAGTTCTAAACTACTCCCAGAAGCTCTCTCTCTGTAACGCACAAACAGTTCTAGACTACTCCCAGAAGCTCTCTCTGTAACGCACAAACACATCTAAAATTTGTTTTTAACATGTTTTTGACTACTCTTAGAGGTTTCCTCTCTGTTAACACACAGACACATCTAAATTCCTGTCCTAACACGCATGATCATTCGTTCAACCCATAAGTTCTGTCAATTGTATTTCACGTTGGCTTCCAAGAGCTATCGAAATTTCCTCCACCAAGATCATGTTTTCACACACATCTAGTGAGTGTGTTTGTCCTCTGTCCGTAAGCAAGAGTACACAAAAACTTCGTAATCAATTTTACCGCTACTTTGTCAAAAGATGGAAAGCAGTGAGAGAGGGGAACCTTTACTGAACTGGTTTCAAAGAAACTTGGAGGAAAATGAAATATGCTCCTGAGATGAACACATTAAATCTGGTGTGGATTCACCGGTTCAAATGGCAGAAAGACTTGTACACAATATGGAAAAATTACAAATTTTCCGCTGAATGCTTTTACTGCCAAAAGATCCTATCTATGAACTGATATATTTTCATTGAACAGTAATACTTTCTTCTCATATAAATTGTACTATTGTGTTTTCCATTGCCTTTAAAAAAAATACATAGGCGTTCACACTCTCTGTTCAAATTAAACTTATACTTCCCTTGGAAAAAAAAATGTAGTAAATAAACCCACTAAGTGCACAGATCCAAGATGGGTCTGACCATGGCAGAGGTCAGCCCTCGCCTGTGTCCTTCAACATTTTAATTTTGTTTGTTTTGAACACCCCAGGGACAAGGTCTGACCATGGCAGAGGTCAGCCCTCTCCTGTGTGTCCTTCAACATTTTAGTTTTGTTCGTTTTGAACACCCCAGGGACAGGGTCTAAAACTGACAGATTCAGTAGTTCTTTTTTTCTTCTCAAACTTTTCAGTAAAAAGTTAGAATGGTTAGAATGCAGTTGCAAACATTGCCCTTTCTAGGATTGGAAAAAAACTGCTAAGAATTCACCACAACATCCTGCATGCTAAGTGGTTTTGGTGGCGGTGTTGTTAATTTCTTTTCCTGTTTTATGGCTAGTCTTTGTTCTGAGACCTGCAGTCACTACCTGATCAATGCTACCGACTTCTTCTCTCTCCAGGCGCGCTGCCTCCTCCACGGCAGACCAGAACACCACGCGGACATTCTGTGAGGCAAAATACTCTGCCCAGGCCTGCCTGCACACAGAAAAACAGCTACAGTTCAGTTTCAAAACAGAGTGACCGAATGCGGAAAATGAAGCAAAATTTGAAAAGAGAGGGGGTTAGTAACCGCCAAGGACACAAACAGAATACAGGACTAGAGCTGTGCTCTGTTTGTGTCCTGGGCGGTAACTAACCCCCCTCTCTTTCCAAATTTAGCTACAGTTCAGTCACACATAATAAGATGTGGGTTGAATGTGTGTGTGTGTGTATGTGTGTGTGCGTGTGTGTATGTCTGCGTGTGCGTGTGTCTGTGTGTGTGTCAGTGTGTCTGTCTGCCTGTCTGTGGACATGCATGTGCATATTCATGCATATGTGCATTGGCTTGCTTCTGGTAAATTTATTTATGTTGTTTTTACTCTCTGTGTATATTCTTTAAAAAAAACAACAACAACGCAGTTTATCAGCCACCACGTTTGATCTCCCAAAATGAGTCGATGTTTTGACATAATGGTAGAACAATTTCCTCCAAAAATTCACTTACATCCATTCTCTCATGTATGGAAACAGGCAGTTGCCAAAAAGGCTGAAAAATTTAGTACTGTGAAGAATGCAGGATTGGGGAGGGAGGGGGTGTGGGGGGAGGGGGATCAAAGGCGGCTGCATGCTCCTTGGCAAGGGACAGAATCAAAGCTGTAGATTTTTTGCGATTTAGCAACTTTAAACTGGCTCTCGCTGGAACTTACACATAACGTTTTCTTCCTTTCTTTCTGTGTACACAGGCTGATACTCCTGCAGACACTCCCTATGAAGACAGGAAAGGATTAATCCTATCTACCCAACAAAGGGAGCGGAGTTTTGTGTGCATGACCGTTCTTTTATCCCGCCATTAAGGCAGCCATAAAACACATTATTTCAAAATAACAAATGGAAAACAACCAGTGTTCTTTTTTTTTCTGCATTACTTCTGGCATAGAAATGGAACAAACAAAAAGTGCGCACAAAGGCATATACACACACGCACACAAAGCACCTACTCCCACTTAAGACATGTGGCTATCCAGAGGTGGGAATAAGAAAAAGTGAAAAAGGAGGAAAATTAGGCGGGGGCCCGGGGGCCGCCGTAGGCCCCCGGTGGGGTCCAGGGGCAAAGCTGAGCATTTTCCATATTTCAGTATCTAAAAATCACCCCAGAAATGCATAAACTGGCAAGAAAAAAAGAAATAAAATAACAAGCTTTTTATTCCATTTTCCCACAGGGACCTTCACCTCGTGGCTAACGCTAACGGTCTCTTTACCATGCGATAAAGTCACTGTTGTACGCACATCTTCCTCCAGCCACTTCCAGTTCCACTTGTTTTTCACAGAGGAATCGATCTCCATGGCCAAAACTTTCTCATTCTCGGTGATTTGTCGGAACATGTTGACGACTTCGGAACTTTGGACGTGCAACTTGTAAGACAATATGGCGCCGGAATCCGCAAATGGCACTTTTCACAGCTAAGGGATTACTTCCCTTCTTTGTAGTTTCAGTAAGCCGAATTCCATTATTCACTGTAATCTGTCCTGGGTGCCCAAACGAGCTGGAAGTTTTCCATTTAAGAACAAACCGATCGAGAACAAAATCGCGATCCAAGCTTTTGCTAACGAAAAACAAACCTCACTATACTACATATACCCCCCCCCCCCCCGCCAGTTTTCTCAACGGATTTACATTGATCTCAAAAACAGCCCCTGGAGCCTCCAAATTGGCTGAAATCCGCCTTTCGGCGGAAAATTCCCATAGCTGCTTTATACAGGTTAAGAAGTTAGCATCAAAAAAAGGTAAATATACAAGTAGTGGACAGTAAAAAAAGAAAAATGACATACCTTTGATTTGCAGACAACAAATCTGCTTTGTTGATCAGCAGGAGACACTGTTTGCTTGGGTCCACTTCTCTGACGTACTTGTCAACGTCGGGACACCAAAAGAGAAGAGGATTGCGAGCATCCACGATTTGCACCACCACGTCACTGCAACACACAGCACCACATCAGTGTAAGGGTGCAATGCGCTTTTAAAACAAAACATTGCATTGCATGGATACATGTGTGACTAAGAGACTTTGCATTAAAAACAAAACACTGCATTGCATGGATACATATGTGACTAAGAGGCTTTGCATTAAAAACAAAACATTGCATTGCATGGATACATACGTGACTAAGAAGCTTTGCATCAAAACTGAAGGACAAAGGGCGCATGTCAAGAATGATAAACGTTCATGAACAAATCAGAAACATTCCATTTCCAGAGCACTTTATTCTGGCATTAATATTAAAGGTCTACTTTAGAGGTTTTCGATAATTGGTCAGCTTATGCAGAAATATGAAATGTTTGATAAATTGGTAAAATAAACATCCGATTCGCTCCCGATCACACGAAATCGATCCGCGAAAGTGGGCATTTTCACCTGTAATCAAGAAAACGGGAGGTAATCAACTAAATCTTGGCATGGCTTAACTACTCTTGGATGTGACGTCACATGATGGACTGGCCGTCAGCCGCGACCTACACAACAAGCCAACGGCGACAGAAAGCGATTCTGATGGTTCTTGCACATCTCGATCGGTATTTAATTTATCATGTAAAAGCAGTGACTATGATTGCGACAGCCAATGTAACTATGGGGATGTTTCTGCAAGGCCTTTACCTTATCAGTTTGAACGCTAAGTTCTTTTTACCACGTCAGTTCCAGCTGGACCACGGAAACGAGCTATTCAGTTCCAGCTGGACGCCCGAACACATCATTCCGAAGGCGTACGGACTTTACCGAAGTCTCGAGGGAGCCTACCGACTGACTTCTTGATGCGATCACGCGTGGACGGCGAGCGGAGATTCTCCTTCCTCAAGCCTTAACGTGTTCATTCAATTTAACAAGTGTGATCTGTCCATAGATATGAACAGAATAAACGTGCGACTATTGTACTCATCTGTACGAGCTTACCACTCCGCCTTCAAAGTATACACGCACAATGCAGACGAAGTTTTTGATCCACTCGAACGGCTCGGCAATTGTCGGAACAGCTCGTTTCCGTGGTCCAGCTGGAACTGACGTGGTAAAAATAACTTAGTGACCCGCATGGTTGCACCATGTTTCGAGTATCTGGATCAGATGGAAATGTGTGCAAAGAATATCCGTCTCCTGCTGAGCTGCTGCACACGCCTACAGCACAATATCTGCCACCCCCTCGTGACTTTTTTGGCTGTGGGGGATCGCAACTCGTGTTGATTTCACTTGGCTTTGGCTTGTTGTGTAGGTCGCGGCTGACGGCCAGTCCATCAAGTGACGTTACGGTTTTCGGTCTACCGCGGGGTTTGAACAGGTGTGCAAAACTCGTTTTTTATCTATTAAATTCTTCCGGCGACTTTTTTTTGAAAAATGAATACCATGCTGTAGTTATATGACATGTAGACCTGTTTTTAACAAATTATCGAAAATCTCTAAAGTAGACCTTTAACATAACTGATTCGACATCGAACTGTCTGATTTCAAGCATCAGAATTACCTACCTCGTTAAGATAAACCACATCACTAAGATAAACCACATCACTAAGATAAACCACATCACTCCACTGCACTACCACAAACACAGCAACACAGAACACTTTTGCAGTTCACTACCAACTACATTGTTACAAAGCACAGAAACATATCTATATAGAACATGTCAGCAGTTAAATACAACGCTGCACAGGTCAAACATTTCAATTAATCAATGGATTACTTTACAACTCCAGTTCAACATATCACACATCAAGATACTGCTGTAAAATGTAGCAACACATATAGAACACATCTGCAGCTATCCACAAATGCATCACTACAATGCTGTAAAACAATGCAACACATCAATTTGCTATGCTATGCTATTTCAGTAAAGCATACACGAATGTCCAGCAGCAGCAGACGTATGCACAAACACACACTCTCTCCTTATATCTAAGAATAAAGAACTTATATAACAAGCAGGCACAGGCATCCTAATATAATTTCCCTCATCAGACTCTAGTGTCTTTGAGCCACCAATAAGTAAAATAAAGAACACAGCAAAGTTGATTCATTTCGAATACCCTTACCTACATACTCTACTCCTATCACATCCTTCTCTCACACACACAATCAACATACTTCCATGCTCACACAAAAGGATTTCTCACCTTCTTTCAATCACCCTCCACAACTGCCGCCAAAACTCCAGGTTTTTCTCATAGGGAGTGATAACAATGTGCTCCTCTTCTTGCAGTCTGCCAAACCCATAGAAACTCGGATGAAATGTGACATCCAAATGACAATGTGTCAGACACGACACAGTGATCTTGCCCAAGGATCAGTGACATGTGGAAGCTTTTTTTGTCGTTGTTGATATTAATGATGAATTGTGATCTTAAAGCATAATTACCCTAAAAAAAAATCAAGGCTCACCTCATTATACAAAGAACAAAACACACCAAATGAAACAAGGCAACAAAGATGAACATCTGCATAATCAACTCATATAAATACAAAGAACAAAACACACCAAATGAAACAAGACAACAAAGATGAGCATCTGCATAACACAGACAGTACAGATACTCTTCCTGGTCGTCTCGGAAACAAACCCACCTTTCATTTAATCTACCTAAATGATAAGCACAAACGAACACGCACATAGATATACATACACAGACAGACAGACACATACATACAAACACACACATCAGTCTGCACCTTTCCTCCCCATACTACAAGTACAAAAAACACCAATTCGTTTGTAAATACAAGCAAGATGCCTATCAAAAAGGATGCGTTCGAGAGAAATCATGTAAAACATTTCAGAGAGATTTCATATTGTAACAAACACCCATATCCACTACTCCCAGACTGAACTATCATTTTGAAAATTGAAAACTGAATGACATTCTTCACCATCACTGTATATGATGATTTAATTTGTACTCCGATCATTGTGAATCTCTGGCAACCAATACATCCTTTCTGTGAAGAAACAATGCACTACTTTATATCAAGTGGGTACTCCACAGAAGGCATAGAGACTGTTGCTCTGTCAGCTCGATATTTCAGATTCTCAGTTTCTTTCAAACACAACTAAATGGCTAATTCAAAAAAATAAAGCAACATCAATTACTAATTCTTTCACTCTATATTGCTTCTGTCCTAAAAAAAAAAAAAGGATAACATTATTTTCAGCGTTTTAGTTACAAAGCATGGTGTTTGCAACTTTTTGAATGACAGATTTTACATTTTTTTCCAATTTATTCTTCAAAAAGTCATAACTCTTCTAGTATCATATCAAAATTATATCACAATGCTCTGAAAATCAAGTTCTGTCAATGATTCAATTTTTCAATGAATAATTAACAACATCACTTTACAAAACTTATATCTGAAGTATCTAACAATCCACATATTTTTGGGGATGTAATGAAACAATAAGTTCAGCATTCATTTACAACAAACCAGTAAGTCATGTGGATACATCGTACAACACTTTGTTGGCAAAGCCTTGCACTTTTATTGAAAGTGCTGGGAAACTGAGAGACACACAAGGCAATCTCATTTAGTGTGCTTAGTTTCACATCCATGCCTTACAGCAGCAAGTATGAATGCCCCAGACGATAAAATTTCAAGTCTGATGACACTTCGTAAGATACGCAAGTTTACAATGCCCATTTCAAAATGAAGAAACGGTCTCTATCCACTCTTAAAATGACTGAGAATGCCCAGCCTAATTCAACACTATGAAAGCTTCTCAAATGTCTCAGGATAAACAGCCGTTCTTAAAAGTTTTGCCAAATCTGTGAAAGAAAATCATCTCTTTTCAGCCTCTTGAATTTTCATTTGAATATGACAGTCACACAGGATATTTAGTAGGTTGGCCTAAATACCCCCATCCTCCTCTTCCTCATTCATTGTTTAAAGAAAGAAGAACACACCAAACCCTAAACATTATATGACATATTCCACGCAACACTTTTCACAGTTCAACTGCCATTTCGTAGAGTACATACTTTCTTGCAGTGTGTGTGTATCTGTATGGTCAGATAAAGAAAATACATTCCAAGTTTCTTTCAACATGTGTGACGAGTTGCAGAGACAACATGATGCTGAAATGTACCTTGCCAACTGTCGCCGCCACTCCAAGAATGACATGTGTTCGTCATGTCGCAGTTGATCCGCTGAAGTAGATTCCTGCCATGGGGGTCTGTGCATACGTATGTATACACATGCACACGCACACCCCCACACACACACACACGCACACACACACACACATGCTCATTAACATATGATAAACACTTGAGAGAGCTTGCTAGCAAATTACTCAGAAAGAGCTAGAATTCTTCAGATCTTTAAATTTACAGCAACTGTATTAGAATTTCATTATGATCATTCCTAAAAACACTTCTGTGTTTTTTACTTACAAACAAAATGTCTACTATTTGTGTTATGGTGACAAGTAATACCAATTTCACCTATCATCAGTAAATAAACAAACAATAAATAAAACAACCATAATACCCATTATCATTACTATCACTTCAGTTACTATCTATTAGTATTACAACTACTAATTATGCCATCACTTTACACTCAGGCACAAGAATATCTACACAGGGTTCGCGATAACCGGTAATTGCCGGTATTTTACCGGTTGTACCGATACCGAAAATTTTCGAAGCTGCCGGTACCACGGACCGATTCTGTTTGCCAGTGACCGATTAGATTTCCGTCTGAAAAAAAAGAAGTCTGACGTGACAATTTCGGAAAGGCACTAAAAGTCATGCGCCTGTACCCACGCACCCACCCCTTCGCATCCCTTCCGAGTCTTTGTCCGTAGGGCGAACTATCTTTGTTCCGACCAGGGACCGTACAGCAAAGTACGGTCCCTGTTCCGACGAACTCTTGCAATCGCCCGACACCTCTTTGGCGCCAACCTCTTTAGCGTGCAGAACAGCAAGCTTTACTGTCAAAGAATAGAGCGTTGCGCTCTTCTCAGCACTACAGTGGCTTCATTTCACAATGACTAATCGGGGCCTAGTCTCCTGGTCAGCGCTACCTCCCTCCACTCCCAACCCCGGCCCACTGGATGTTTATGCAGCTGATGATATGAGGGTGCTGACTCGCCACTTTGCTGCTGTTATCAATGGCCCCCGCGCACAGGCTGGATTCAGCCAATTCACCCTTGGTGGTTACGGTGGTGATGATAGCAGGGACCGTACAGCAAAGGGACTAACAAGAGCCAGATGGGCCGCGCGAAGTACTGCTCGCGAGCAGATGGCCGAACTTGGGCGTAAAGAACTTCCGGTGGCAGCTTCTAGCGAGTAAACAATGTGTGGAACACGCGTGTCGGACGGTGTAAATCTCGTTTTTTCGCATGAACACTCCAATTTCTTGTACCAAAAACACATCGCATCTAATATGGGGGGTGCAAACTGTGCCATTGTTGGCTGTCCGCCCAGAAATCTAAACACAAAGGGCTTACATTTCACAAATTACCGGCGAAAGGTACGAACAATGAGTGGAGAATGCAGCTGATCAACAGTATCAACAGACAAGATAAATCGTTCAACCCCGACAGGGCTACAATTTGCTCCCGTCATTTCAAGGATTCTTGCTTCAAAACTGTTAAGTCTGAGCATAGACTCTATATCGTTCAGTTAATAGCAGTATTTCATCGAATAGGTTTCTGTAATGACATTATTCGGGCATCCAAAATTCAGTGATGCAAGTTGTTTTCTTGTACAGTTAAGGAAGTGTACAGGTCACTCATAAAGGAATCACATTTGAAGCAAAAATACAAATAAGGGATAGAAGAAGGAGAAAAAAAAGTAAAGTAAAAACTAAGACAAAAATGCAAGGAATCAACACTTCAAAACGAAACCAAATTAAAAAAGAGAGGAGAGAGAGAGAGAGAGAGAGAGAGAGAGAGAGAGCAGGAGAGAGTGAGAGAGAGAGGAGAGAAGAGAGAGAGAGAGAGAGAGATTCAGATTTTTATTCTTATAGGCCTTGGCCCCTCAGAAGGGGGATCTACATGAGACAACAAAAGAAGCAGATCACCAGATTCAATATGATAATTAAAATTACAAAAACGCATTCGCCTTTTGAAAGCTTTAAACAGATAACAGCAAACTGTATTACAATGCTTTCATTCTTAGATGTCATAACAAGACAAAGCCTGAGACAGGCAAGCTCTTGTGTAAACTTTCCGTGAAGAATTTTTTCCTCTTAAATCTTTAATTTTCTGGACAGGTTTACTGCAAAATGCACTTCATCATCTTCTCTTGGACTGTCGACATAATGGACGAAGCATATCAGAGTTATTGAAATTGTTTATAACGATAATGATGAACAAAAATATCAGACACTCCATTCTAAACTTAGACATTATAAACTTCAGGTACCTGTCCATAACGCATTGACATTACATTGGGAGAGAATGCAGATCATTAAATGATCTATAAAAACTAAACCTGTTACTACTTCGAACATGGAAATTCCAGTCTTGCCATCACAATCGATAAGTCTTTCTTTAAACGTACGGACAAAAAGTTGTTCACATCTTCTCCGACACCTTGGTTAAGCCAACATACCCAAAACCAATTCGTATAATTTCATTCTAACAAATGCGACACCCAGGTCATCTTGCCTCTATTATCGAGTTCCTAACAGCATTTTATATACGCTTTATGAGTCACTCTATGTTCAGTCCATCTGAGTTAGTTTTAACCTTACATTGACACATTAACAGTGGAGTGCAAAGATATGGGGTATCTGTCAGTCTCACCATACACAAGATCATTTGGTGTTTGTGTTTAAGACAACCCAAAAAACTTTTTTTAAAGCAAATAAATGAACCTTTTTCGCATTGTGCAGCTCCAGCATCAAGACCCCACAGTTCAGCTCCAAATTGTAACATAGCAGGATTTTGGCATCAAACAATTCAAAAACAAGGCAAGAGATTCATTGTTAAGCATCGGACAATTTCTTTCATAATACACAGCAATGTCGTTTGGCTCTTGCAGCAACATCTTTACATGCAAAAGTAAACTAACTCGTAAGAAATATCTCCCTAAATACTGATATAACAAGACAACATGCATAAATTTGCATTGTATGTCCATTTTTGTCTCTAGCAGCGAGATAACCGCTTTTCTGAAAACAATTATGTTACTCTTCTCATATTTACTTTCAACTGGAGTGAATCAGCTGCCCTTTGCAAACTATTCAACTGAGTTTGGAAGCCTATACAGTCTCTGATATTAATGCAACGTCATCAGCAAAAAGTAAAACATAATATTCAAGAACATCATTTACAAAATGGGCACCATGCCTTTCCGAGAGCTTAGACTTTGGAAGTCCACTCATTTAATAAATAAAAAAACAAAACGGGCTGCAAACATCACCCTGCTTAACACCAGATGAACAGTTGATATAATCTGATACAGCAGCAGCACCACTCGCACCCTTGCCTTTACATGGTCATACATACTCATAATACATTTATACAAATTCCACGAATCCTGTTTATTAAACAAAATAGGCCCCATAGAATAGTTCCTATTAATATAATCAAAGGCTTTCTCAAAATCTATGAAAGCAACATACAATTACGATTCAGACAGAACGTTTTTGAACAAAGCAATATTGTGAACATATGGTCTATTGTGAATGATTTTGTTTAAATCCAGCTTGAAATTCACCTGTAGATGTTTATTATCCTCAACCCAAACATGAAGTCTTTTAATAATAATTGTACTATACAATTTACTACATACATTACACAGCGAAATTCCTCTGTAGTTATTTGGATCATAACATCACCCTTTATATAAAATTAAAACAATTGAGTCACAAACCAGCTTTCAGGTATATGCCTCTATTAAACAGGGAATTGAAAAATTTAACAAAAAATAAAATTCCATGCAGCAAAGTTTGATTTGGAAGCATTTTGATAAATTCCCCTATAATTTTAATCAGTCCAGGCCGCCTTGCGATTTTTAAGTGTCTTTAAAAGCGCTCAAAATTTCTTTTTTTCTGCTGAGATAGGCTGATTCAATCAATGTTCACTAGCACTATCGTTGATTCCATCATCATCGTCCATCACAACAATCGTCATTGTTTTATAGCACTATAAACGATTTCCAAAAGCACTTGGATAATATCTCTACACCCTGAATCAGATCATTACAAATTTTGTCTTTCTTTCTACCAATTCTTTAAAATGTACATACCATCGTTATGCTAATATCATTCAAGGCTGCCTTCTGTCTTGGAAATTATACCCACAATTTCCTCCAGAATTCCCTGTGACTATATACCGAAGTTAATAACATATTGAGAAAGTGTCATTGAACTGCTCTCTTTTCTCTTTAACCAATGTTTTATATTCGCGCCTTGCCTATACATAAAGAAGTGCGATCGGGTGGAGACAATGAGAAAGCTTAAATTGTTCAACAAATTGCGTACCGTTTCTTTTGCCACACGACATTCATCATCATAACCAGTTCGTCCTCTTTCACGCCCTTACCAATGTTACCTGTTTATCTTCATGAAGTCTGCTGCACTTTTTATACAATGATAAAAAGCTCAAATGCCTCGTTAATATTTTCAATCAATCAAAGTGACGCCATTTCAACGAGTTGCATTTCATTTGAACAGATGTTGTCTATGAACATACGCTGTGGCTTCGTCCCATATAAACTTTTCCAAAACCTGAACAATTACTATTATCTTTGGAACATATCCTTATTATTCTTAGGGAACAGGATACATAACTCTAAAGGCAAATGATCATATTCGATCCTGTCAGACACATTCATTCTACTGCTATCCAGAAATTATTGAGAACAGATACATGTCCACAGTAAAAAATAACATTTACACTGCTAACCATTATCCGATATGTACGTGTAATGACCTGAAGGTCACCCAACACATCCCATTCAAAATACACAAGTTTAAAACAGTGAACATGTTAGTAAACATTGTGCCATAGTTTATTAAGCACATTGTCTTCAGAATTTCTGTTCAAGTTCAAAAGGACCACTCAAACATTATGATTTTCATAATCACACTCATTAGATACAAAATCACAAGAAAAGTTAGAGGTTCTAACCAGTTAAGTCTCCATTTATAACTGACAAAATCATCATGTTCTTCATGTACACAGCAACAGTCACAATAAAAAATCTTGCCAATAAAGCGACCAACCATTTTCGCAGTCAAAATAGCACATAATAGGGTGAGCTTTCAGGTGGTATGTAAGCACAAACATACATAAATGTCTCTATCTACCGAAAAGAGACATTATTCCAAAGAAAGCGTAGAAAAAGAAGATTTCACACATACAGTTTGACATAAGGACACAGCTCATCGCTTATAAGGCAGACAACTCCGCCTGAGCGATCCTGTTACTGACTAGATTAATAGCCCGTCTACAAAACACCGTGTAATTACCCTTTAAAAAATAGACAATTGAAAACTTCCACAAACGGTCTCAACAAACAGAAAGAACAAAATCAAAAGAACAACATAACGAAACATACTCGTGATTCATATATTATTGTAAGCAATCCATTAATGTTCCAATGTTAGCGAAAAAAACGGTTATTTGATGTATTACACACCAGGCATCATTAAACTCATTTCTCAACTCCTGAATCGAGTTCGAACTATTTACATTTTCATTCAAACACACCCACGGCATCACTGTCCACGTGCTCAGGTGACACAAAAACATCGTTCATAGAACGACGGGTGCACAAGTTTTCACGTGCGCGGCCAGCTCACTGCCCACTGTCGATGCGGTGACCATGTAACCGTGTCGCCTCATAGACGTTCCTCCACAGCCGCGGACAAAGATCGGGGAGGAAAAAGGGAACCGGCCGGAAGCTATTTCATTGCACGAGATGTGTCACCTGAGTTCCAACATATACCGGATACCCGTCTACTAGCAGATGATCATAGATCAAGTGGCCCGTTCCCATCACTCGCCGCGCTTTTTCCAGATGAGGTGGTCAGTTTTCTTCGGCATTTCTCCACTCTGTGTCGAGAATCCTCGCCCACAAAGGACGCTGGTGCCCTTAAGTTTCCGTTTCCGCTACTCAGTAATGTCCTCCTTCTTTTTGTAGACAACACACCAAGCGATGATCGGGAATCCTGTTATAGAGTTTCACTCGATGGCCCTATCAAACTCTCGTCACGGGACAGTTTCAACTTGTTCGTGATGAGATCCCTAACAGTCTCACATTCAGCACTTGTCTCGTTTCCCCTCCTAGGCAAGCCGTAG
>CM031611.1:10274162-10281662 GCA_018398815.1 Conus ventricosus | reverse complement strand
ACAATCGCCACAATATTAATTCTTATAACACTGTGTACAACTGGCTAGCCATTGACTCTAGGTTTGCTAAGCGCTGTAGACAAGAATGAATTTTCCAGAAATCCTGATTGATATTTATAGTAGGTTTGGAAGTCCACAATGGTGCAAATGATGTATATTTATTGCTTTCCCAGGGCTTGGAGAGAACTGGCAAAATGGATATAGGTCTGTAGTTCGATGGTTCACAATTTGTCCTCCAATTTCAAAATGGGTATTACTTTTGCACTTTGAACTGAGCGGGAAAGTGACATTTATCAATGGCCATAAATTGTAGATGTAGGTAAGATTTCACATCTAACGAGGTGCTTGAAAGTTCAGTAATTTTTCATCAATCCCGTCAAGTCCGCGGCTTCCTGGCTGCTATAATAGGCATAAAGCTTGGCAAACATCCACTAACTGTTCATAGGAGAACTTTGTAGCTGAACGAATTTCCATAGCCTTGCGAATTTTTTTTTAAATTTTTTGTAATTCATTTGAGTCAGGTATTCTTTTCTTTGACAATGTGTTCTGCAACTGTTAAAAGTGTTGTTGATTCATTTGTGTTTATGCGTGGTAATGGGACTCGGACTCGTCTATGACTGTTAAGTTTTGATTCGTAAGTCATTTATTGCTTGCCATATGTACTTTTCGAATTTTTTTGTTGGCTACAAGTTCACGAAAAAAAATTCATTATTTTGCTGTCCGTTTGAGTGAACTGATTTGTTACGTGCACTTTTAAATCCATCCGACTTCCCAACTGCTTCAACAGATCGTCGCGTAAGAAACCAGCAGCTTGTATTTTCATCAGTCAACCCACATTTGGTTGTTGCACATATGTTTTAACTCGACCGTTTAGAATGGCGCATGCTTGTCATAAATGAATTAAACGTGTGTAGCCAGTACTCAAGCGCTTTTTCTGGATCAGTGTAATTATAAACATTTATAAAGGGGGAATTCATGAGGTCATGAGAAAGGTATCTTCGTGGAAGTGTCCAAAAGATCTTGTAGTGATGTGTTTGTGCCAGTTTTATGAATTTTGATGCCACTTCTTTTCCCCACGTAATGCAATCTGAAAGTGTGTCGCTGCAAATTCCATTCAAAAGGCACACATTTCTCAATGACGTTGTTAGTTTAGGGGGGGGGGTGGGGGGGGGGGGGGGGGTCAGAAAGATAGATTGTGGTTCAATTAAAGTTTGCTAGTGAGTGTTACTCCTGTTGGCATGTCTAAAGTTTTGGATAAAGTTGTATGAAGGTAGTCCTATCCTTAACCATGATGTTTGGCACTTCAATAGATCAAATGTTGAAATCACCTAAAAGTCATTAATTCTGTGGCAGTCAAGCGATGCTGCAATCCAATCATGGCCGTAAACTTGTCCGTCCATCCAGCCTATTTCCGCTGTGTTTCGATATACAAATCCTATTTTGAGGTTTTTGTTCTCCTTCACCTTGAATACTAACCAAACTGCTGCAATTCCAAACTTTCAAATCATACAAACGTTGGGCATATTAATGTTTCATGAACGTAAAGTAATATGCCAGTAGATTTCGATTCAGTGGGATCTCTGCGTACAACATTGTACCAGAAGATTAGACAGTGGGCATCAGGGACAATATCTGAAAGTCGTTGATTCAGTGAAGCCAAATATATGAAAGGGTTTTGTCTTGATTGTACAGTATAGGGTACCTCCTGTAACTTTTTTTGTATATGGTAATTTAAATTAAGAATCCGAATACGTAGTCCCGTCTTCCTGTGGCCCACTTGAAGATGAATGCACCATTTGTGCGGAACTAAAACAAATATAGCAAGGATACACTTGAATACAAACACAATGTGTTCCGTATGGTATACACACACAACGAAAACTAACTTCAGTCAAAAGGATAATGAATATGAGAAACAAGCAAGTCAAAAAACCTGAAAATAAGTGTGATACAACACACTTGCACACCAAAAACCAAGCCCAACAATGCTCAAAGAAAACGGATAATGAAAATAAGAAAAAGGACAAAAAGTTAAATTCAAAAAGTTACGTAACACACTTGTGGCAAGTGTCAACCGAAGCTTTAATCCCACACCAGAGGAGGTTTCTGAGCGTGCTCACACCCCCTTCAGTACAATAAAAACTATGATATAAAGTCTTTCTTCTTCAGAAATGCTCATAATGTAGTTCTTCACCACTTTTTCTTTTCAGCATATCAATGAACGGCAATTCGGAATTACAGTCCACACACACACACACACACACACACACACACACACAACACAAACACACACACACACAACACCACCACACACACACACACACACACACACACACACACAATGCACACACACACACACACACACACACACTGATTCCAAGTCTAGAACAGGCCAAAGTTAGGTGCATTGGCATGAAGTGTGGGCCACTGCCAATAAGCCGGTGGGAAGCTAACGAGGAAAAAGAAGGAAGTAGCATAGAGGAACATAGGCGGTGGCATATGGGTGGTGGTTGTGGAGGCGAAATGTAGCTCTCTCTATACCAAACAGACGAAATTAGTTCCCCGCGTAGAGTAGGTGAAATGGACGGGAGGGGAACGGAGCGGTGAATGCAAGCAAGGGGGGAAGTGGACGGAGACCCCAGTTGGGCGAGTGCCTTGGGGTCACTGGCCCCTCTATTTAAGACCCGCATCTGTCTGCCTGTTTCCCTATCAAACAGGTTTTCCAGCAAGCGTGCTGTCCGCTTCCCTCGTTGGCAAGAATGGCACAGCCCATTACCGTCACACACCTGCTGCGGGTTCCTGTTGCTGGGACGGATGGATCTGGGACTGGAAGGGGTGTCGTCCTCTGGCAGGCATGAAAGCAGAAGCTAGCAGTGACGCTTTGGGACAGAACCCTCCGGCACTGGGAAAGAAGGTCATTCCCACTTGTCACTGCTGATGGCATTGTCCTGGCTGAGGGCCAGGACTTGTGCACAGTCGTGGATCCAACATGAACCTGCAGCCAGTCTCACGGTAAGTTGAGGAGTCTGGCCACTGAGCCACTCAGTCAGCAGGGTCACTGACCAGGTCACGACACACATTTTGGGGCTTGCTGTTGGAGGTGAGAATCGGAGGATCCACCCCTTTCACAACTTCATTCGCCCCATCAAAAGGTAAGTGGTTCCTTAGTGACACTGACATGTGGGAGAAGGTTGGGGAGGTGATCCTTAGTGACACTGACCTGTTGGAGAGGGTTTGGGGTGTTCCTTATAACACTGACAGTTGAGAGGGTTATGGTGGGTGGAGTCCTTAGTGACACTGACATGATGGAGATGGTAGGGGTGGTGGTCCTTGAGACACGACATGGTGAGGAGGGTTGGGGGTGGTGTCCTTTGTATGACACAGACAGGTGGAGAGGGAGTGGGGGTTGGAGGTCTGCTGGCTGAGGGACCAGACACTGTCTGTGGAGTCAGCTTTGTCAGCGCCTGTGGTTCAACTATCACATTGCTCTCTGTGGCAGTGGACATTAGCAGGGTGGTGCAATATGGGAGATGATTATCTGGGGAGGGTGGTTTGGAGGATGTCGTCTTGGAGGGAAGTTTGTGATTTGAGGACGGGGAGGAGTTTTTGTGTGTTTTGGGGGCATTGTAAGTGCAGTAACTGAGTGGAGATGGCATCATATGTCAATCTTAAAGGGTGTTCATGCTTCTTGGCAGTGCTGCACGAAGGGCTGAAACTTCAGCATGTAGGGACTGTGTTTTTGTAAAAACCTCCAGTCTGGCCTTGGACACATACAGTCATCATGGCGCAGCACACATCTGGCATCTTTTTCTATGTCTGTGGGCATGTTTCTCTGGCTTTGAAGCTTGGTCACCGTCTTATTGTCGTCACTGGAAACGCTTTCAGTGTCTGTAGTGGTCTCTCTGCTAACGTTTAGTAAGTGTCGTGAAAGTAGTGTCTTGTTTGGGAGAGGAGGGGCAGACCGAGTCAGGTGGGCAGGGTTACAGTGGAGGAGGTGGAGGAGTGGAGGGGGGTGAATTTCAGTGAAGGGTGGCTTGAGCTGTGCACTGACGCCGACTGGACCGGAGACGAAGATGGGCTCAATGAAGGGGCGTGGAGGAGGAGGTTCAGTACACTGGTGAGAAGAGCAGGCCTAGCTGTTGCAGGGTCGGGGAGTGGAGGGGGTGGGAATGCTGAGATATGGAGAGAGAGAGAGAGAGAGAGAGAGAGAGAGAGAGCGAGAGAGAGAGAGAGAGAGAGATAGGAGAGACAGAGACAGAAAAACAGAGACAGAGACAGAGAAAGCAGAGTGAGAAACAGAGTGAGAGACAAGAAACAGAGTGAGAAAATTTTGGTACAAGCATTTGTTTGGTTCAAAACAAGCACCAGAGGCTTTTTTTTAACGGCTATTTGTTTTCTTCTCTCCTGTTCCTTCTCCCACGCCCCCCTCCACTTTAATTATTTGGTAGATACAACAACAACAACAACAATAATAAGATAAATAGCAATAACCAACGAGACTGATATAATTGTTATTATTTTATTTCATTATTGCGGTTTGATTTTCTCACTTCCTCTCTCTAACACACGACACACACACACCCACACACACACACACACACACAACACACACACACACACACACACACACACACACACAACACACACACACACACACACAACACACACACACACACACAACACACACAGAGTATGCAGATGTTATCTGCAGATAGATGAAAGTTATTATGAAAGGCCATTCATCCACACTATCCATAATTTACATTAAATGCGTTTATTAACGTGAGCTGAACAATCGAAAATATACAATTTGGTAGAAAATGGATTATTGCTTTCTCCACAGAAATCATGCATGATGCTTTTTCATGCGAGTGCGACCCAACACTTTTATTTGTATTCAAAACAGCATCAACGAACATAAAATATTGAGTAGTAAATTTTCTGGGTGTATTTTTACATGAAGACTGACTTGGAACACTCACATTTGAATGTATTCTGACTAAAGCTAGAAAAACAACAACAACAATCAATCTCTTATAACTAAACACCTGGATGAATCAAGAGTGAAAGCTATCGCATACTCTTGAAGTGCATTTTTCTGGTCCAGAGTATCTCTTGAGAAAACTGCAGAGTACGGACCAAAAAATTACAAACTCACCGTTGGAGTCCCAGTCTTTTTTTTTTTTTTGATTGTCTTGGATTTATTTGCTGAAGAGGTGACAAAATGTATAACAATCAAAATGGCAAAAAAGACTATGAAGACAACTACATGAAAAGATGTCAATGATTATCCGTTTTTTCTGTCAAACCTACATCAATGAGGTAGTACAAAAAGTGACCTCCAGTTTAATGGTTATCATCCAAGAATAAAGATGACCTACACTTGTACCTGTGGAGCCATTATCACCGATTTTATTCAGTCTTGAGGCCTTTCTGAGATCAATGTGAAAACAGTTCAAGTTCGAAGGACCGATTACAATATCACTGCAGTAACACAAATGAGATTGCTCTTTTTTTTTTGTCCTTCTGCCTTCCTAGCTAACTAGCAAACCAAGACAGCTCTCTCCGACACTGGGTGCCATGACTAGCAGTTAGCAGGCATTTAATCCACCTCCTCGATGGTAGGTCCAGAAGATCCTCCTTGGCTGGCTCCTCCAGCCCCAGGGGCCTGTCCAGAGGGGTCCATGCTGGGCATTTGCCCAGCTCCAGCACTCTGGTACAGCTGGGTGATGATGGGGTTGCACACCTTTTCCACCTCCTTCTGCTTCTCATCAAACTCCTCTTTCTCCGCCAGCTGGTTGGAATCCAACCAGGAGATGACCTCGTTGCACTTGTCCAGGATTGTCTTCTTGTCCTCCTAGCTAATCTTGTCCTTGATCTTGTCGTCTTCAATGGTCGACTTCATGTGGAAGGCATTTGACTCCAGGGAGTTCTTGGCAGAGATGCGGCTCTTCTGCTTGTCATCCTCCTTGTACTTCTCGGCGTCGTTCACCATGCGTTCTATCTCCTCCTTGCTCAGGCGACCCTTATCACTGGTGATGGTGATGTTGTTCTCCATGCCAGTGCTCTTGTCAACGGCAGACACGTTGAGAATACCATTGGCATCAATGTCAAAAGTGACCTCGATCTGAGGCACGCCACAAGGAGCTGGGGGGATTCCAGTCAGCTCGAACTTGCCCAGCAAGTTGTTGTCATGCGTCATGGCATGCTCACCCTCGTACACCTAGACACCACAAAGCCTCTTTACCTAACAGCAGTCCCCATTTGTTGAGTAAACCCAGACCTGTTTACCATAAAGCAACTACTGGTATATTTCCCAACAAAAACATGTACTTTTCCCTTTCCACAAAGGATGTGTACAAATCTTTCAAATTTTAGGAGTCCCAGTCTTACTTACTTACCACGCTTCCGCTTTGAAAATATATATAGTTCTACCTTTCAAAGAGAAATGAAACATATCCCAGCTGTAAATAGCTCAAGGGGCTCAACTATCCACAATTGTAATCATGAAGAACATGCAACAGAATCAGAAACTCATGTCCCACAAAGAGCTAAACCCACAGCTTCGTTTCAAACTGTAAACAAAAAGGCACAGCCATTCGGTCGTCATTTTCTACAATTTCCAAAGTGGGAAAGAATAATATACAATTTGTTTTTTATATAACTGACCTAAAGAAAAACGGTGATAATTTTCTACAATTTCCAAAGTGGGAAAGAATAATATACTCGTGTTGATGTAACTGACCTAAAGAAAAACGGTGACCATTTTCTACAATTCCCAAGTGGGAAAGAATAACATACTTGTTTTCATATAAATGACCTAAAGAAAAACGGTGATCTTGTTTTATCAGCTGTTGTAAAATCTCACATTGATGATGGATTCTGCCGGCGTGTCCGACGGATGAGTAAGCAGTCAGGTCGTCTGCTGATGTGGGTTCGCATGTGTGACGATGAAAAGATATTAAATACATCACTGAACTGAACTGAAGACCAGTTCCTGAGGCACAAAGTCGTCCACAGACGCTGCATGGAATGGAGTCCTGCAAGGATGGGCCTCGTTTTCCTCCGATTCCTCTTTTCCTGGATGGCGGCTGCTCTGTTGCGCTCGAATGTCTTTGTGTCACCAGGTACACCGTTGCTTCCACTGTGTTCTGTCAAGTGCGACATCTTCCCAGGAGGCAGTGTCGATGCTGCAGCTTCTGAGACTGGCCTTCAAGGTGTCTTTGTATCTCTGGAGAGGCCTTCCTTGGTCACGTTGTCCTTCCTTCAGTTGTCCACACAGCAGCATCTTTGGAATTCTGCTGTCCTCCATACGGACAACGTGTCCTGTCCATCAGAGCTGTCTTTTGATGAGTATACACTCCATGCTGGGTAAGCCACACTTCTTCTGGACCTGTAGGTTGGACACTCTGTCTTGCCATTTGATGATGCAGATCTTGCGCAAGCATCATTGATGAAACTATTCGAGTTGTTGGATGTGTAGGCGGTACGGGATCCAAG
>CM031611.1:10266662-10269162 GCA_018398815.1 Conus ventricosus | reverse complement strand
GCATTGACCAAACTGCCGGGAAATGCATTAACTGATTGCTGTGCAATTGATTTCCAAACACAAAATATGGCAGACATATTTATAAGCCTTTTCACAGATTCGATTAGTTGACGGTTTCTTAAAATATTAAAGTTATAGAAATCCGTTTTGTGAAAGAAGGTTTCATGAAACTTCACGAGAATGTGAACACTGTACCCAACATTGAACAGTCTGAACAAAAAATTAAAGCACGAAAAAAACAAGATTAACATATAGAAAGAATACGTTGCAGATAACCACCACCAACAAAAATTGTTCAATGTGTAAACTTGTCATTAATATTGCTACTATTACTAGTAGTACAAATACTACAGATGATGATGATGATAATGATAACAATAAAAGTAATGATAATAATAATAATGGTAATAAAGGTCATTCTAATCATAATAATAATGATAATTATGATGATAATGATGATGATAATGATACTCATACTACTCCTATTTATAATAGTAATAATAATAATGACAGTAATGATAATAATAATAACAACGACAACAACTACAATAGTAATAATAATAATAATAATACTAATGTGGATAATAATAACAGTAACAACAAGAACAAGAACAACAATAATGATAATAATAATAATAATATAATAATAATAATAGTAACAATAATTTTAAAATAATAATAATAATAATAATAATAATGATAGTAACAATAATTTTAAAATAATAATACTAATAATAACAATAATAATAATAATAATAATAATAATAATAATAATAATAATAATAATAATAATAATAATAATAATAATAATAACCTGTCTGAAATGTACATCTGTTTGAAGCACTGATTATAGTGCCAAGTGTATTTTGGAAAGGGGTCTGATTGATGAAAGGGTCTGATTCATGAAAGGGGTCTGATTCATGAAAGGGGTCTGATTGATGAAAGGGTCTGATTCATGAAAGGGGTCTGATTCATGAAAGGGGTCTGATTTCATGAAAGTGGTCTGATTTCATGAAAGGGGTCTGATTCATGAAAGGGGTCTGATTTCATGAAAGGGGTCTGATTCATGAAAGTGGTCTGATTTCATGAAAGGGTCTGATTCATGAAAAGGGTCTGATTCATGAAAGGGGTCTGATTTCATGAAAGGGGTCTGATTCATGAAAGGGGTCTGATTCATGAAAGGGTCTGATTCATGAAAGGGGTCTGATTCATGAAAGGGGTCTGATTCATGAAAGGGTCAGATTTCATGAAAGTGGTCTGATTTCACGAAAGGGGTCTGATTTCATGAAAGGGGTCTGATTCATGAAAGGGGTCTGATTCATGAAAGTGGTCTGATTTCATGAAAGTGGTCTGATTTCACGAAAGGGGTCTGATTCATGAAAGGGGTCTGATTTCATGAAAGGGGTCTGATTCATGAAAGTGGTCTGATTTCATGAAAGGGGTCTGATTCATGAAAGGGGTCTGACTGATGAAAGGGTCTGATTCATGAAAAGGGTCTGATTGATGAAAGGGTCTGATTCATGAAAGGGTCTGATTCATGAAAGGGGTCTGATTTCATGAAAGGGGTCTGATTTCATGAAAGTGGTCTGATTTCACGAAAGGGGTCTGATTCATGAAAGGGGTCTGACTGATGAAAGGGTCTGATTCATGAAAAGGGTCTGATTGATGAAAGGGTCTGATTCATGAAGGGGTCTGATTCATGAAAGGGGTCTGATTCATGAAAGGGGTCTGATTCATGAAAGGGTCTGATTCATGAAAGGGTCTGATTCATGAAAGGGGTCTGATTCATGAAAGGGTCTGATTTCATGAACTGAAATTATTGGAAAATATCTTAAAGTCTAAATTTTTGTCACACACACACACACACACACACACACACACACACACACACACACACACACACACACACACACACACACACACACACACACAACCCCCCCCCCACCACACACACACACAGATTTTACCTCACCCTTCCTCACTCCCCATCCAGCGTTTTGACGTAGTGTAGGGATTTTTTTCTTTTGTCAAAAGGATAATTATGCTTCTGTGAACAATATTGTAAAATCAATATTAATACATATTTAGGAGGGAAATTACACTAGATTCATTTCCTAAGACAATGAAACAAACAAAACACGGACCAAAGAATTTTCAGTTTGAGTAAAACCTTGTTCGGCTCTATCGACTGCAATGTATGATGATATTTTCAAAATGACCCAAACCCCTTTACATAGTTGGTCGCACCCTATCTGTAAAACCTGTCGTATTTGCCTTCTGGCCAAGGAAAACAAATCAGTAGAAGAAAGAAAACGATGGATGTAATTAAAAAAACAACAACATCCCCTCCCCCCCCCCCAATTAAAACAACAACAACAAAACCCCCAACAACAACCAGAGGTTAAAAAGAGAAAGAAATAAAGCAAACAATTGTATAAAACGAATTAGTGAATAAATAATCACATACATGAGGAAACATGAAGAACTATAAAATGAAATT
>CM031611.1:10236662-10264162 GCA_018398815.1 Conus ventricosus | reverse complement strand
GAACTTGCTGTGAGAAACTTATCATTAGTCTCATTGTTGTTGTTGTTGTTGTTGTTGTTGTTATCATTGTCATCATAGTCTTCTTCATCATCATCATTATGATTACTATTATTGTTACTGTTATTATTACTATTAAGAAGAAGAAGAAGAAGAAGAAGAAGAAGAAAAAGAAGAAGAAGAAGAAGAAGAAGAAGAAGAAGAAGAAGAAGAAGAAATCAACCGTAAGGATATCAACAAATTAGATGTCATGTCATTTATTGTATACAAAAAGCGTTTTTGTTGTTCATTACTTTTTATCATGTGGTCTTCTTTCCCTCCATTTCTGAATTGTAGCTTCCCCCCCCCCCCCCAAAGTATTGACATCCATGAAAAGACAGCCCCGTTTGACATTCTGAACTATACTTACCAAATCTATAAATCGGAAACCGGTTTAGTCTATAGGCAAGAGACTTTGGAACCACCCTGCCCCAGTAATCAGAGCAGCCACCAATCATCATTTGCCCTAGCGGGCAAGACTCGGTAGTACCACCCCCCTTAGTTTTCAGAGCAGCCATTTTTCGCGATTTGCCTTCTTGGGTAATTCTCGACAGAAACCCAAGCACTGCTGTAGTGGTCTCTCAATACTGTCTAACATAACCTCCAGCATGATGATTTGATATTTCCCTGAGCTGAAAATACATGGATGTCGTCAAGTTAAAAGGTGATTTCACATGTTACAAACAATGGGCCACATGAGGTTCGTTATTGTTCATGTTCTGTTGCCCTATGAGTAACGATTGGCCTTGAAATGAGTACATGTTTTGGGTTTTTTATCTGAAAGATTGTACACTTTGATGGCATCGGAAATATGATGGAAGAGAGTACAGCACACTACCAGAGTAAGAAAGGTTTGACAGGAACAGGAATATTCTAGATATGGAATCTGAAATTTGGATGAATGTCGTGGATGTATGGTATATTCAGACTGAAGAGTTTATGAGCAGCATGCAGTGCTGTTCTTTATATACCTTAGTTTCAGCGACAGTAAGCAAAATCTTCTACGGGGGAGACTCCTGCTTAAGCATAATATATTTAAGACTTGACTGTTTTGAAAGGAATGCTTCATTGCTTTTCAATAAACACTTTTCCAAACAAAACATATTATACTGGCACAGAGTGATATATTTTTCAACTATGAATAATTAAAGAAAGTACCATGTGCGTGTAGGAATAGTTTTCTGACATAGGGGTTTAAGACAAATTCTGAATAACCCTTAACGTACACAATTGATGTATTTGTATGTATACTGATTTAGGCCCACATAGACAGTTGACCAAGAACGAATGCTTTCAGTGACTGTCTATCCCTTCTGTCTTAACTATAGACAAAAAGAGACGGTGCTGTAGGGTTAAGTTTGATATTCTCTGTCGTGTTTTTATGACAATGAGTGTTTTAACAGGGTCCAGTGACATAATTTATGACGCACCGGTCACACAAGACGCCAACATGTTTTTATAATGGCATGAACACAGCATGCAACACACACACACACACACACACACACACACACACACACACACACACACACACACACACACACACACACACACATCAGTATAGCACGCACGCACACACACACACACACACACACACACACACACACACACACACACACACACACACACACACACACACACACACACACACACACACACATCAGCGCGCGCATCAGTATAGCCTTATATCTAAGAGTGCAGCAATTTCAAACAGATGTTGAAAACATTTGCATGATGAAATATTCGTATGAAGAATTTGTCGAAGGGAGAGGTTAGGAATTCCATCTGACCAGTCCAAATACTGAGCGAAAGATTTTTCTCTCAAAAGAGTGGACAGAAAAACAAAACAAAACAAAACAAAAACAAAAACAAAACAAAAAAAAACCTGTGAAGGTAGACAGCCTGTGACTGGAGGGTTCTGGAAGGTGCATACTGACAGATAAGTTCTGACAGGTACGATGGCATGTTTTCTGAATTTAACAGCTGAAAATCAGGAGTTGAAATCTTATATAAACTCGATAGGGCCTACGTGCATTCCCTGGAAGCCGGTACTGTGTGAAGAAGGTCGGTGAACAACATCGCTGGCTCGTTCTGAGCACGGGTCCTTGTAGCACGGGTCCTTGTAGCACGGGTCCTTGTAGCATGGGTTCTAATGCGTTGGAGTTTGGACACAAGTTTGTCAGGAAGGTCTGTCAGAAGAGAGGAGCGATATTCAAACTTTTGAGGAGAGTGAGTGAGACACACAGTTTACTGATTACTCAGTGATACTTTCGAATCTTATCCCCCCTTCCCCCTCCCCCCCCCCCCCTCCCCCGTGTAGAAGAACAACACTTTACATATGACCTCAAGGTCTGACCAGCGCGTTGGGTTAATGCTTAGGTCAGACATCTGCTAAGACGTAGTTCTTTTGGTCTTTCATCTTAGCCATTAATGCATTTATCTATCAGCTTTAAATCATGCGCAGTGACCGCTCAAACGTTAGCGGATGTGGTGTAGCGTATATGGAGCAGTCCGCACGCAGTGACACCTTGATGAAACTGAAACTGAACATGCATAAATGGTTCATGTGTAGATCACTAGTCAAGAAGTGATCCAGAAATATGTCTAGATGTTTTATAGAAGATGAGACAGTAATTTTAGAACCTAAAAACAATCACATTGCCGTCTTTTCTGGCTTAGATTTCGGTCCTTCACATACCAGCTCTGTTTTGTCATCATTTAGTTTCAATTTTGGCGTGTTGCGTCATCTAGCTTCGGAAGTCACACTAGTATTGCATCATCAAGCTTGGTCGTATGAAAGGATGAACTGGAATACGCTGCAAGCACTATCTATGCTGCTGAACTTTTCATTCTAAAAACAAACAAACAAACAAACAAATTAAAAAAAAGAAGACAAGACAAGAACAAACGCTTACATATAATACCCCTTTCCTCCACTCCCTACACTAAAAAGAAAAAAAAAGTATGCAAAACGAGAGATGGGCAATCGTTCATCGCAGAATGGACAACGAGATCTAGTGCAAACTCTGGACAGTGGGGATAATTTTCACTACCTAACAGGCAGCTTGACAACAAAAAAGGAAAAGAAAAAAGACCCTAGCATGTCATAAGTTGTGATCAGAATAAATGAAATTAAAAAAAAGAGTTTCCTGAAATTGTCTCTTAAAAACAAACAAACAAAGAAAAAAAAAAGACGAAAAGAAAATCAGGAAGAAAACACAGTTACAGAAGAGAGAAAGCTTGAGTCAAAGAGAGTGAGAGAAAAGAGGAAGCTAACAGCATATAACTGCCAAAAAGCGGTTGCACTGAAAGAGCCCATGGCATCTCATCGGGGAAAGATGTGGGTGGAAGAAAGGAACAGGGTTGAGAGATGGATAAAAGGGCGTCGAAGTATGACCATCAAACTCGGAACTTCCATATCATTTCTTCTCACCCGGCGATAGTCAGCTGAGCGGGACTCGTTTTGCGCGCGCATACACCAAATGTAACATGTGGCAGATTACGCGGGTACCGTGTGTCTCTCCTCCCCCTCTTCCCGCCTGCTTTTCCAATTCCTCTCCCTATCCCTCCCACTCCCCACCCGCAGATCCACACGCCCTCCCCCCCCCCATTCTCCCACAGCCCCCCCCCCCCCACACCATAAAGGAATCGAATCAATAATCAACGAACAAATTTGTAACAAATGAATCAACATATAACAATTTTTATGTGGCAGTGTGGCTAACAGGGACCGTGCAGTCAGCCCTGAAAGCCGTCCATCTCTTCCCTCTGGGACAGACGTCGATCACCTATGACGTCAAGAGGATGTCACACCAGCCCTCGGCCTTGTCTCAGACATGTCCTCTCCTGGCGCAGTCCAGCAAATTCCAGTACGCCTCCTTCTTCTACGACGGCTCGCCTCTGTCCATCGCCAGTTTCACTCTGACTGGAACCCTTTACCGCTCAGCGCTGTTTTCCTTTGCGTTCTGGATCCAGCCTGACTCTGTGGATGGCGTGTTTTTCGAATATCGCACCGCTACCGAGTCATCTGGGACAATCAGTCGAGTGAAAGGAGAACTGGTCAATGGAGCGGTGAAGATGACGTATGGAGGAGATGGCGGGGACTACGGCTCTATGACGTCATCGGAAACACTGTCTGCGGGTGCGTGGGCGGAAGTGATCATGTCGGGATCGAAAAGTTTGGGAAAGACGACGATGCTGATCAATGGGAAATATGCAGAGGAAAGTTGGGACAGCCCCATCAATGGTTTCATGGTAGGTGGAGAGAGAGAGAAGGGAGTATGCTTGTAAATGGCATAACGTATCGCTTGGTCGTTTGCATCATCACGATGCTTTACGTGCTACAAGTCAGACATTTTCAGAAAATGAAAAGTTTCCTCTCAGCTATTTTTCTGGTCTTCTCCAATGATTTCCCATATAATTGCTCTTGTTTCGCTTGCAGTTAATGCCAGTGCCAAGGATGTATATTGGTGACACCGCCATTTTCATTTTTGTCAGTACAACGCTTTATGACAGATACCATGAACATCTTTAATTTCAAGCCATTTCAGCCTTTATATGTTTAGGTCTGTGTATTTGAATAAGAAATCGCATAGAATTTCATAACGCAAACCTACCGACCACCTGAAACCGAACGTGCTCGCGCACGCGCGCGCGCGTGTATGTATGTGTGTGTGTGTGTGTGTGTGTGTGTGTGTGTGTGTGTGTGTGTGTGTGTGTGTGTGTGCGCGTGCATGTGTGTGTGTTCTTCTGCCAATGGCTTGGTTTCCTTTCTCCACTTTGTGTCTTTCAGTGGGTCATTAAATCAGCTTTCAAGGCTCTCGACAAGTTCTTCTGTTCTAGCTGGAATGGCTTTGTTGGATACGGTGAACGTGACGGTTTTAGCCACTTTTCCATTCCTCAGGGAAGAGGCTTCGTGATTTCTCTGGCTTGAAATTCATCCTGGATGATGCCACTCACTTGTCTAACTGCTCCAGTAGTTTGTGTGTCTCATCTTCCTTGGTAGAAAGCACTGTTGTGTCATCCAGTAAGGCTTTCAGAGGGGGCATTTGGCGTTCATTCTCAATCTCTGCTAAACCTGCGCAGCTTCTATCAGCTTTCAAGATGACCTCCGTTGCCAACACAAACAGTAATGCAGAAATTGTACAAGCCATTGTTATGCCATGGAAGTTACTACGCAGCATTTCTCTGATGTCCTTTGGGACATGATACTTCTCGAGGGTCAGTTGAATCATCTTGTGTGGGACTGATCAATATGCATTTGCCAGATCAAGCCACCATGTCGAGGTCCCGTTTCCCTGCCTTGGCTCTTTGGATTGCTTCCCAAATCATAGCGGCATGTTCTACACAGCCAGAGACACCTGGGACGTCTGACAAATCCAGGTACTCATTCTCTGTCAATCCACCAGCCATGACAGACAAGATTTTCCCCTTGATGTTCAAAGGCGATATTGATCTGAACTGATCGACGTCACACGAGTTTTGTCCTTTGGGAATGTACACTTCATCAGTTGCTACCCAGTGTTCGCTGCTCTTCAAGTTCCTTTGCGCTGATATTTTATGGAACCGCTCAAGAACATTAGGACATTTCCTATACAGCAGATTTGGTATTCCATTGGGTCCAGGCGCAGATTTGGCTCGGGCTTTCTTAACCACTTTCTTTATCTCATCCAGTGTTCGGTGGCTTGTCTCTGAACTTTCTCTCTGGCACCGCAAGCTACAAGTCCTGGATATCAAGCGATGCCTCGCTCCGGGAGTCGGAATAAGTTTTCCTGAGAAGCTGATAGAGTGTTTCTTTGTGCACTGCGAGTGTCTCCAATTTTGGCTGCTCGAATTGTTTCCTGGCGAACTGGAAGGGGTCTCCGAAGAAGCAGCCTCGGGTTTTCTTCTTTTCGCTCTTTCTTCTTGTCGATTCTGCTTTGCTGAGGGCACCGTGTTGTGCTTTCAGCTCTTCCCACAGCTTCTCCAATCTTTTCTTCTCAGCTCCTGAGGCTGCCGTCATCTGTTTTTTGACATTCTTCTTTTTCTTTCGGAAAGTTATCCATGTCTCACTGGCGTCTGGATTTTTTAGGAGATGTCTTCAGATTTAATTGTTTCACTTCATAGGCGTCCCCGCAGGTTCCATACACAATGTCTCCAAATGTGGCTAGTCTGCTCCAGTATGCTCTTTCTCCTCAATGCATCCAGTTTTAGGATTTTTTTTTTTTCCACCTGATTTTTCCCATTCCACTTTCGCACTTGCGGATGACGAGTTGAGTTTGTTGTGTTTGACATCGACAGCTGTACACATTCCCTGTCTGAAAAAATCAGCGTGGATATCCTAGGCATGGTTTGAATCCTAGCCGTGGTTTTCCTATGTCTCATCTGACGGCACAGTGCGTGGTTCATTCATCAGTTTTAATACAGCCCCTTTTCATTCTGTGGATCTTCATGTCGCTGTTCGTTCATCAGTCTTCATATACAGCCCTTTTTCATTCTGTGGATCTTCATGTCGCGCTTAGTAGAGAAATTCTCTTCACAGACACATGGAAATTCCACTTGTTCATTACTCAAAGTCTGTAGAGGAATGTTATTCCTTTAACTGTATTTTTGCTTGGTGACTCTGTGTATGTGTGTGTGTGTGTGTGTGTGGGGGGGGGTGCATGTGTGTGTGTGTGTGTGTGTGTGTGTGTGTGTGTGTGAGAGAGAGAGAGAGAGAGAGAGAGAGAGAGAGAGAGAGAGAGAGAGAGGAGAGAGAGAGAGAGAGATGAAATGAAATGAAATGAAATGAAAAAGACACACGAGAGAGAGAGAGAGAGAGAGAGAGAGAGAGAGAGAGAGAGAGAGAGAGAGAGAGAGAGAGAGTCTCTGAATAATTCGAAGTATGCCATTGTAACTAGTCTCTTTGTAATTTTGTAAATTGTTTCCATTTTTAATCACACTACAATGGTGATGATCTTGTGAGGAGGATATGTTATGTGTTCTCTTTTCCCTTTTTGTGTAACGATTATTCTGCTCCATTCGTAGCTTCCGCTTTAAAGTACTCCAGTTTATGTTGTTTCTGTCCTCCTCATCTAGTACAGTTTCTTTTAAATATCTATCTATTTCTTTCATTCATCGATTTACTTATTTGCTATCTTTTTACATTTTTTGTACTGTTTTGCTAACCTAAACATGCTTTGCTTCACAGTTCTGGTTCCAGGCATGATGATGATGATGATCGTCGTCGTCGTCCTATTATCATCATTGTCCTATCATCATCCTTGTCCTATTATCATCATCATGATCATCATGATCATCATGATCATCATCATTATGATCATCATCATTATCATTATCATCATCATCATCATCGTCGTCGTCATGGTCATCGCTGTCATCGTCATTTTTATCAACCTAGCTTCCTCTTGATTATCATCATCGTCGACTTCGTCCTCCTCACACTCACCACCACCACCACCACCACCACCACCACCACCACCACCACCATCATCATCATCATCATCATCATCATCATCATCATCATCATCATCATCATCATCATCATCATTTTTATCATCATCATCATCATCATCATCATCATCATCATCATCATCATCATCATCATCTTTCTCGACAGTATCCAGGCACCTGGCGTATCGGAGAGTCGTGGACAGGAAGTTCCTTCTTCCTGGGGAAGATGAACTGCGCAGCCCTATACTTCACGGTCATCGACAAAACCAACATGGGATATTACACCCCCAGCTGCCAGGTCAACCAGGGGTCAACGCCAACTGGATGGGTGCCTCCGATTACTGGTAGAGAGCAATCTGTCCAGCCACAAGTAGGGTACCTCTTGCTTCCATGATGAAATAATTACTCACCCATAACTCCCAAAGAATACTGATTATGACACCAAATCGCTTAGCAAGAGATGCCAACGCAGAGCACACAGAACAAACAAGGAGACATTCCCGTTCGTTTGGAGATATGGACTTGTAAATACTTCATCGTGGAAGCAAGAGTTACCCTACCTGATCGTTATTTAGTGTTTAATGATGATTAACCCCTGCCTTATGTAAGATTTCTCTCCACTGCCAGAATTGTTCTAGGGGTCCTCATCGAGAGCGAGTCTTAACGACAGCGTGGATATATAAAGAAGTAGACAAAATAATTTGGACGGAGCCTTTCTGGAAGACTTTTAAAGTAATCAAATCTTTTGCAACAATTAAAAAAAGACAAGAAATGGGGGAAAAACCAAGCAACAATGACATATATTCATTCTTACGTTAGCATGTTGATTCTGAACACACGCTTGAAGCCAAATGGTTGGACCATTCTATGTGATAGACCACTGACTATAAAACAGAGTTTGGACTAACATGTCAGATATATACACTATACAACAGACTTCATGAAAACCTTGCTCATAGGCGTTCCACAAGCTATGGTATTCTTTAATTCCTGGAAGAGACAAAATCTTGCTTTTTTTTTAACGGTCAAATGGTTGGCGTATTCCATGTGCTGTTACCACTCACTATAAAACAGAATGCTTGGACTAACGTTATGTCAGATTTGAGCACTATGCAGCAGATTCCATGAAATCCTTGTTCGTGGGCGTTACACCTTATGTGAATTTCTTAAGTCCCTAGAAGAGACAAAGTCATCTAACTTTTTTTATACGGAAGAAAGATCTTGGGTCTTTGCGCGTTTTAGAAAACCTGTTGTAATATGAACACGCGCGTTCGTTCGTGCGCATGCGCGTTCGTGCGTACTTGCGTGGTTGCGCAGTGTGTGTGTGTGTGTGTGTGTGTGTGTGTGTGTGTGTGTGTGTGTGAGAGAGAGAGAGAGTTCTTCTCTTTTCCTTCCTTCCTTCCTTCCTTCCTTTCTTCCTTCCTTCCTTCCTTCCTTCATTCTGTCTGTCTATCCGTTCGTCAGTCCGTGTTGGCCCCTCACCCTCCCCTTTGAAACACATCATTCTGTTTTCAGGGGTGCCCAACTGTTCTGTCATCGTTCCGGGGGCCTATCAAGAACCTCTTCACCTTTGGCCTTTGACCGCTCAATCTTTGGCTATGATGTCACTACCTTGACGCCCAGTCTGCATCCGGGTAACGATAGCAAGTGCCCACAGCTGGATGACGACAGCAAGTTCAGTGGCTCCACCTCGTGGAGGCTGGATGGATCCAACGGGCAACAACTGGAGGTTATGACCGTTATGTTTTTATAGAAATGTAATAAATAAGTTGGGAGATGGAGAGGGGGAGATGGAAAGAGGAAGGGGTAAAACAAGCACAGGCCCATAAATATCTCTGTCATTATGACAATGGCTTGGCGAAGATCATTAAAACAAAGGAAAAAAAAACCAAAAAAAAAACCAGAAGCTGGAAATGTGCGTATGTGCGAGCATGCGCGCGCGCGCGTATTTGTAAGTGTGTGTTTTAATTAATTACGGATGACGAAGAAGACTTTGAAGTGTGAATACTAAAACTTTTATTGACAGCAAAAGAATCCACCGAATTCTTTCTTGTTATCAAAACCATTTGTTACACCTGTGATACAGCCGAAGAGGGATAATTCGACATGCCTGCGGATTTTTTTCCCCCTCGACTTGTTCGTCGTCGTGTTTTCCGGCACCCCGGAAAAGTCGACATTTTGTGAATTTATATGTCGACTTACCCGGCCATCAGGATTTTCATTCATTTATGTCTTGAACAAGCAAATAAACAAAAAACAAATTGAAACCCCCCCCCCCCCCTCCCCGCCAATCGTTACGGCTGTGACGTAACGATTATTTAAACTTTCTACGTCGTGCATGATGTCGGTTTTGTGTTTGTTTGTTTAGTGATCATAGTATAAAACACTGCCGACAATTGGGCGATTGAAACGTTTGACAGACCTTCTAGACGTCAAGATGTACTTTTTTTTGGTTAGTAATCGGGATTTAGCAATGCACACAACAGTATGAAGAATATGATCAGTCTACTCTCTCTCTCTCTCTCTCTCTCTCTCTCTCTCTCTCTCTCTCTCTCTCTCTCTCTCTCTCCTCTCTCTCTCTCTCTCTCTCTCCTCTCTCTCTCTCTCTCTGTGTGTGTGTGTGTGTGTGTGTGTGTGTGTTTCGTCTCTGAAAACACACCAAGAACTGAAGTGTGTAGATGTGGCTTGTTGGCATCATTCGTTACCCACATGAATCTGCTTCCTCCCTTATCAGTGAAAATGTTGATCACGCAAATGACTCATGTTTGTTGAAGGAAATGTAACCGGAATGGACAACAGAGGTAAATGTTAAGACATCTAAAACAAGCGCTAGCTCAGTGAAGGTCAATCCTTCACCCACCATTTCCTTATTTAACCCTCCCCTTTACAAGTTCTTGATTGATTGTTTGTTTGTTTGTTTTTTCCTTCATGAGATAAATGACAGTACCAAAAGAAAGCCGCATATTTAAATTTCAACTCAGCCGGTCCTTTAATGCTACAAATCTCAGTGCGCGATACAATGGAAGTTGGATTTTTTCCCCATCAGAAGACTTTGTAATCCTGATTTTTCTGAGGATTGTTTTACGGTCAAAAGAGAGCTACAAACTACATTTCAGCTCAGTTGGTCTGAGAAGTCCTGCGGGATCTTCAGAGGATAAGCCAACGTCATTTCAGATACTGCAAGTGTAACAGCGAAGGAGAAGAAGAAAAAGAAATGATGCAGGGTCATGCTTCCTCCTGTGCCTCTTTACCTGAGTGACAGTCGCTCTCTTCATTCGGAAAATCTTTGTCGCCCGGTGTCACAGAATTCTCCAGAAGAGTCTGTTACGGGGACGGTGTCCTTGTTGCAGCTCTTGAGGACGTTCAGTGTCTTACACCTCATGAGAGGTTTGCCTTAGTCCCGCTGTCCTCGCTTCAGCTGGTCGGACAGAAACATTGGGTGATCCTGACGTCCTCCATGGGCGTGACATGTTCTGCTCAACACACCAGCCGCCGTGGCGAAGTGGTTAGCGTCGCGGACTCCCGGCTGGGAGGTCGTGGGTTCGAATCCCATCAGAGTCATGTGGGTTTTTCTGCCCCGACCGGCTCCTACCCAGAGTTGAGTTTGCCGCGGACTCAGTTGGGAAGACTGGGACCACACAGTCGAGTTTCATCCACTTAATGGATGCGTTTCTGAGAGTGTTGCTCAAATTTCCTGACCAACACTGCAGGTGCCTGTATCTCTCGGGCTTGGTTGACACCGGGATATATTATGAAAGGAAGCGTAGAGTACAGCCCTGTCATGTAGTCTCAGACCGAAATGAGATCCGTAGCATCATCTTAATCATCCTCATTCTCATCGATCAGCATAAAAAAGGTCTGAAATTCTGTGGCCCTTCATGCCCTGCTCTCATGGTGACCTCAGTTTCGATGTCCTCTCCACTTCTGTGGTCTTGGTTTGGTTCCGTCGGGGTCACCGGTATCGGCGAGTCCATGGGGGCTGTCGTTGGACGGACGTGGTGGCGCCCTCCGGAGGGAGAGCTCACTCGCGCCGGCTCCGCGACTAAGCAATTATTGTCGTCAGTAGGGGGCTTAGTAGGTGGTGTCCTGCATATGTTAGATCAGAACAGGCACCACTGAACACCACCGAAGTGACTCGGCAACAGTGCAGTGTCTCCTCCGGTGGGTTGCCTCTTGACGACTTGACATTGACTGCTCCCTGTGGATTGCCGGTGCTGGGGCTGCGGCGGGACCGACCGGGCTGTGGCTGTGGACGGGGTGTCGGAATGAGCGGCGTGGGTGCAATGCCTCTGAGGTGGCGCAGAGGTTGGGACAGAAAAAAAAAGTTCTGCTCAAGACAGCTGACTCTCGATGAGCAGATTATACGAGCTCGTACTCGATGCTTGGAAACTCACATGTAACAGAACCTGAAGGCTGGACTCGCAGTCTTGCCAGGTAATGTTCCGCGCAAGAAAATCTGATGGACTCGTTTCAGCTTTTGAACGTATCGTTGGTAGGTGGTCAAGGTGCCACAGCAGTACAGTACAGCAGAGCTCTAGAGACCACTGTAGAATGGCACTGCGTTCTCTCCGGGGAAGGCAACCCGAATTTCACAGAGAGAAATCTGTGTTGACTAAAAAGTTATGCAACAGAATACAAGTCAGGGCGTATAGATACATACCATGCTTACAGACACAGCACCGTGCATACCTTCATCTAACTCTCCATGGTCATCTTGTCTGCAGCTAACCCTGTGTACAGAGGTATACAGCTTCTCGATAGCCATGTACATTTGGAGCTACACTGCGGACTCTGTGCTTCTGGAGTACGACGCGGAGTCGTCCCCTGCTTCCTCGGCCGACAAGATCTCCCACGTCATCGTTCGCCTAGTTGACGGTAAACAATAGTATGCTTGAGTGTGAGCGAGGTAGACTGCTTGAAGACAGCGTGTGGGGGTAGGTACGTGTACGTGATTCGTAGATTACATGAGAGAGAGAGAGAGAGAGAGAGAGAGAGAGAGAGAGAGAGAGAGAGAGAGAGAGACAGACAGACAGACAGACAGACAGACAGACAGACAGAGACAGAGACCCCACCTGTGACGAACAACCCTGCGAACGTTGTCCAATTACTGTACTGACCCAAAGTTATACAGACTTAAAGTCTGGCAACTGCTTTGAGCCTCTGACTAATAGGATCTTACCATCTGTGGCAGAGAGAGAGAGAGAGAGAGAGAGAGAGAGAGAGAGAGAGAGAGAGAGAGAGAGAGAGAGAGCTTGTAGGGAAGGGGTTGGAGGACTGGGGGTGGGTGGGTGTGAGAGTGGGGCAGTGAGGGTGAGGCAGAGGGTCACGCATCTGTACATATGCGTGGGCTTTCGTGTGCGCCAGGGCGAATACTCCCACAATTCTATCGTTTTGCCAGAATATCTGCATGTTGAGTTCCAAGACGAGGCAAACACCACGCTGTGTAACGTGACATCAGGGAACCACTATTCCCTGCAGTCCTGGAAGTGGATGGCATTGGAATGGGATTACGGCCGAGGGGAGGTAAGCTTCATTTAGGTCGGAAGTCGACCTCTGAGGGTGGGAATGGCGCTCAAATTAAAGGACCGTCAGAGGAGGTTACCGTTCGTGGAACATGTAGAGAAACGTATTGGCGGTGGCCGAGAGAATGAGAAAGATTTGTCGTTGATCGGTAGCACTTACAGAAACAGGTAGGAAAACGTATTGGCGGTGGCCGAGAGAATGAGAAAGATTTGTCGTTGATCGGTAGCACTTACAGAAACAGGTAGGAAAACGTATTGGCGGTGGCCGAGAGAATGAGAAAGATTTGTCGTTGATCGGTAGCACTTACAGAAACAGGTAGGAAAACGTATTGGCGGGGCCGAGAGAATGAGAAAGATTTGTCGTTGATCGGTAGCACTTACAGAAACAGGTAGGAAAACGTATTGGCGGTGGCCGAGAGAATGATAACGATTTGTCGTTGATCGGTAGCACTTACAGAAACAGGTAGGAAAACGTATTGGCGGTGGCCGAGAGAATGAGAAAGATTTGTCGTTGATCGGTAGCACTTACAGAAACAGGTAGGAAAACGTATTGGCGGTGGCCGAGAGAATGAGAAAGATTTGTCGTTGATCAGGAGCATTTACAGAAACAGGTAGGAAAACGTATTGGCGGTGGCCGAGAGAATGAGAAAGATTTGTCGTTGATCGGTAGCACTTACAGAAAACAGGTAGGAAAACGTATTGGCGGTGGCCGAGAGAATGAGAAAGATTTGTCGTTGATCGGTAGCACTTACAGAAAACATTTATCTTGTTCGTACTGAAGATAGCATGGATTTAAAAGGGTAGGAAACATGTATCAGGTGTTCTCCATTTCAGCATTGTCTGTGTTTTTTTTTCTCCATTTTTTCTTTCATATAAATCTCTCTCTCTCTCTTCTCTCTCTCTCTCTCTTCTCTCTCTCTCTCTCTCTCTCTCTCTGTGTGTTTGCCTGTCTGTCTATTTGTCTATCCTTGTGTCTGTCTATCTATTCATTCATCGGCCGATCGATTCATTCATTCATCTGTCCATTCCTGTCTGTCTCTCTGTCTCTGTCTCTGTCGGTCTGTCTGTCTGTCTCTCTCTCTCTCTGTAACTGGAGCGGATGGGGTCGTGGTGGTGGGGTGAAGGGGGGGGGGGGGGGAGGATCTAGCAACGCGACTGGCCAGATTCTGTAAACTTCTTCGTGATTGTTAACTTTGATGAACTGCATTCTTCTGTAGCCAACCACTTGTAACATGATCTTCTTTGGTCAAACAGTCAAGAGGAGTGTGTGTGTGTGTGTGTGTGTGTGTGTGTGTGTGTGTGTGTGTGTGTGTGTGTGTGTGTGTGGGAGGGGGGGGGGGCAGTGAGGATGCAGGACGGGAATGGGTGGAAACCTATTGAAAAACGCACCCCTTCCTCAAGAAAGCAAGGACAGTAGATTGAGAACACAGTGGCACATCCTACCTTCTTCTTCTTCTTCTTCTTCCTAAAATACTGGTTCACTCAAAAACGAGTAGGTCACCAGCGCGCATATTAAAAATAAAATAAAATAACATAAAACAGTGCGACTCTGACTGTTGGCCCTGGAGCAATTTGGCAACAAGGGGTCGCACTCGATTTAAAAGCAATGGCCAAATTCAGGCCCAGGTGATAATAAAATATCTGGGGAAATAAAAATAGAAAATCATCATATGCAGATCTCAAAACTGTCGAATCAATTTGTCCTTGAATGAGATTGCACTTGTGGCGATCTTGATGGCACCCGGCAGTGAGTTCCACAGCCGTACAGAACTGGGATAAAAAGAATGTAAGTGGTTGTCAATATTTGATGCAGGTATGGTATAACATTGACCGCCACTCCTGGTGCTACTTTTATTCAATACTAGTTGTTCCATTGGAATATCAATTACTTTAGCTCTGCCTTTGAAAAAGGTGTTAAGTTTAATAAAAGCTCTTCTCTCTTCTAAGGGTTTCCATTCTAATTTCCTCATGTTCTTCCTAGTATTCCCCTTTTCTCTGATGTGGTTCCCTGTTACGAACCGTGCTGCTCTCTTCTGAATCCTCCTCCTTCTCACCACTCTCCACCTCAGTCGTCTGATTAGTCTTCCGAATGAGACCGAGACCCCGTGCACAGCACGCATTTAGCTCATGTCAAAGAAACCGTGGGGAAAAAAAGGGAGTTGTTCGTGGTAAAATTCTGTTGAAACAAAAATCGTTTTGATGGCTCTTGGAGTGAGTTTCACCACAAAGCAACAAACCAAACTACAAGGGCGCTCAGGGGAACGCAGACCCCAGTCCATGTCGGCGTAAGACCAGTCATGTGACATACATTCGTTTCCAGTCGGCGGGACCTGTTTTCACCGCCATGTTATCTCCTTTGCGCGCCAATCGCAGCCAACGTCGCATGTAACCGGTCACGTGACCGAATCGTCGGGAATTATTTCGCCGCCATGTTGGTTTGTTCCCGCGCAGATCTCAACCATTGTCAACATGTGACACGTCATGTGACCTAATCGGGCTGGAACTGGTTTCACTGCCATGCTGGCTCCATTATGGTTAGACCCTCAGCCCATGTCAGACAGATACTGGATCCATCCTTTGATGGGGATCGTCACCATAGATCCGTGCTCAAATTCAATGGGACCGTTCTTTAGCCACACTCCATCTGTCCACCGAGTTTCGCTGAAGTCGGTTCTGTGGTTTATGTGTAATCTTGCTGACTGACAGGCAAAGCAACCAACAAACATAGGTTAAAATTATCCACGTTGGCGGAGGTCACGAAGAAAGGAAGGGGAGATGGAGAGGTGGAGAGGAATCAGTCTCCACATACGAAGACTATAATTAAAACAAACAAACAAACAAACAAACAAACACCTAAATGATTCTTTCACCGTCCCGTCTCCACCCTGCTAATCATCATCATCATCATGATCATGATCATGATCATCATGATCATGATCATCATGATCATGATCATGATCATCATCACCATCATCATCATCATCATCATCATCATTATCATCATCATCAGAATCATCAGAATCAGAATCAGAATCATCATCATCATCATCATCATCATCATCATCATCATCATCATCATCATCATCATCTTTTTCTTCTTCTTCTTCTTCTGGAGCCCGGCGGAATTTGTGGACTCCGCAGTATACAAAAAACAGATCATACCATGTTCCGTTGCGATGGATATGTGCAAGTAATGGCATACTTGGGTTGTTCATGCATCAGAGGAAATTCTAAAAGTTGAACACGTTACATGTCACGAGAGATATACCTGTTTTCCTCATCCGTAGCTCTATTTGTACTGCAATATTTTTTCCTTTTACTCTTTCCCTACTCTTGAATCCATGGTGATTATTCAGCATGGGTAAGTTCTGTTAATTGTTGATTGCTGATTGGATAGGTGTGTATTGACTTTAGATTCGACAGTAAATGGAAATGTTAAGAAAACAATCATGAGACATTGTAATACGCCGCTTGTTCATTATTAATCACAGATTGTATGAAATGGTACATATTTTTTGTGCCGTCTCACCGCCGTCTCACTACCCCTGCCTTCTTCGGTTGCATTAGCTGTTCGGTCGTCAGTTCAGCTGCCACTTACACAGCGAGACCCGAGTCCTATGGTGATTTTAAGCTCTGAATATATGACAAGGGTTAAAACAACTCCATGTCTTTCATGCATGCCATTGCCAGACATTGAAAACCATGCTTACCCTTAAAAAAATAGACCCAGTTCATTTGCAAACTCTGTTCTTTTTAAACGTCCTCTTCTATCAACCATACCAGCTGACCCTAACAGTGGACAGCTCCCACACCGTACACCAACTACCTGCCTTAAAGAGATGGCGGCTGACCACACCCGGAGTGGTCAAGGTGGGAGGAACGGAGAGTGACCACTGGCTGACCAGGTGGCCCGAGCCTTTCCTGGGCAAGGTGACCTGTCTGGCGATGTACGGACAGACCCTGGACGACCATCGCTTGGAGTACGAGGACAGCTGCGTGCCAGCGGACGGCTGGCCCAACACTCCGTGTGAGTAGAGCCTTAGCTGTGTGAGTAGAGCCTTAGCTGTGTGAGTAGAGGCATGGCTGTGTGAGTAGAGCCTTTGCTTAGGGTTTCGTGTTTGGGTGGGCAAAGAGGGCATGGGGAAGGAGTCGGAGAGGGTGGGTGGATAGGAGGGAATGACGTCACTGAGATAGTGGACATAAGCACGTACACGGGCACACACACATTCGGGCACACACACACACACACACACACACACACGCACGCACGCACGCACGCACGCACGCACGCACGCACGCACGCACGCACACACACACACACACACACACACACACACACACACACTCACACACACACACACACACACACACACACACACACACACACACACACACACACACACACACACACACACGCAATACACACGAGGGGCCGAAAACAATTTTGCTACACAGTGCTTCTTACTACACACGCACGCACGCACGCACGCACGCACGCACGCACGCACGCACGCACGCACGCACACGCACGCACGCACGCACGCACGCACGCACGCACGCACACACACACACACACACACACACACACACACACACGCACACGCACACACAATACACACGAGGGGCCGAAAACAATTTTACTACACAGTGCTTCTTACTAGTGTGGGATAATCTGCCTACAATCAAGTCAGATGTGTGTGTGCGTGTGTGTGTGTGTGTGTGTGTGTGTGTGTGTGTGTGTGTGTGTGTGTGTGTGTGTGTGTGTGTGTGGACTAAAAAGAGAACACGTTTCACCCCACCATTTAGTTAATGTTCAAATGCATATTCTGTTTCTCAATGTAACCTGACAGAACGTCCCAAACAATTAAACTGTTCCTGCGTTTAATAACACCATTTTGAGGGGAAGAGGATGGGGAAGAAAGGAGAAGGTGACGGGTGGGGTGGGGGGGACTTTCTGCTCTGGACTAAAAGTGCTCTTAAATAGAACCATACGTTTTTTTTTAATCAATGAGGAATAAAGGCCATTAATGTCCGTTTAAGATGAAAAAGAAAGGTCCAGTTTCTGTCTGTAAACTGTCTCAGTTATCTGAATTTGTTTTCTAATGTATAGAAAGCAGTCAGTGAACATACCTACGTCATTGCGATATTATAATTATTGGTGTGTTAAGAGACCGCTGTATGCAGATCATACAATAGAAGATTGAATAGAATGGATGCATTGGCAGAACTTGGGGAAATACTCATACCAATCTGAAGAATACTTTTGCCTGACTTCCGAAGTGAGTGATGCTGATTTACTAGTTAACTCTGAGTGTCTTTCCTGACAGAAAGATCATGATAGGCCTATGACAGCGTCCAGAGAGTCAGTCTGAGTTATCATGCCTGCTACACTTCATCATACTAAGATTTTGTGTAAAACTAGGATTGACAGAATACTGTTTTAAAATACACCTTTTTTCAACACGCGTAGTAATCGTGAAACAAATACTCTACGATTGATCTTCCTTTCTTAAAAGCAGCTGGGGTGTCGCAATTTTGAATTATTTTTCGCGCATTGATTTCTGTGAAAGCGTGCTACTAATTCCACGAGGTTGGCTACATGACTTGTCAGGGCTACTTCTTCTTCTTCTTCTTCCGCCTCCCGTTAGATGAGCAGCCCGGTGTCCTCGATGAAGGCTGCCGTCCGTCGCAGTTCCTCCAGGGTGCCGTACAGCTTGGCTTCCACTGCTGTCGGTGTTGGCCAGTACTTCCTCCTGGATGCTGCATGCTTCGTACAGTCTTGAAGGATGTGGTCGGTTGAAGTGTCACGGCTACTAGCAGCACTGTTACCTGGAGACTGCCATCCGTGCTTTGTTTTGTGTGTACACAGGCACAGTGATTTAGCTTTTTTTTTTCTTCTTCAAACATATTAAGGCCTTTGTCTAATAGTCCGTACGTACAAACTGTAGTTGTAAGAACGCCCGTTTATCTTTTTATGGTTAATGTTCATCATTTCATTTGCTAACATACGGGCTTTTTCCCCTGGTGGAGGCCATGGCAGCGTCCAACAAGTTTTTGACTGTAACTAGCGAATTTTCTTCTTCTTCTTCTTCTTCTTCTTCTTCTGCGTACGCAGGCTGATACTCCCGCGGACACCCCCTATATGGACAGACAAGTATTAATCCCATCTACCCAACAAACGGAGTGGAGTTTTGTGCACATGACCGTTTTTTTTTAATCCCGCCATTAGGGCAGCCATACTCCATCTTCGGGGAAGATGCATGCTATGTGTAACGTGTCATCCATACCAACGGCCAAACTGGCCTTCTCTTCCGAAAGTTGGTGATGGGATTTGACGTGTGTGCAAGATGTGCGTGCGTTCACACATGGAACCTCGGTTTATAGTCTCATTCGAAGGACTGTATGGGAAATGGAGTCAGAACTAATGTTAACTCCGAGGGAAAAATCCCTCTGTACCGAAACGGCCCGGTGGAGATTCGAACCCGCAACCCTTGGATTACGAGTCCGGCGCTCTACCACTAGCGAATTTAAAAAAAAGAAACGGTATTAGTTCCGCCAGACGATAAACAAATTACGGGACAAAACATAAAGCACTCCGATCTCTTCTCTTCGGTCTTCTTCAAACGAAGAACGAGGAACCACTAATCTTCTCATGTTCGGCGCAAAATGGCTGTTGGATGAAAACGAGGCCGTTGAGAAGGGGATCATGGCAGTTGAACTAATAATGCTGACAATAATTATAATAATGGTAACAATAGCTATAATAGTGATAAAAGTGGCGATGATGAAAACGTAAATAATACGAGGAGGAATACAGTTACAAAAAGGGGGTTGGAGGGTAGCGAAACAGTAGGGTTTGTTTGTTTGTTTGTTTTGTAATTATTGTTTAAGTGTATGATATATTAGTGATGGTAGTGATTATGGTAGATGATAGTAGTGCTTAGTGGTAAGGAACAGAAATGATATATTAAGAAAAAGAAAAGAAAAAACCCCTAATGGGTGGTGATTATGATTGTAGTTCTATATGGGGATGTTGGTAATGATAATAATGATTGGAAAGGAATGGAAATAATCAATGGGCGAAGGGATATCGTTTTTGCTGGGGGAGAAAAAGAAGGCAAGGGGTAGGGAAAGCTCATATCTCTCCATCTGTACATACATATGCACGGGGAGGAGGGATGGGAAACTCGTGCACACAGTAATATTGGAAACTAGTGAGTTAGATGTCTGGCGTAATGCTGTCGTGCCTAGACTGCTTCTTCTCATGACCGAAATTCTGCAGGAACTGACACGGATATTTGGATAATAATCCGCGAAGAGGGCTCTTTTAATGAAATAATCTGCACATAGTTGAGCTTTTCATCAAGGGTCAGGGCAAAGGACTGTTCTTTATTTTCAGATATAATAGGAAATACAGGAAGACAGATCCGGTGTCTTATTTCCTTTACTTTGATCTCACATATGCATCTTTAGAGCTGCGCGGTGTATTGGAACAGTCTCCACTCCACCTCTTCCTTACCAGACACTTACATGATTAGACAGCAATTCAAAAACAGTGTAATTGCAATGATGATGGTAATGATGCTGGTGCTGATAATGGTGGTGATAATGATGATAATGATATAGATATTATTGTTGATGATGACGACGATGGTGACGCCGGTGTCGATGACGAAAACGATGATGATCGTGTCGATGAGTGACGATGATGTAAATGTTGAGTTTGAAAATAATATTGATGATGATGATGATGATGAAGATGATGATGATGGTGATGATGATGATGATGATGATGATGATGATGATGATGATGATGACGATGATGATGATCACCACGAGGATGATGTTGATAACATTGAGTTGTCTTTCAGCTGTCCCTGCATGTCAGGCCACTCAGGCTGACCAGTACTCCCACCCTATCCATCTCTGGCCACTGACCAACGACACCCTGGCCTATGACGTCATGGGACACCAGGACGCCGTCACGCCCAGCCTCAGCACCACTGGCAATTGTCCTGTCTTCAGGCAGTTCCCCTTCCCTCCTTTCCCTGCCATGGCCTTTGAAGACAACCCTCCTGACGTCATCCTCAGAATTCCCTCATTCACTCCTTACGTCAGTTTCACAATCGGAATGTTCGTCACGGCTGATGTCTTTCAGGGCCTGTTGCTTGAATACGTCATGGACGACGTCAGCGTGTCTGGTGACGTCATCCGGCACGTGACTTTAGAAATACTTCCGGACAAGTGAGTGGTTTGTGGATATGGAGAATGTCTGGCTACATTGCGGGGTTTAATGGTCTAACAGCCCCTCATCATACTCCACGTCCCCGTCCCCCTCCCCTCCACCATTCCCTCCGTACTCCCCGAGTCTTTTCCTCTCTTTAATCTTGATAAGTTTTTCCTTTCTTTTTGATTAAAAAAAACAACAACATTCAAGCTGATATTCAAGCCTCATTTTTTTCGTGGTTGGGGGGGGGGGGGGGGGGGGGGGGAGGGGGGGGAGGGGGGTAAGGGGTAGGGTGGGATAGTGGTGGTGGAGATTTGATTGGGCGAGGTCGAAATGTAGACGGGAATGTTAGCTATTTGCGCGGGATCTAAGCAAGTTATTGTTGGTGGTGATATGTTGAGAATAGGGATGGGGGAATGAGGGTGGGGGGGGAGGTGGAGGGCGGGGGGGGGGGGGGGGGGTTGAGGAGAATGGAGTAACAGTGGGGAGACAATCATCATTGCAACAGTCAAGAAAGACAAACGAGTGTTGCGACCCGTGGATGGAGAGTTCGCAATTGTAAATCAAAGGCATCATCATCATCATCATCATCACGCTGGCCATGTTTATGAGCTTCAATGCATGCTTGAGAAAGCGCAACCCGAAGTTACAGTTATGTTGCATTGCAATGTAAATCTATTGTATATTTCTTGTCGCAACTGCCAGAAATTCCGGCTGCCGTCCATGGAGAGATTACTTTGCCATTGTACGGCGCCATTTTAGAGTGAAAAACGTAACAACTGCGTAAAATGTAACAATTTTACAGTTTTGCGCAGAGCAGATTGTGACTTTGTTTCTTTTGCCGTACGTGATACACGTAAAATGGAATAATTGTTACAATTTGTGCACGTGGTTCCCTCCCATTATCTAGAATTTTTCCTCATTCAACTGTCGCTCGCCTACCCTACCTAACCCCTTCTTCTTCTTCTTTTAATGACATTCTAACTTTGTGAAAATTGCCTTGATTAGATGTCTACGATAACCTACACGTGTGACGTGACATTAAAAAAAGACCCTTCCCTCCTATATATGCAGACATAAATACTGAGGTGGCGTGATACAGCGCAAAATACGCAGAATGTAGCAAAATTATGATTTGCAAGGATGATCTACGCAAAATTTGACACTTGTTACAATCTGCGCGCGTGATGCAAATGTAACAATTGTTAAGACTTTATCAGGTGACTGCATCGTAAGGGGAGGGGGGGGGGGGGATGACAGGGGGGAAGGGGGATGACAAAAAAAAGAATAGTTTACTTTGTGTATCTGTTGTCTGTCTCTGTGTCTGCGTGTGTTTTTGAGTCTCTCTCTCGCACAGGTATATATATATATATATATATATATATATATATATATACCTGTGCGTGCGTGTGTTGGATGGAATGAACATTCAAAAGCCATTCCAGTCTAACATGTCTTGATTCAAGTCTGAAACATTCTGAACTTGTATTTCTCGAAGAACAATGCATCACCACCGCGTTTCGACTATTGAAACTTCATTTTGGGACTTAAAATGCTGAAAAATTCCCCCTTCCCTTTCTCCCAGTCGTGTAATTTTTGACTATTAGTCAATTGTCATTTTTTGACAAGCGAAAAGGCATTGAAGCGCAAGCTTTGTGTAGTGAAACAGGTGGAGACAACACTCAAACTGACCACTTAACACAACGGTCGGTAACAATATGTGATCACTTCGCTTTTGGGAAGAAGAAGAAGAAGAAGAAGAAGAAGACGGAGAAGAAGACGAAGAAGAAGAAGAAAGAAGAAATTAGAATGGTGTCCTTGCACATATCAGACACAGCTTACTCACACTGAACATCGATTTGATAAGCCGAAGCTTTGAAACAGGGGAAAGGAAATAATCCCATGCGTTTTGCTTTGTTGAAATGAGTCTGTGAGCTTGCCTCCGTCGAAGTCAACTTGTGTTGTTATCCTTTGTTGCTCTTGTCATGCGAGTTGTGCCCTATTGAAAGTTTTTGTTTGTTCTGCGTCATTAATAACAACCTCCTTCCTGCCCTAACGCCAGCTTCCTGCTACCCCCCCCCCCCCCAGCACTCCACCCCTCCCCCTCAAACAGGTAATTCAATGCCAGTCCTGTCTGTCCCTGTGCTGTCGCTACACAGAAGCCTCCAGGTGAACATGACGAGTCAGGACGGCACTCCCATTCCACACCTCACCACCTCGCACCACCTCGACCACTACCCGACAGGGATTCTGCTCGCCTGGGACCTCGTACACGGAGTCCGTGTCTCCATCGACACCCACCTAGACGACAGCCCGGACGGCTCTTTCCACAGGCTCCCCTTGGGCACCCCGGGTAGTCTGCAGGTGGCAGGAAGGGCCCCGCCAGGGGGCGGCTGGGGAGGCAGGTTCCGCGGGCTGGTGAGCTGCGTGGCGTTCTTCTCCCGGGCCATCGACAAGAACCACGCCGATGAGTTCGAGACTGAGTGTTCTTCGGTGCCTCTTCCTGACCCTCCTTTGTTCGGTGAGGCGTGTAGGGTGGGCGGGAGTGTCGAAAGACATATATTCAACCTCCCCTCGTCCTACCCTTCAGGGAAGATTAAGAAGTCGATGGATGCATGCTTCATGATGTGGGGTTCATTAGTGGTTATGGCAGTGGTTGAACATATATGAACTCGTTTTTCGGCTCTGGATGTGTTGTCATCCTGGTGGTACCAGAGTACTGCCAGTCTGGCCCCACTCCCACCCACCCTCACCCTTTACATTTTCCATAAATGGCTGTATCCTCGTCTGCTCTACCATCTTGGATGGGCGCGAACATGAAGCCTGAATATATGTGCACAACAAACCATTTCACATGCCTATTTTTGTCGCAAAGTGTCAAAGAACCAAGCTGCGCAACCAGCTATTTCACATGCCTATTTTTGTCGCAAAGTGCCAAAGAACCAAGCTGCGCAACCAGCTATTTCACACGCCTGTTTTTCTCGCTAAGTGCCAAAGAACCAGGTTGGCAATCAGAGGCATGAAGCTGGAATACGGCGTGCGCCTGACATAAAGTTATTGGCGTTTCCATGTCAGCCTTGACGTGTCGTTGTTCTAGTGGTGTTATTTGGTGTTCGAGACGCCTCTCTGTCCGTTCCATACAGATGGTTGTTCACGTGTCCCTATCATCGTCGGTGGGTGTGGAGATCAAACCTCCACGTAACTAACAAACATTTCTTTAGTAAATCGATCTGTGCATTTTGACGGAAAGAATAAAAAAGGTCCGGCATTGCAGAACCGCCTCAACATTATCCTAAGATAGGTAGTACAAATCTAAGTGTGTATGTGACACGTGACACGTAAACGCATACACACATTGAAAGTCCAGTGATCAAAGTTGCGGGTTCTTGTTTATTGCGTGTGTTTTTAAGTGTACACGGGACGGCAGTATTGTCTGTGAACTTTTGATCATACACAAGTTAAACTCTCGTGTGAGTGAGGGGGTTGTCCCAGTAAGGTCACGTGTCATCAAGGCTCCTTCCAGTAGGGTCCGGTATCATGAGGACCTAGAACCGTTAGGGCCCAAGTTTGACTATGGCGGAAGTCTAATAGTCTGAAGAGACTTAGTTATGTCGGGTGAATAAACCTTGTGATGTAAAGTAAGTAATCTTGGTGGTGTAGGGTAAAGACTTGGTCGATGTAGGCTGAATAGGCTGAACCTTGGTGGTGGGGGCACCGGGGTATTGTGGACTGTGGTGTGTCTCTATTTGACGCCAGGAGCACAGACACAACCGGCCGTGTCTCCCTGATGAGTTCCGATCCAGCGGACGAAAGGCCTCGGAGCAGGCAAAGAAATAGATCTGCCTTCGAAAGGGATTACGATGGGTCCCTCATGCAGCTGGTGAAGAGTTTTCATATCTATAATATATTTTCTTAATTTCATGTTCCCAGTTTCTCCATCTTCACCCCCCCCCCCCCTCCTTAAGTCCAAATCTTTGCCAAGTCATTACTATGAAGGCAGTTGAGTTGTTGGCCTGCGCTTGTTTTTCCCCCACTATTAGATTGTTCGTCTTTGTATTTGTCTGACTTTATTCAAGTTTAAAAGGCTGTGCCAGTCTTGAATAAAAGTTACTCTGTGTTAGGTTTTCTTATGGGAGCAAAAGTTACCCCACTTGTTTACTGTTTATTGTTTACTGTTCCCTGCCTCACTTCTTTCTCAATTTTGAATAGGCTTGGTTATGTAGGGTGAATAAACCTGGTGATATAAAGTAAGTAATCTTGGTGGTGTAGGGTAAAGACTTGGTGAGGTAGGCTGAACAGGCTTGGTTATGTAGGATAGATATACCTGTTAATATACTTACTGTTACAGGGTAAGCAGAGCTGGTGATATAGAATCAATAGACTTGGTGATGTAGGGTAAGTGAGGTTGGCGATGTAGTGTAGGCTTGGTGATGTAGGGAAAATAGACTCGGTGATGTAGGGAAAATAGACTTGGTGATGTAGGGTAAATAGACTGGGTGTTGTAGGGTAAATAGACTGGGTGATGTAGGTTAAATAGACTGGGTGATGTAGGGTAAATAGACTGGGTGATGTAGAGTGAATAGACTGGGTGATGTAGGGAAAATAGACTCGGTGATGTAGGGTAAATATACTGGGTGTTGTAGGGTAAATAGACTGGGTGATGTAGGGTAAATAGACTGGGTGATGTAGGGTAAATAGACTGGGTGTTGTAGGGTAAATAGACTCGGTGATGTAGGGTAAATAGACTGGGTGATGTAGAGTGAATAGACTGGGTGATGTAGGGAAAATAGACTGGGTGATGTAGGGTAGACTGGGTGATGTAGAGTAAATAGACTGGGTGATGTAGAGTAAGTAGACTGGGTGATGTAGAGTAAATAGACTCGGTAATGTAGGGTAAATAGACTGGGTGATGTAGGGTAAATAGACTGGGTGATGTAGGGGAAATAGACTCGGTGATGTAGGGGAAATAGACTCGGTGATGTAGGGAAAATAGACTCGGTGATGTAGGGTGAATAGACTTGCTGATGTCGAGTAAATAGACTGAGTGATGTAGGGTAGTAAACTTGGTGACGTGGGCTAAATTGACTGCTGATACAGTGTGAACAGACTTGATGGTGTAAGGTAAATAGTCTTGGTGATGTAGATGAATAGACTTTGTGATGTAGGGGTCATACCCTCGGAGATGCAGGGTTAATATAGACTTCATGATTTAGGGTAAACAGAACTGGTGGTGTAGAGTAAATAGTTGTGATGATGTAGTGTAAGTAGACTTGGTGATGGGGGTTACATAGACTTCGTGATGTTAAAGAGAGAGAGAGAGAGAGAGAGAGAGAGAGACAGAGAGAGAGAGAGAGAGAGAGAGAGAGAGAGAGAGAGGTCGTTTTCAGCTCTTAATTGCATAATATACACTGTGTGTGTGTGTGTGTGTGTGTGTGTGTGTGTGTGTATGTGTATGTGTGTGTGTGTGTGTGCGTGCGCGCGCACACACACACGCACGCAATATTCGTTCGACGTGATCACACAGTCGCGACAACATGCACGAACGAACCTGAACCTGTCATCCCTAAGTACGTTTGGCCTCTGACTAACGTCACCATGGCGACTGAGGCCCTGTCTGGGATGCCGCCTGTTTCGGAAGCCTCAACATCCAGTTGTCACCGTCTTGAGGACTCTGCTTCCACCCTGACAGGGCCTCACCAGCGACAGCTGTACTTCGATGGCTCTCTGTCGTCTGGTCTGGAACTGCCGGTCAATGAGTCCCTGTTTAGGGACGACTTCAGCCTGGTTCTTTTCCTCAAGGTATGGTGATGACGATGATGATGATGATGATGATGATGATGATGATGATGATGAACAGTGTCATCATATTATGATCAACTCTGTTGTTGTTGTTGTTGTTGTTGTTGTTGTTGTTGTTGTTGTTGTTGTTTCTTCTTCTTCTTCTTCTTCTTCTTCTTCTCTCTTCCTCCTCCTCCTCCTCCTCACTCTCCTCCTTCTTCTTACTATTTTCACTATAACCATATGATTGTAGGTGTCCTCTAACTTCTCTTCTTCCTCTTCCTCGATTTGTATATCCATATTATTACACTTGCTCTTCACATTATCGTTGGAATTACTATCACTATATGATCATACTACCAGTATTATTATCGTCATTATTATTTGTATATGTATTTTGTTTATTCTATTATAATCATTTTCATCATCTTAACCCGTATTATCCCCCTTTCAGCCTCGTTTCCATTCCGTACCCTTTTCGCACCCACTTCGAACAGATAAATGAC
>CM031611.1:10226662-10231662 GCA_018398815.1 Conus ventricosus | reverse complement strand
TACACACTTTTGAAACCAGTATTTTAGTCCGCACTGGGCTAAAGCCTGTGTACATATCAAATTTCATCCAAATTGGACAATATGTCAAGAATAACGGTTTTTAACGGTCAGATTTTGAAACACTATATAGAAGTGCCATTTGTGTGTGATAACTTTTCTATATACCAAATTTCATTAAAATCCACCTATATATAAGAAATAACGGCAGAATAACGGTTTTAACGATTGTTTAATCCATTTTCAGCATTACATCACTTACATATGGACAGAGGATCCGATTTGTCACAAGATCATCCAAACCGCTTATAAATTGGCCTAGTACTTTCTGAGATATTCCATAAAGAAGAAAAACCGTTACAGGCCGTTACAACCGTTAGTAACGGCTATAACGGGGCAAACTAAAACATCAGGCATCATCCGTGACACATAATGAACATACCTGCTAATTTTCATAAAGGTCGGCCAAGTACTTTCGGAGATATTCCATAAAGAAGAAAAAACGTTACAGGCCGTTACAGCCGTTAGTAACGGTTATAACGGTAAAGTAAAACATCGGGCATTATTCGTGACCTATAATGAACATACCTACAAATTTTCAGAAAGATCGGCCAAGTACTTTCTGAGATATTCCATAAAGAAGAAAAACCGTTACAGGCCGTTACAGCCGTTAGTAACGGCTATAACGAGGTGAACTAAAACATCGGGCATCATCCGTGACCCATAATGAGCGTAACTGCTCATTTTTACAAAGATCGGCCAAGTACTTTCTGAGATATTCCGTAAAGAAGAAAAACCGTTACAGGCCGTTACAGCCGTTAGTAACGGCTATACCGGTAAACTAAAACATCGGGCATCATCCGTGGCCCATAATGAACATACCTACAAATTTTCAGAAAGATCGGCCCAGTAGTTTTGTCTGGAGCGAGTGGAACACATTTTGACCACGGACACGCAGACAGACAGACAGACAGACAGACAGACACACACACACACACACACACACACACACACACACACACACACACACACACACACACACACCAGCATTTCTTCGTTCCCATTCTAAAGTACTCCCTGTTCTATAAGAACTGGGAGTACAAAAAGCTCACTGCCATAGGATTATTCGAAGTCTGTGTGTTGGGCTATGTAATCTTTGAAATTCTTCTTTGATCTTCTTTTTCTCTGTCCTTGTCTCTTTCCTAAGCGTGGTGATTTTTCGTCTTCTTGATCTTGCCTGTCTTTCTGTTCCTGTTCTTCTTCCTGTTCTTACTCCATTTCGTAGGAAAGAATTATTTCTGACTTGCTTATTATACGTAATGTTTTCTATTCCATCATGCTCAATTTCAGGATTAAAAAAAGCGTTTTAGAATGCTGAAATGAATAAACATACCGCATACAAATCTCAATTAGCAGTGTAAATCGGAAAAAGGTGAAACACAACACATATCATGGGCAATTTTAAAAATCTATTTTACGTAAAGGTTTTGTCGAGTTAACTGGGAAATTTGAGAGGTACAGAATTTTGCAGCGTTGATTGGGAAATGTGAATATTACTGTGAGAGAAACATGCATCCAGTGGTTGAGACTCGACTGGTTTGTTCCCGTGTGCCCATGTATCTGTGGGCTCATAGTGCGATCGATTCGATGTACCCGTTCCTATGGGGTTTGTATCTGCGACCTTCAAGCCACCCTCTGAGGTACTAACCACTGCACCTCGACGATCGGTAACATGGTGTGGTTAAGATTTACGAGTTAAATACTCAGAGTGATCACGTGGTTACTGTGTTTACCAATCGTTTGATTGCAGTCGTTCATTTTCATCAGAGCAGTTCAAACTGATCTTATTGAGATCTGCTACTTATTCTACACCAGCATCAAGGTAATCCAGTAACATCTGTCAGGTATGACTTTATGACTTTAAACACATGAGGGCTGAGGTGATTTGTGTAGGCACGCTGTGTGTCGTTATGCACTGACCAAAGCATGTAAAGATGGAATATCTTGTTACAAGTCTGACAGCCATGCATGAATTCTTTTTTTTATGTATGTGTGACTATCACTTCTCTGTAGAAGTTGTCGGATGCTCAAATGTTTTCCTTGGAAGTTGTATCAACATAAAATACGGGTCATTTTGTAGGTATATATGAGATTAAGGGGCAATTCTTCTTATTTCTCGGACTGTCTTGACTATTGATGAATGTCTGCTCTGGTCATAGAAGTTAATTTGTGCGTTTGGAAAGTCCGTGTTCAGATAAGAGGCTAAAAGTGTTGACGTTGTTTTCTGTGATTTTTACATTGTTATCTGTAATTGAAAATGTAGTGAGGCAGGGAACAGTAAACAATAAACAAGTAGGGTAACTCTTGCTCCCATAAGAAAACCTAACACAGAGTAACTTTTATTCAAGACTATAAGATTGTTCGTCTTTGTATTGATCTGACTTTCTTCAAGTTTAAAAGGCTGTGCCAGTCTTGAATAAAAGTTACTCTCTGTTAGGTTTCCTTATGGGAGCAAGAGTTACCCTACTTGTTTATTGTTTTCTGTACTTTCTTTTCTTATAGAGCTGGAGCATTATTTAAATTCATGCTGGAATACCTCTTGGTGACAGGTGAGCGAGTCTGGAATAGCCATGATCCATAGTCCCCTCTCTGAATGTAATGTGCACTATGACACTCCGACCAAGAAAGGAAAACTTTAATGGGGAACAAGGAATATGTCCGATTTACAAATCCCTCAGTACGTTTTCTAAGTAAAATGTCGTTGATTCAATAGGGCTACATTAAGAGAGGAGCAGAATGAATACCACTGACTTTATGACAACGTTTTGACATAATAAATTACGTTAATTCGACAGCACACACACACACACACACACACACACACACACACACACACACACACACACACACACAGAGAGAGAGAGAGAGAGAGAGAGAGAGAGAGAGAGAGAGAGAGAGAGATTAATTTTGTTACAAGTCACATCTGTCACCTCATTACTCACAAGACTGTCCAAACTTATGTTTTATGTTTCATCAGGTTTCAGCAGGAGCCGAGAGCATTTGACAATGACACACCTCCAGTTAATCACGCACGTTCAGTAATTGTACACCGTTGACAAGGCATTCAACACCACATCGCATGTAGAAGTCCGTCTTGCACGTATAATTACTTTGAAGCGACGCAACTTTACACTTGACATACCTGCCGCTTGCTGTCTCGCTCTGCGCAGGACTTGTCCTTGACATATGACGCAAAAGGAAGTGCAGACATGATGGGGTTAATATAAAAGGAAGTGCAGACATGGTGGGATTAATGTGAATACCGAAACCAGCATTATCCCCCCCCCCCACTCCCCCTCCCAACTTTTCATGGGCGGATACCTTGGTTCAGATGATAGATGTGGTTCCATTCATATCTAAACGAGCTACTGTTTGTTTCCTTGATTTTAATCGTGTAGTACATTTAAACGCCTAAAGCGCATACTGAATGTCATACAGCGCCTATATGCCTTGAATTTGGAAACAGTGTTTTCAGTTTTAAAAAAAATTGAGCATTCAAATTGTTTTTAATAAATTTGAGCACTTCCATTAAATTTTTGGAATGCTTCCTTTCTTATTCCTTTCTTTCATTTTGTTCTGTTCTTTGTTCTTTTCCTTCTTCTTTGTTTCATTTTATTCTGTTCTTTGTTCTTTTCCTTCTTCTTTGTTTCATTTTATTCTGTTCTTTGTTCTTTTCCTTCTTCTTTGTTTCATTTTGTTCTGTTCTTTGTTATTTTCCTTCTTCTTTGTTTCATTTTATTCTGTTCTTTGTTCTTTTCCTTCTTCTTTGTTTCATTTTATTATGTTCTTTGTTCTTTTCCTTCTTTGTTTCATTTTGTTCTGTTCTTTGTTCTTTTCCTTCTTCTTTGTTTCATTTTATTCTGTTCTTTGTTCTTTTCCTTCTTCTTTGTTTCATTTTTGTTGTTGTCAACTTGTAGGCTATTTTTTCAGTGGCATTAAAAATGGCTACCATGCTTCTGTTGCTGAGTAACGGAAACCAACCATCGATTTAAAGCGTTCAGAGACGCGGAAAGCGCGTATGGATTCGTACCATCATGTCCTTTTTCGTCGGTGAATAGCTCTTAATATTGTGCAGAGTGGAACATTTTTTTCTGTAGTATTACGTCCCCATATTGACCCAGTTTCACCTCTGGAGAGTATACCATACAATTATTGGAACTTTGACAATGATAAAAAACAAAAATGTACAGACAAACACACACTAGCCAGCACAAAAACTTACTAACGCAAGGTCAGTGTAATACTTAAGTAGGAGAGGCTGTTGATTCCAATTTCATACGATGAAAGGGAGGGCAGCAGGGATATGTAAGAGAAAGACCGTGACGATTGTCATGACGTTTATTTGTTTGACGTAGCCTATTGTTTTCGGGTTTTCTCGCTGTTAGCCTATAATGATCCATTAACGTTTGTTCGATCCCAGTCACGAAGTTACAACTGATGTTGTGTTGGCATCATTTGGCAGCTGTTAAGGTGTCATTGAGAAAACGATTGAAGCTGCTTAACTGCATTCACCGCAAATAATGAACGTTGGCTATATTTGGCAATGTATATCTATATGTAGTTCACCGCAAAATGATAGATGTTTGGTGTGTTGGGCAATGTATATCTATATGAAGCCAACCTGTGTCCTAATTTTAGCAGCGTATTTCCAGATATATCTGCATCTCTGCTTGGCAGATACGGCATGGAGTGTGCTGATATTGATCAAATGTAAGTTTACTGTTTGCTGTAATATTAGTAGAAAATATTATTTAATATGTCTTTTAATGCTGTAGAATGTAATAGTTGTAACTGATCAGCTTTTGAGAAAATGTTGATTTTGTTACGGAGAAAAGTATTGCCGAAAACGTCCATTGCAGACTTACAGACGTAACGATTTGGTGGTATCTTCAAGCAGGGAATGGTTGGACAGGTCTTTCAATACTTATTGTTATGGTGAATTA
>CM031611.1:10181662-10224162 GCA_018398815.1 Conus ventricosus | reverse complement strand
AGTAAATAATGAAAATCAACTTCTTTGTCGGCACAGATAAAATTGTCAGGACGGTTGACGAAGAGTGACACAGAATATTACGGGTCAACAAATACGTCATGTTTCCGAAACCAGTTTCGGTACTCGCATTATCCTTCACAGGTGGGCGTTTTTTCAACTTTTCAACAAGACTGGTAAGAGCTGTTTGCGGGTGATAATCGGACAGTTTGTCTCCACCGTCTCTTCACCTCCCCCACTTCCCGCCCCTGCAACTATGCCCTTCTTTATTGTCTTTTTCTGCTTTCTAGACATTCAGTGTATAGTTGCAAAATGTTTGTTTTAACTGGATGCGTCGGTAATCATGTCAACAGAAACCATTCTTTGGGAAGGTGGGCCTTCTACTTACTGACTGAAAGACGGGACTAAAAAAAAGACGCGGAAACACACACACACACACACACACACACACACACACACACACATATATTATATATATATATATATATATATATATATATATATATAGATCAGTAAATTTAAAATGCCTAAAAAAATTTTTGAGTGCTCAACCCCTTGGGGAGCAACATTAAAACAAGTTAAAAGAGGAGTCTTAAAACTATCTACAAATTTGTTTCAAGCGTGTTGCGCTGTCATCAGGATGGCTTTTGGTTTGCCCACCGCCGATGTTATATAGCGTGTGGGCTCCCGTTTGCGGTTGTTTGCACGTGCGGGTTGGCTGCACGTGTTTTTTGGGGCTTTCAGGTTTTTGTTTTGGGTGTGTTCACTAACAACGATTTCCATTTATGCCTGCAGTTGTTTACTATTTCTGTTTTGGTGTTTAAGTTGCTAAGTATGGTTTGCATAGTATTAACCATTTTTTCAGTTAAACATAGGTTGCACCTTTTTGAAACATTGCTGTATGGTGATGCTCTTTTATGATTTTCCAGGATATGTTGTAGCTTTTGTTTGCGTCTTTAAGTTTCCAGATATATTTGCTCAGTTCTGTTTGGTTTTTATATTTTTCTTTATTAAATGACTGTTTGTGGTTTGCATATCTGGTTTTGAAGTGGTTTTCAGTGATCCCTATGTATGTTTCTTTTTCATTTTCTGATGTCACAGTAGCCGGTTAAATGCCTTTGTGCATTTATTGTTTAGTGGGCACTGCCCCTTTTTTGGGGTGCAATCCCAAGTTTTCCTTTTCTTAAACCCTTTCTTTGCTGTGTTGTTTTTCATTTTTTTGGGAGGCGCCCAATTCAAATCTGAAATCATATAAAAAAAAATTAATAGAACAAACAGGAAAAGTTTTTTCATAATATGAGATGGAAAGCTTTTTTTTTTTAACCCAAAAAAGCAAAAAAAGGGGACAAAAACACCTACGATTTCAAATCATGGCAAACTCCACCACCATAGCGAAATAAAACCCTTTAAAAGATCAAATGAAAAGAAGAAAAACCAATTTTTGAATTAAAAAAATCAAAACAAGGGTTTTTCCAAAAAACATTTTAAAAAAACAAAAAAAAAAAGTAAAAAATTGACAAAAAAATATTTGTAAAAGGCTGAAAAAAACTAGAAATTTAAATAAAAAATGGAACCAAAAGAAAAAACTCTCAACTCTTTGCAAAAACACCCAAAAAAAAACTACAAAAAACCCGGCAAAAATATAGTGAAAAGTTTTCGCACAAAAGAAAAAGAACTTGCAGAGCGCATAGACCAAAGGACGGGGAAAAAAAGGCAGCAACAAAAGAAGCTTCATAACACTCAAAGACCAAAAACCCCCAAATTTTCAAAACAACCCAACATGTAGATTAAAAAACCCATCCAAATCGGGAATTGGGGAAAAATTAAGAAAGGGAAAACCCAAAAAAAAATAATAAAGAACGAAAAATTTCAAACTTAAATTACAACCTCTGGAAGAACCTACAAAGTTACCCGGGGGTTTTTAAAAAACAAGAGACGGGAAAAAGGGCCCGACTTTTAACCCCTTTTTTCCCTCCCTTTCCACCAATTTTTTGGGGCGAAAGTGGCCAAAAAGCCCCCTTTTCCCTTTTTCTCGCAAGAAACCCAAAAAATAACGACCCTACAAAAAAATAAAATGTGAAAGGGTTTTTCCCTTTTTTTAAACAATTTACTAAAGTTTTTCATAGGGAAAGTTTTCCGGGGACTAAAAACCCCTCCCCATAGGGGAAGTGGGGAAAACTAAGCATTTTACTAAACGCGCCCAATACCCCGGGGGGTCCCACTGGGGTTATCCATTACTTGCAGTAACCCCTTTAAGGTTAAGTTGCCCTTTAACAGACAGACAGACAAAACGAGGGGCCCGGGCACGCACAAACACAAGAGTTACACACCACACACACACACACACAAACACACACACACACACACGCAAAAACCCCCCAAAACACACACACCACACACACACCACCACACACTGTCACGCTCTCTCCACCTACCCCGCACATATTTTAAAAAAAAAATTGTGTTCCGGGGTTTTACGGGCATCCCCCTCACCTACGGGGGCCTGCTCCCCTGTCTACTTTGGCAAGTGCAAAAAAAAAAAAAATACTGCCGCACTTTTTCCCCCCCCCCCATTTCCTTCCTGCCTACCCCAAATTTGCCCCAATATCCCTCCAGCCCCTTTGGGCCCGCGTGGGTCGCCTCACAGTTTGGGCCCAATCACAGCCGCCCCCGGCAACCACTAAACCTTTTTTTTCCTTCCACTGACGCTGAGCAATCACGACGTGTTTTTATTGCGCTGTGTGTGTGGTGAAAACCGGTTTACCGAAAAAACAAAATTTGGTGTATTTTAAAAGGTTTTTTTGGGGCTTGTTAAAAGACAATTTTGTGACAAAGTACAGCAATTTTTAATTACGTTTTTGGCTTCGATGAAAAAAAATTGGCGCTGCCATTTTTTGAAAGCCCCGGCTGAAGAAAAAAATTTATCCCCGGCGTTTACGGGAACTGTGGTGGAAAAAAGCGGTTTTTTTTCAGAAAAAAAAGGGGTGTTTGTAAAAAGATTTTATGTCGGGTGTTTATGTTTCTTCAAAAGAAAACTTTTAGAAACTTCTTCCAAGAATTAAACCCAGAAATTTCTGAATCGCTAGCAGCAATGTTGAAAAAATTAGTTGAGTAGTCGGGGAAGGCAACCAACTATTACATGTCTCCCGCAAGCGGGGGGTTGTTTAAACACCCCCTCGCTATCCAGGGGAGGCCCCCCTCTTTCCTGTTTTTCATTGCGTTTAAGGGGGTATTGTCTTGAAGGTAGGTGGGAAGCATTTTTGTAATGGAGAGACTATTTTAAAAGGTTTTTTTTTCAAGGAAATGAATCAAGTTTGTAGTATTTTTTAAACGTTTTGGTCTTTGATGAGTTTGGTTTCTTTTTTTTAAAAAAACGCGCAGGGTTTAAAAAGGGTTGGCCAAAGGGCAAAACGAACCATAAACGTTTTTGGATTTTTGGGGGAGCTGGTTTGAGACGGCTTAAAGCCATGTTTAAAAAAAATTGCGTTCATTTCTTAAGGCTGTTTCGTAGCTAAAAAACTTATATTTAAAACCCTTTTTGCTTTTTCCCCCCAAAAAAAAAATTTTTTTCTCATTTTGAAATTAGCCTTGTTTGGATTGTTAACTAAAAGATTCAGTGTTTTATGGGGCCCAATGCTGATTGGTTTTAAGTGTTATATTTTCCCTACTTTTCTAATTTTTCCCATTTTCTTTTGGGTTTTTTTAAAGTGTCCCCTTTTCCCATAAAGGGGGGCCGATTTCGTTTTTGGCAAAAAACTAGATAGGGTTGGGGGGAAAAATTTTATTTCATTTTTCCAGTATGGAAAAGGATTTAGTTTTTTGGGGCCCAGCACTACCCTTAAAAAAAAAATTTGCTTCAAATATACAATACGGTTTGTACTACAACCTAAAAAAACTAGTTTTTTAACAAAAAGGGCGCACCTCGTTCACACAGCGCGGCAAGCGCCCCCAAAAAAAAAAAAAAAAAGGCAGGAGACGGGCTTGCCAGGGTGAGGGGTGGGGGGTGGGGGGGGTGTTTTTAAAATTTAAATTTTGCCCGCGGGGCCAGGTGCCCGTTAGAAAATGTTCGGGGACTGTTAGTGTCATTTTCCCACTTTGCCCCCGGCCACGTTAGAAAGACGGGGGTTGTATTGCCCCATTGAAGGTGTGTGGGTGTAGTGAGAAATTCAGGGACGGGTTTGAAATACCTTGAAAGGTTAAAAACTTCTCCCCCTTTGTGGTTTTTGTGAAACAACGGAAAAAGAAAAGGACACGGAAAAACGACTCGGGGGGGAAAAATTGGGAAGTGGGTTGAAACCCCGCACGCAAAAAGGCTGTATACTTGCAGCCAACTTGCTGCTTTTAGTGGTTCAAAATTTTAAAAAAACGCCAGGCATAAAGGGTTTAGCCATCTTTGCTGCTTGCCCGCGGCTTTTAAAATATAGAAACATTGCATGTAGGGTTTCAAAAAAGTAAAGGGACGGGGGCCTCTAAATATAGTAACGATCTTGAAATTTTGGGTTTTTAAAAAAATAGTAAATGACGGGGGGCTCTAAATATAGAAAACAAAATCATGCATGTACGGTTTCAAAAATAGTAAAGACGGGGCTCTAAATATATTTAACGATCAGGGCTTTTTCGGTTTCAAAAATAGAAATTGCGCGGCTTAAATTTAGTAACAAATCATGCAGGGAGGGTTTTCCCTCTATTTTGCATTTGCGCCGGCTCTGCTTTCGGCTGTTGTTTGTTTGTGGGGTGGTGTGTGTTTTGTCCTCCCCCACGCAGCACGCCCCCCCCCCCACCCCAGGAAACCCGCCCCCCCACCCCCCCCGCCCCCCACGCACGAAAGTCCCCCCACCCCCACCCCACCCCGCACGTCCCCCCCCCCACCCCCTGGGGAACCCCACACACATCCCCCCCCAAAAAGTTCCCCCCAAGGGTTCAAATTTAATTTTTTAATTTAAAGTTACCCCCAAAGTTTTAAATTAAGTTTTTTTTTTTTAAATTTTATTCAATTCCCTAATAATTTCTTGTTTAAAGTAACTTTAAATTTCTTGATAATTTCCTTGTTTAAAAGTCACCCTTTTTAAAGTACAATTTAATTTCTTTTTTAATTTTATTTTAATTATCAAAAAATTTTACAAGCATGTTTTTATTTAAATATTTAGATTAAAAATTTCTGAAACACAAAACGCCTAAAAAAAACGCGTCATGTTGAGAATGCTTGCTCGGGCGTTCTCTGCATAGATCTTAATGAAGTTTTTAAAAACCGAAGAAACCCACTTTGATTACAATTCTGGTCTTTGGAAATGTTTTTTTGACTCCATGTCTTTTTTTAAATTGACTTACCTTTTTTTAAAATACGCCATGATCTTTTTTTAAAAAAAAAAAATTTTTAAAATATTTTTCCCAAATTTGGGAAATGGACCCAAAATGTTCCCTTTGTTATTGGGGGTTTTTGGCCCGTGCTGGGGGGCTTTTTCGGGTTTTTTGCGGTTCAGGTTTTTTTTTAACTTTTTTTTGGTTTTTGTTCCCAAAGGGGTTAAATTTTTTTATAACCTTTAATAACTCCCCCCCAAGCACCCAAGGGGCCCCAAAAAAAGGCAAACCGTTTTAAGTTCAATTTCCTTAAAGATTTTGGGGCCCCCTTGTATAAACAGGGAGTTTTTAGCTGGCTTTGAAAAAAATTGTTCTGGCGTTGGCGGTGTTTTGTTTTCATGAGAGTATATTTTTGTAACATTTTTTTTTTTTGGGGTCGTTCCCTTGCAAATTTTTTTTCCTGTTTAAAACACGCCCAGGGTTTTTTTAGGGGGCCCCCAAACCGGGTTTCAGGTTTTTTGCGTTTTTCTGCTTGGTTTTTTTCTCCACCTATTCGTGTTTTCTGTTTCTGCTGATTTCCAGCTCGCTCTTTTTGAGGGAAACAAAATCTTTTTTTATTTAAATTTTTTTAATTAAAACCCCCCCAAAATTTTCGGGGAAAAAATTTTCCCCCCCAATCTTTAATATTTTTTTTCCCCCCCCTGGTTCTTGCTTTTTTAAAAGGGATCTTCTTTTTAAATTTTCATAGTTGGGATTTTGGGGTTTTTCAGCCCGGGGCCCCAAATCTCTACTGGTTTTAGGGGTAAAAACCCTGGGGGTTTGGGGGGCCCACATTTTTAAATTTCTGAACTGGGCTATTCCCCCTTTTTAAAAAATCCCATGGGGGGTTTGTGGGGGGACTTTCGGGGGGTTTAATCGGGGGTTTCGGGGGGTTTAAATTTGGTATGGGGAGGGGGGGTTTGGGGTTTTTCACCCCCCCCCCCCCAAAGGAATCGGCCCCTTTTTTGGGCCAAAAACAAACCCAAAACTTTCCCCCCTTAAATTTCACATTTACCCCTTTTACTTATAATTTATTTCCCTTTTTTAAAAATTAAAAATTTTATTTTTTTTTAAAAAAAAAATTGGCACCGAAAAAAACTGTTGCAAAACCTTTGTAAAACCATTCTGCTGTTATTGGGGGGACAAAGTGTAGGATCTAACCCTTGGAAAAAGCCTGTTAAAAATTTAAAACCAGCGTCTTGGCAAACTAGATTTTGAGGATTAAAGCAAAGCTGATTGCTATCATTGCAGTTGGGTTGCCACGAAAGATTTTCTATTTAAGAAAGGAAAAAATTTCCGGGACAATTTAAATTTAAAAAGGGAAAAAAAATTAAAAATTTATAAAAAATGGTTTCCCACTCGCAAAAAAGAAGGCGGCGCTGTGGTGTTTGCGTTTGGGTTTTATGGCAGAAAATTTTGCTTTTAGAAAACCCGGGGGAATGCAGCGAAAAAAAAGACAAAAACAAAGCTATGGGGGAACTAGCACTGACAAAACGCCTTTGAAAGGCGAGATTTTGAGCAGTTAGATTTTTTTAAATGAACACTGAAAGACGGGGCAGCGCTTCCCATTTAAAAATTTTTTGACAAGAAATTAAAAAAAATTTTTAATCTAGTAACGGGCAAACCAATCGAGACATTGCCCCCAACCAAAAATTTCGGGTGTTTTTTTTCAACCTTCAGAAAAACAAAAGATGCAAGAAATCGGGTTTATTGTGTTGGTATGACCGTTGTGTATTTTGTTGCACTTAATTTTGGGGCTGAAAAAAAAAATAAACCCAAAAACTTTTATTCGCCCAAAGGTATTGGAAGGCATCACAGCAATTAAAAGCAAACCCAAAGCGGCGGGGGTCAGTGAAAAAAACAGCAAAGGAAGGGTTTTATCAAAAACAAGAAAATTTGGCAAATTTTTTTCCCTCCCCCTAGACGAAAAACAGGGGCCCAAACCCCTTTTGTTTAAAACTCCAAACGAAAACCCAATAAAATGGATTTTTCCTATATTTACCCTCTGTTTGGAAAGACGAAAAAAAATTTAAGTACGCCCTCACAGTCATTGAATGGCTTCAAGATACAAAGAGGCAAAACCCAAATTAACACAAAATTTGGTTTTCTGCGTTCTTGCCAAAACCAACGGGGTTTTCCAACGGGGCCCGCTAATTTTCCCCTTTCGAAAAGGAATTAAAGGGTTGATGATGGAAAAAAAATTTTTAAAGGGCCCCAAGGGGAATAAATTATTTTGAAAAAAGGTTCCCTTTTAAAAGAGGCTTTCCGGGAGTTAAACAAAACCCACGGGTTTAGTTGAAAACTTTAAAAAAACGTTAGCCGAAAGTTTTTCCTCCTACCAGATACGGGAAAAGTAAAGGGAAAAATTCTCCCCAACACAGAAAGGGGTTTAGAAGTTTTGCCCTAAATTTTTGCGCGAATGAATAATGAAAAATTTTAAAAGGGGCAAAAAACCAGTAAAAAGCAATCAAAAAAAAAACAATAAATGTTTTTAAAAAGGGAGGACTTCTTTCCCGGGCAAACAAATTTACCTTTTTGGTTTAAAAGAAAGGTCCCCCCCCCTTTTAATTTTCCCGGGGGAAGCAGAAGGGGGGACACTCGATCAGGGAAACCTGACCCGGGTTTTGGGGTTGTTCCATATGAAAAAAAAAGTTTTGTAAAAATGAATCCCCCCCGTGTATTATTTAAAAAAAAAAAACGACCCCCAAAAAAACAACCGCTCCAAAAAGATTTTTTTGTAAAGGGAAAAAAAATCCCAGATAACCCGCCGGACACATTTTCCGTTTTAAATTTAATTTAGGGTTTTCCCCCAAGGGGCCCCAATTCCCATAAAAAAAACTTGGTTTAAACAAACACCCTTTTTGTGTTTGTTTTTCTTAACCCCCTTCTTTTTTCCCAACTGTTGTTTTTAAATTCATGTAGATTTGTTCTTTATTTTTTACGTTGTCTTGATGAAAAGTTTATTCCCCCCAAAAACCCAAAGTTTCTTTGGTTTGTAAATGGATATGTTTGATTTGGCAAAAACACTGCAGATTTTCCCTTTGCTTTCTTAATGATTTTCCCCATGGCTCGAAAAAACTGTACTTTTTTTAAACCTTTAAACCCCAACATACTCCTTGATCACCTTTCCAGAAATTACCCCTTCTTTTTTTCCAAAAACCTTTTTTGTTAGAAATTTTGGGTTTAAAAGGGCGAATCTTTGGGTAAGGGCGTGCCCTTCCATCCCTCGCCCTTTTGCCACTTGGGTTTTCCCATGCTTTATAGAGGCTTTCATTAGGAATACAATAACAAAACTGTCTGTATCGGGTAAAGTACTTTTGGACTCGGGATAAAAAGGGTTTAAAAATTTAGTCAAAAAAGAAACTCAAACATCAAAATTTTTTTTGATTTTCCCAAAAACAAAACCCCCAATTTAAATACGGGTTTTGTCAAATTTTGGGGACTTTCTTTTTTTTCATCTTTTAACCCAAAAAAGCTGATCTTTAAAATTTTTTCTAAAGTCCGGGAAAATTGGGGTTTTTGAAGTCAGCTTAATTGTTCGTTCTTTTTTGGGGGACTAATCTAACATTTTTGCGCTTTTTGCGGATTCCCCAAAAGTTTTTTCCAAAACAGCTGTTGTTCATCAACTTGAAAAAGTTTTTTTCTGAAGCATTTTGTGGATTTATTTCTGGGGTTTCAGTGTTTTTTCATGTTGTAGGGTTTTTCATGAACTGTTTTTTGATCAAAAGCAATTTGCGAGGGGAACAGCTTCAATTTAAAAACCATGTTTTAAAAATTAAAATTGTAGAATTTTAAAATGACAGACAAAATTTTTTTTTTTCCCCCGGGAAGTTTTGGGCACAATTTTAGGTGGCTCCTTGGATCCATTTTTAAGACTTTCTGCTGCTAAGGGATATCATTAGGGGAGGTCAGGGGATTTCCCATGAGGAAAATTCTAATTTCAACTTTAAAATTTAAAACCCACGTGTGATCAGGCGTTAAACTGCCCCCCAACCCACTTTAACCCTTTTGAATATTATTGGGAAACGCCCCGGTTACTTTTTAAAGTTGCGTAGGGAAGCGTTTGCGGCCATAGCCCACCCATCCCAGATTGTTTGTCAAAATTTTCCTTAAGATAGTTAGACCTTTTTCTCGGATCATGGTCGCCCCAAGTATTTGTTGTTTGTTTTTACAGTAATTGAGGGGATGCCAACTTTTTCCTCCCCGCAATCCGTTTTAAAATTTCATCTGAGCATTGGAAAAATCTGACAATAAATAACTTTTCTCCAGAAAATTTTTAAGAAAGCACCCCCAACTCACCGGGGCGCAGAAATTTTAATGCCCCAGGATCTAAACGAAAAGTTTCTCGGGTCTTTCTAAAATTTTTCAAAGACTTTCCGCCAAACAAACTTTAAAATTGCCTTTAAAAAAGGGAAACATGATAGTCCCCCCATCGTTTTACAATCAACTTTTGCCAAGCTTCTTCCCCCTGCTAAAAAATTTTCGGAGCCGTGATTTTCCTTTCCTCTAAGACTAGAAAAAACGGCCTTAGGTGGGGGTTATCTTATAAAACCTTTTTTCCCAATTTTCCCTGTTTTCAAAAGGGGGTAAACACCCTTTCTAACAACTTTTCCCAAAATATTTTCCCGTTTTTTGGCAGGACTTTAAGGACATAGCCGGTGCTCAAAAGAACCCATTTTGTCCCTGCAAAAGAGCCCAAAAAAAGGAATTTTAAATTTTAAAGGGTGAAACACATGTACTTTTCTGATGACTGTGCAATGCATGCTACCGGAAGGCGCGGGTTACTGCTTCCCAATATGGGATGAGAGTCGTAACCTCGCAAGTTTGAAAGAAGATGGGCAGCTTCCATTTTTTTTGGGTTAAAAATTTAGTTGAAGTTTTGAAATTTGTTATGCGCCGCTCCTCTAAACTTTCCACAAATTGTGTTCATGGCTCTTACGCGCCCTGATGAGAGGCCTTAAACCAAAAAACCCAAAAAAATGTGGGCGGGTTTTAAATTTGGGGGTTGGTCTTCAGGCGTCATTATGATTTCAAAAAAATTCGGGATTTTTAGAAAAAACTTTACGCACTTGCTCCCTGCCGGTAAAAACTTCTACCCGGGCATTTGGGCCTCTGTAAAATTTTTGGCCTTGAAAGGGCCCATCCGACCTAACAAAAAATAAAAGGCAAATGAAAAAATTTGATGATTACTCATTAAGACTTTTTTTCCCGAATTTTTTTTGGCCCCGGGCCCCCTTATAAGGAACAATGAGTGTTTCAAATTCTGCGTAAAAAACCCTAGGGAAAAATGTTGAAAGCCTTTTTCCAGTTTTTAAAAAAAATTTTAGACCCGGGGGGGCGAAAGTTATTCTGTCTTACAGTCTACAAAATTTTTTCAATGTTTTATATTTTTCAACGCGGCTTGAACAGTTTGGATTCTTTTTTTAAACATTTTTTTACAAAATTCTTGTTTAGTTAAGCTTTGAAGAAAGCGCTAAAAAATCTGCTCATTGTGGGTTTTCAATGTGAAAAGGGGCCAACCCTGCGGGCAAAAACTTTAAAGGGTAACCCACATGATTTTTTGGTGGTTCGCCTATTTTTTGGACTGTTTTTTTGGCCCTTTTAAATTGGCACCAAATTTGTTTCCTCACCCCCGTGTATCATTAACAGTTATGGGGTTTTTTTGGGTTTCCCAAAACTGTTAAATTTGGTCAAACACAAACCAGGAAAGGATTTCCCTTGAAGTTTTTTATCTTTGGCGTATTGCTGATTGGTTTTGTCCCCCCTTTCTGCGTGTTCGCGGCATGATGCCGCCTTGCAAAGAACGCACCCCCAAAGAAACATTTGGTTTTCTGAATTTTTTAGGGTTTAAAAAACGGTCTCCTTTAAAAACCAAATCCGAGGTAGCGGAAAGTAAACCTTGCCCACAATCGGTGCAAAAACTTTTCCCGTTTTAATCTAATCTCTAAGACTTCACCCTCTGAACCCCCCAACCAGAGCCTCTATTTTAGCTTCTTTAGCGGCAGCGTCAAACTGTGGAAGCATTTGTCTGACCAAAACCCCGGGGGGTTAAGTCATTAGAATAAAAAATGTTGGTTTTTAGGGTTTAGACCCAAACTTCTAGATTTTTCTTTATTTTTTTGGTTTTTTTTGTCGATTAAAAAGCTAACATTACTTTAATGCGGGTTATTGTTTGTTCACTTGGGAACTTGAGAAATAGCATGTAAAAACCCTTGCCCCCTAAGGTTTTTTGGGGGCAATGACTTCAAATCAAAATCATTCAGTGCTCTTGATTAAAAGCTCTCTCCCCGAGCTTTCCTTTTAAAAAAAATTTGTCTTGGCCTTCATATATCTTAGCCCTGCGTCCTTCTTTTTCAAAGCCCAAAATATTTTTTTAAATTAAAAAAAAATACTTAAAACAAACCAAAATCAAAGGGCTTTTTTGGGCCCCTTGGGGCTCATAAAAAAAGTAAAACAAACCCTTTTGGTTTTTTGTTAAAAGTGACTGGTTTTGAACAGAGTTTAAAAGTTTTCGTTTTTTTTTTTTTAAGCCCTTCCTTTTTTTTCCCGCCCCCGGGGGCTGGGCGGGTTAGAAAAACTTGTCCCGCCTTTTTTTTGAAATCAAACTTTTGGGCTTTTGTAGTCATCAAAAAGGCCTGTAAAAAGAATTTTAAAATTTTTTCATCCGTGATGTTTGAGTCAACTTTCGCTTTATTTATTTCCCGTTTGAAGGAACTAAATTTTTTTCTGTTATTAGTTGAACCCTAGCTGTGTTTTCTTTTGGATTTATTTTTTTTTTTGTAGCCCAAAAAAGGGGTAAAAAAGGCCTAAAGAACAGGCCCCAAAAAAAAGACAAACCTCCCAGAGGTAAAAGGGTGGGGGTGGGCCTAAGCCCCTTGCTAAGAGAACCCCAAAACTGTTCCTGCTGATGTGCGCTTATAGTCGATGCTCCAGTATTAACATAAGTAACCCGCAAATTAAAAAGGGGCAGATTCCTTCGTTTGGTTTTTTTCCCGTATTTTGAAAAAGGGCTTGGGTCTTGAAATTGCTATTTGGGGAAGTTGGGTAAATTTTGAAAAGGTTTTTTTTGTTAGGGGTTTTTACTATTCTTCCCTTTTTTGGGGGCGCTTTTTCACTTTTTGGGTAAACTTTAACAGACATGCTTTTTATAAAAAAAAAATTTTTTATTTTTAAACTTTTAATCTGTTATTTTTCCCCCCAAAATTCGCTGGCTTTATATTTTAAAAACCAAAAAGTCTTTTAAACGGTTTAAACGGGTTCTTCTTCTTTTTCAATTTGAATGTTTTTTTACGTTTTCCCCACTGGGGGGGGGGGCCGGGGGGGGGGGGGGGGGGGGGGGGTCTTTGGGGGGGGGGGGGGGGGGGGGGGGTTTGGGGGGGGGGGGGAAAGGGGGGGGGGGGGGGGGGGGGTTGTTTGGGGGTTTTAAATTTAAAAAAATTTTTAATTTGAAAAGGGGGAATTTAAAAATTTAAGCCCGTATTTTTTGGGTTGGTTAAATAATTCATTCAACTTTCATTTTAAGGGTTAAAAAAACCAAGGCTCTTTTGAACTTCTTCCCCTTTCCCCCCCCAAAAATTTTTCTTTTTCGCCAAAATAAAAAAATAGGTCTGCCCGCTTCGGGATTTTTGGTTTAGGAAACCCAAAATTTTAAAATTGAAATTTTTCAACTTCGCCCATTTTAGGGGATTAAAAAAACTTTTCAAAAATTTCTCTTTTTTTCGGTTCTTTATCTTAAAAAACAATTTTAAAATTTTTTTTAAGAAAGCGAATTCCTTTGCTTTCCCCACCTTTTAAAAAAAAATTCCTAAGGGTTGGCCCGTTTTCCTGGGGGAAAATTTGGGAAAAATTTTCCTCTTTAATATTTAATAAATTTTATGTTTTGTTTCTTTTTCCCCCTTTTTTAAAATTTTTTTAAAACGCAAACCCTTTTTTCCCCAGATGTCAGAAAGGTTTAAATTTTCTGCTTTTTTGAAAATTTTTTCCCTTAAAAATTTTATAGACTTTTTTTAAAAAGCCCCCAAATTTGGGCCGGCCTGGGTTTTTTTAACAACCAAAATTTAAGGAAGGAAAAACCGGTTTTTAAAACTTTAAAAATTTAGGTCCAAAATTTTTGGCTTTAAGAAATTTAACGCTAAAATTATGGTTTTTGGCCCCTTTATTTTTATTTCCCCTTAAAAGCCAAAAGGGGGCACCCCTTTTATCCCGGTTGGCCCAAATTTAGGTAGGTTAAAAAAATTTTTTTTAAAAAAAAAAAAAAATTTTTGCCCCCCAAGGGTTTTTTTAAAAATTTTTTTTACTTGGGGGGCCCCAAATATTTCCCTTGGGGGCCATTCCCTGGGGTTTTGTTGTTTTTGGAAAACGGGAAAATACTTAAAATTTTTGAAAAGTAAGGCAGACCCCAACCCAAAATTATTGGGCCAAAAATCCCCAAATTTTGAAAATAAGAATTTTTATCGTAATAAGATGGAATTTATTTTGGGGGGGAACCAAAAAACCGGTTTTTTTCCCTTAAAAAACCCCCCAAAAGGGGTTTTTCCGTTTCTTAAAAAGCGGGGTCAAAATTTCCGAGGCCCAAAATTGGGGGGTGGAAACTTTTTTTAAAAAAACCAAAAAATCCCAAAATTTAAAAATTAAAAAAAGAAAAAAAATGGGAGGGCAATAAAAAATGAATTTAATGATTGGGTTTTTTCCGTTTAAAACGCTTAAAGGGTTCCCCTTGGGAACCATCGCTGGGGCCCCTTGCATGTTTTAAAGAAATCGGGGGAATTAACCAACAATTTTTAAAATATTAACAGAAATAAAAAAGAAAAAAAAAAGTTTAGGCCCAAACACCCGAATTTAAAAAAGAAAACCCAAAATGATTTTGAAAAAAAAGATACCAAAAAAAGGTTTTTGCACAAACCAAAAACAATTGTTAAATTAAAAAATAAAAAAAAATCCCAAAAATTTTTTTTTTAAAACATACTCTTGGAAAAATCAAAAACCCGGGCCTTTTTTAGGACATTGGGCACATTGTAAACTTTTAAAACACCCCAAAAATTTCCCCCAAATAACCAAGCCTTTTGGCTTTTAAAGGGGGGGGGGGGTCAAACCAGGTTTTTTTCCCCCCATTTCCGCCTTGGGGGGAATTAAATCCCTTGGGGGTTTTTAAAAAAAAAACAAAAACTTGGGAAAAAAAACAAAAAACTTTGGCCCCCTTTGGGTTTATTAAAAAAAATTAAAAACTTGGGTAAAGGCCCCCGGTTGAAAAGGTTTACAGGTTTTTTTGGGGGAAAGTATTGGGCCAAATGGCCCTTTTTTTGTTCATTAACCTTGCCAAAGCCAAAAAGGGTTAAAAATTGGGCTTTTTTAAATGGCCCGGGGGGGCACCTTTTTTTGGCAAATATTGGTTTTTCCCCTTTTAATTTGTTTTTGGGTTACTATTTAGTAAAAATAAAGACCAAGAATCCAAGGCCCGTTTAAACCAGAAAAAAGCGGGTCTTTTCATAATTTATGGGCATCGGAACAGAGCCGCAAGCTTTTCTGAGCTTCAATGACCTTTGGGGGGGTTTGGGCTTTGGGGATTAGATTTACTTAATTTTTGGGGGTTTTTTTTTATTGTTTTTAAAATTACTGGCTCAGAATTTTTGTCGTTTTTTCCCCCCTTGTTCAGGCCCCGCTATAAGAATTTCTTTATTATAGTTTTTTATTTTACCCATCTGGGGTCCCGAGGTAGGGAAAAACAAACATGTATTAAACCCCGTGCCAACAGCAAAGTCTACTTTCGATCTTTCGTATTGTAAAACATTTTGGTACCTTTGATTTCTTGAAGGTAAAAACAACTGAAAATTTTAAAGGCGTCTCTAAATTTGCTAAGTATTTTTTTTGTGCTTCCCAAAACCGAGAAAGCCCGTTTTTGCTCGATCTTGCCTGTGCCCTTTCGAACCCAGCAAACCCAAACGTTTAAATAAAAATAGAGTCGTTTTTTGTTCTAAAATTCCCCCTCTAGTTAGGCCCTTAGAAGGTCTAAGTTTAAAATTTTTCCATGGTTTTTTGCTCTTGGGTCTAAGGAACCCGGGTGAACAATTTTTTAAAGGAGGGGTTTTAAACAATTTTACCCTTTTTCCGTGCGTGCCCCGAAAATAAGGGGGCCCAAAGCCATGATTTAAGTTTCCCAAAAATTTTTTTCTAAAGTCGGGCTTGGTTTAAAATTTAAAATTTGTTTCAGATCCTTTCAAAAGCCCTTCATGGCTTTTTCTGGTTTCTGAATGGGAAAAAACGATTTGTCATTCGGGAATGGCGCTTTCAGTTCAGGGCAAAATACGTCTGAAGGGTTTTATAAAAAGAAAAATGTACACTGGGCATTTAAAGGGTCAGGATGAGTTTTTAAAGATTAGTTTTTGGGGCAACCCCCCCCCACCCAAATTTTATGCACAAAAAACACAAAGTTTAACCCGGTTTGATAAAACCGAAGGATGGGCTAAACCACGCTTTTTTGGGGTGTGCTCTTTTTCAAAAAGGGGGGTTAAAAATTTGCTCTTCAATGGGTACCACCTTTTTATTTAAAAGAGGCCCGTCTGGGTCCCCGGGAATGTCAAGGTTTTTTTTTGCCCCCTTTTTTTTTTGGATTTTTAAATGCGGCCCCACAGAATTTTTTTGCTTTAATATTTGAAAAAATCATTTTTAATTTGTTTTAAAAAATGTTTGTTTTCAATAAAACTCAAAAAACCGTCCTTTTGTTTTTAGAACCTTTCATTTTATAACAATTGCGGGGGCCCAAAAAGGTCGCGCTCCCTGGAAAAATTTTTACAAAGTAGTTATGGGGGTTTTTTTTAACTGAAGGCCCAAAGGGGGGTAATAAGATTAAAAAAATATGAAAGGAAACAAAACCCCTTTTAAACAGTTTTTAAAAATACCTTGGGGTGGGTTTTAAAAGGGTTTTGCTCCTAAAAGAAGCAATGAGTAACTTAGAATTACTCTTAAAATTTTAAAAAAGGGAAATTTTAAAAAAAAATATTAAACTTTTAAAAAACCCGAAAAAAGCAAAAAAACGGGTTTTGATAAAGAGCTAGCTTTAAAATTTCTAGGCTTTACAAAAAACAATCTACCCACTCATAGTTTTTTGTGTTTTCGGGCCAGATGAAACTAAAGTTTGAGGGGGAAAGTTTTCCCCTCAACTTGCCCCTTTCATTCATTACTCTAAATTTTTCATTTGGATGGTAAGCACTGTGGGAAAATTAAATGATTTGGGAAAGGGCCCTCAACGGGTTTTTAAGGGCCTCGCGTCCCGGGGGAAAGCTTTCATATTGCATTATGAAATTATACAAATTTCCCCAATTTACAGTTTTAAAAAAATTTTGTTTGTGGGAGGGGCGGATTTTTAATATAAAATCAAAGACAAAACGGGGGAAAATCGTTAAAAAAGTGATAACCCGCACATTGTTTTGGGAAAAAAAATTAAAAACGCTACTAAAAAAATAAAGTCGCGTGGGCCAAAAAGAACCCGGAGTTAAAATTAGCGCCCCGTGAGGTGGGAAAAACCTTAGAATTTTAAAAAACCTTGCAGAGGCGGGGTTGGGGCTTTGAAAAAGAACGGTGAGATAGGCACCTTTTTATGGGTTTTTAAATTCACCTTTAAAAATGGTGATTATAAACGCAAAGAGGTTTGGGGACAGTAAAAATTTCCTTAAAATAGACAGCTTTCGCAATCAGAGGGGAAATAAAGGTTTTGGGCCGTATGATTTATAAAAAAGTTTGAAAACCTTTTCCTCAAAAGGGGCCCTTTGAAACCATTTTTAGAAGGGGGAAAAAAAATTTTAAATTTTAAAAAGCCCATTTACATATTTTTTGCCGCCAAAAAAGTTTCAGAAAAGCATTCAACTCGGGCCCTTTTAAAATGTAAAAACTTTTGCCGAGGACAAAAGTCAGAAAGAGATTGAAATAAAGGCCCTATGGGAAATAAAAAAATACATCCCCCACAGAAAGAATCCGTTTTTAAAGTTTCTTCTACAAAATTTCGTTCATTCCGCAAATAAAATTAGGGGAAAACGTTTTACAAAAAAATTTTTAAAAATTTTTGTCTTAAAAAGATGTAAAAAAGGGGTGGGGGGTTTTGGGGATTTTGCGTCCTTTTAAAAAGGGAATTTTTAATAGCTGGGAAAACTTAGACGTTGAAAAAAATTAAAGTTACCCCCGTTTATTTTTCACCCAATTTGGGGAGGGGTATTAAGGTCAAACAAAAAAAGCAACAAAAAAATATTAGTCTAAAATAGAAACAATTTTTTAAAAGAAATGGGAATTTTTTAAATTTTCGGGATTTTGGCCTATAGGGTTTTTTTTTCACTGAAAAAAGTTTTGAAAAGAGGTAAAGATAAAAACAAAAACCCGGTTAGATTAAAAATTTTGTTATAAAAATATGGACCGTTAAACTTTTGACAAAAACCCTCATTGTTCATTTTTAAATTTTTGGGGAAACGGTTGTGGAAAAAAAAATAAATTTTTCCCCCAACCTGTTTCCCAAAATTTTTCCCTTATAATTTTTAAAATATTGTGATTTTCTGCCCCAAACACAAATGGGAAAAAAGCATATCATGATTGAAGGTTTTTAGGACGATGATGACATATTTTTAAAATTAAACCAAACAATAAATAGTGAGGTTTTTGAAAAAGTTTTTTAGGGCTTTTTTAAGGAAAAGCAGACACTATTTTTTTTTAGTTGGAAATGTTTTAAACAGAAAGAGACTTTGTTTTAAAAAAGAAACACTTTGCGGAAAAATTGCTTTTTAGGGAAAACATGGGGATAATGTGTGGATTTTATGCCCCGAAAAATAACTCGGTTTTTTTAAAAAACTTTAAGAACAGTTTTAAAAACCGTAGTTTTATTTCACCCTGAAAGACAAAGGGCTCAAAATTTTAAAATGTTTGCGCGAAAAATGAAGTTATTGAAAATGACCAGGAAAAACAAGGGTTAAACAAAAACTAAAATCTGAAAAAGTTTAGTAAATTAGTATTAAAAAACGGATAAAACCCGCACAGTATGGGTTTTTTTTAGATAAAACGTTTTTTTTTTGGTTATTGACTCCCTTTTTTTTCCCCAAAAAACCGTAATATGGGGTTGCTTTTGTTTTGGGGTCCCGCCCCCCCTCTCTGGTTTTGTTTGTCTGTCCTGTCCCTCTCCTTCTTGTCGTCTTCCGGTGATTTTTCTCTCCCCCTCTTTCCGCCACAGGAAAAAGGGAGCTTTTTAAACCCCTTTTTGCCCAAAAAAACCCGGGGGAGGGGGTGAAAGTGGGGTTAGAGTCGGCCTTTTCCTGTTCTCTAAAATTTAATAAACAAAGTAAAACAGTATTCATTCCCCCTTTGACTTTGTAGACTTTACCCATCTATAGATGAGGAACTACCCACCAAAGCCTTGAAGTTTGCCGTAAACCCCACAGACATAACAGGGTCAGAAAAGGAAAAACAAATTTTCCACACCAAAAAACATTATAACCCGCAAAAATTTAAAACCCCCGGGGGGGGTCAGGAAAAACCCAAAAGGGAAAATCAACATTCGACGTGGGCCATGGGGTCATATGATGGTGCAGAAAAAATGTGAACTTTGGGCGGACTATTCATCGTCCAACACAAGGAAAAAAACTCGGAAAACAAGTCGGACTTAAAAGAGGGCGATGGCCTTGCTGGGAAATGGCCCAAAAAACCCAAGAACCATCGAAAATTTTTAAAGGGAAAAAACTTTGCCAAAAACTTTTAAAAAATACAAATTTAAAAAATTTCCCTTGAAGCAAACAAAAAGGTAGGGGAATTACTTAGGGCATAAAAAACCGGATCTCAACAAAACACAATATATTTAAAACCCTACAAAAAAACCCAAAGATACACCTCTTTTTGTTAAAAACCAAAAGTAAAACCCTTTCCCCCATCTATATTTAAAAAACCAATTTTAACCCCCTGGCATAAACAAGAGTTAAAAAACCTGGGTTTCAATGAGAGAGTGTTTAACAAGCAGCCGTTTGAATACCAGGGGGCACGCAAAAAATGGAAAACAATTACAAATTACAATACAAAAACCCCAAAAACAACACCCAAAAAAAAGCAAAAAAAAATAGGAAAAAAAAAATCAATGGAAAACCCCCCCATACGAAAGGGAAACTCCCAAAAAAAACATAGGGGGGGAAAAATTCTTCAAAATCCCAAAAAAACTTCATTCCCAAAAGAAACACAAAAAATTTCCCAAAAAATTTAACAAAAAACACTGTTTAAAAAAATCGTACTCATGTATCCCAACCTTTTAAAAAAATAATTGACCCCATCCAACAAAATGAAAAATCAACCCAGGGAAAGAAGGGGAAAAAAAAGGAAATCTTGCATTTCAAAAAGGGAAAAGGGGCAGTGCCACTAAACCAAAAAATGTCTTCACAACAACATTGTATACCAGGGGTTTCTGTGACATCAGGGAAAAAAAAAAAAAACATACATTTGGGATCACCCGAAAACCACTTCCCAAAAACCCAATTTTGGGAAACCCCAAACAGCATTTAAAAAAGAAAAATAAAAAACCAAAAGAACTGAGCAAATAAATCTGGGGAAAATTTAAAAACGCAAAAAAAAAGGGTACAAAAATATTTTGGGAAAAAAATAAAAAGGGGGATCCCCATACAGAATGTTTTAAAAAGGGGGCAACCTATGTTTTAAATGAAAAAAAGGTTAATACAAGCAAACCAACTTAGCAACCCTTTAAACACCAAAACAAAATTTGTAAACAAATGCAGGCATAAATGGAAAACGTTTTTTAGTGAACACACCCAAAAAAAAACCTGAAAGCCCCAAAAAAACGGCAGCCCAAACCCCACGTGAAAAAAACCGCAAAAGGGAAACCCACACGCTAAATAACCCTCGGGGGTGGGGGAAAAAAAAAAACCCCTCGATGACGCGCAAAAACGGGTTGAAAAAAAATTTGAAAATTGTTTTAAGACTCCTCTTTTAACTTGTTTTTAAATTTTTATATATATTTATATATATATTTATAAAAATAATTTTTTTTATAAAAAAAAATTAGAGTTTAAAACGCCACCAGAAAGCCGAAAGTGCTCAACCCAAACCGGGGGGCGACTTTCCCGTTTTAAAAAAAAGGTTTTAAAATGAAAAAAAGGGAAACCCTTTCCCTTTTTCATTTTTAAAAACCCTTTTTTTTAAAAATATATATTTTTAAAAATTTAAAAATTATATATATATTAAAAATATATATATTTATAAAAATCTGCTGTCTGCCCTTTTTTCTATCTATCTATCTATCTAAACTATTAACATAAGCTGACCCCTCCAAAATGCCCATATTTTCTGACCCCCCCATAATCCTTTAAAAGGATCCTTTTAAGCATGGGCTCAAAAATTTACCCCTTTAAAACTTTAAACGGTTAAAATATGATTTTTGTTTTTCCCGCAAAATTTTTTTTTCCCCCCACACTTTCTTTTTGTTTACTTTTTTGCCCTTTTGCTAGGCTTTGGGGGTGTTGTTGGATTTGTTTTTTTAAAAACCCTTTGGTGGTGAAAAATTTCCTCGGGGAATTTTAGACTGTGGGTTTTTCCCCCATTTGGGTTTCCAAGGGAGCAGCGGGCCCCAAACAGCCCTGGGCTCAAGATGATGCGTTTTTGTTAGTGAAAGGCCTCCCCAGGGGCATCTTTAAGATGGGGTTTTTATAATCCCCATCGCTGTTTTTGAAGGATTTTTAAAAAACTGGGAAATTTTTTTTTTGATTCTCACTTTATTTTAAACCCCTTCGAAACTTTGCCCAAATCACTTTTGGGAATGATGGAGGAAACGTTTTGCCCGCACTGGTTTTTTTCCCGTACTAAATTGTTCAGCATAAAATTTTTGTTTGATAAAAGTGGAAAATTGCATTTTTAGGAAAATTCAAGCAAAGAAATGTCTTGCGGGAAAATTTTAAACCTGCTGAAAGATGCTTGGGTTATTTTTATAGTAGAGTTTTACCGCCCCAGGCTGTTTTAAAGCTTTTTGTTACTTTACTTGCCAGAGAACAGTATATGCGCTTGCGTGTGTGTGTGTCTGCCGCCTCTCTGTCTGTCTGTCTGTCTCTGTCTCTCTCTTCTCTGTCTGTCTGCCGGTGATTCTCTCTCTCTCTCTTCCGCCACAGGAAAAGGCAGCTTTTAGGCCACTTTCGCCCAAAAACTCGGTGGAGGGTGAAAGTGGCTTAGAGTCGGCCTTTTCCTGTTCTCTAAACTCAATAAACAAAGTAATACAGTATTCATCCCATTTGACATAGTAGACTTCTACCATCTATAGATGAGGAACTACTCACCAAAGCCTTGAAGTTTGCCAGTAACCACACAGACATAACAGGGTCAGAAATGGAAATCATTCTCCACACCAAGAAAACATTACTACACAGCAAAAATGAAACCTGGATCAGGAAAACCAACAGAAACTCAACATTCGACGTGACCATGGGATCATATGATGGTGCAGAAACATGTGAACTGGTCGGACTATTCATGCTGTCCAACATCAAGAAAAAACTCGGAACACAAGTCGGACTATACAGAGACGATGGCCTTGCTGCACTGACCAACAACCCAAGAACCATCGAAAATAAGAAGAAAGAACTATGCAAAATCTTCCAAAACTACAACTTAAAGATTACCATTGAAGCAAACAAAAAGGTAGTGAATTACTTAGACATAACACTGGATCTCAACAATCACATATATAAACCATACAAGAAACCCAACGATACACCTCTTTATGTACACACCAAAAGTAACCATCCACCATCTATATTAAAGACCATACCCCATGGCATAAACAAGAGACTATCAAACCTGTCATGCAATGAGAGAGTGTTCAACAATGCAGCAGTAGAATACCAGGAGGCACTGCAAACAAGTGGATACAATTACAAATTACAATACAACCCAGACAACAACACAAACAAAAGCAAGAAAAATAGGAAAAGAAAAATCATATGGTATAACCCCCCATACGACGGGAAACTCAAAACAAACATAGGGAAAGAATTCTTCAAAATCCTAACAACTTCATTCCCAAAAGAACACAAACTGTCCAAAATATTTAACAAAAACACTGTCAAACTATCGTACTCATGTATGCCCAACCTTAAAAACCTAATTGACGCATCCAACAAAATGAAAATCAACACAGCAAAGAAGGGTGAAGAAAGGAAATCTTGCAATTGCACCAGAAAGGAGCAGTGCCCACTAAACAATAAATGTCTTCACAACAACATTGTATACCAGGCTACTGTGACATCAGAAAATGAAAAAGAAACATACATAGGGATCACTGAAAACCACTTCAAAACCAGATATGCAAACCACAAACAGTCATTTAATAAAGAAAATATAAAAACCAAACAGAACTGAGCAAATATATCTGGAAACTTAAAGACGCAAACAAAAGCTACAACATATCCTGGAAAATCATAAAAAGAGCATCACCATACAGCAATGTTTCAAAAAGGTGCAACCTATGTTTAACTGAAAAATGGTTAATACTATGCAAACCATACTTAGCAACTTTAAACACCAAAACAGAAATAGTAAACAACTGCAGGGATAAATGGAAATCGTTGTTAGTGAACACACCCAAAACAAAAACCTGAAAGCCCCAAAAAACACGTGCAGCCAACCCGCACGTGCAAACAACCGCAAACGGGAGCCCACACGCTATATAACATCGGCGGTGGGCAAACCAAAAGCCATCCTGATGACAGCGCAACACGCTTGAAACAAATTTGTAGATAGTTTTAAGACTCCTCTTTTAACTTGTTTTATATATATATATATATATATATATATATATATATATATATATATATAAAAAATTAGAGTCAAAAACGCCACTCAGAATGCCGAAAGTGCTCAACCAAGCAGGGAGCGACATACCAGTTTAAAACAAGGTTTTAAAATGAAAAAGGTAAGACCTTACCTTTTTCATTTTAAAACCTTGTTTTAAACTGGTATATATATATATATATATAATATATATATATATATATATATATATATATATATATCTGCCTGTCTGCCTATCTATCTATCTATCTATCTATCTATCTATTAACAGTAAGCTGACCACTCCAACTGTCGATATTTTCTGACCTCCCATGAATCCTTAAATGGATCCTCAAGCATGGGCTCAAAGATTTACCCTTAAATCTTTATACGGTTCACATATGATTTTAGTTTTTCAGCAACTTTTTTTCCCCACACACTTTCTTTTTGTTTCACTTTCTGCCCTTCGCTAGCTGCTTGGGGATGTTGTTGGATTCTGTTTTTGAACCCTTGGTGGTGAGAATACCTCGGAATTGTAGACTGTGGTTTATCTCTATTTGATGCCAAGGGAGCAGCGACACAATCAGCCCTGACTCACTGATGAGTGCGATTCAGTTAGTGAAAGGCCTCACAGCAGGCATCTTCAAGATGGGTTATGATAATCCTCATACGCTGTTTGTGAAGGATTGTAAAAAACTGGAATGTATTTCTTGACTTCTCACTTTATTTAATCCCCCTTCGAATCTTTGCCAAGTCACGTATGCAATGATGGAGGAATCGTTAGCCTGCACTAGTTTATCCTCGCTACTAAATTGTTCAGCATAATTGTTGTTTGATCAAAAGTGGAAGATTGCATTTCTTAGAAGATTCAAGCAAAGACTGTCTTGCGCAATTTTAGCCTGCTGACGATGCTTGGGTTATTTGATAGTAGAGTTGACCGCTCAGGCTGTTGACGCTTGGTGATCTCCCTAGTATCTTTGAATGAATCCTGAAGCATTGGCTAAAAGATTGACCCTGGTATTTTCTTTATATGGTTCATATAAGATTTTAGTTTTTCAGCAACGTATTTCTTTACCATACTTTCTTTTATTTTTCTGCCCTTCGCTGGCTGCTTTGGGGGTGCTGTTGAATTCTGTTTTTTTAACCCTTGGTGGTGAGAATACCACGGAAATGCAGACTGTGGTGTATCTCTATTTGATTCCAAGGGAGCAGTGACACAATCGGCCATGCCTTCCAGATGAGTCCGATCCGGCAGACCAAAAGCCTCGGAGCAGGCAATAGGAATAGTTCCGTCTTCTTCCCCGAAGATGGAGTATGGCTGCCGTAATGGCGGGATAAAAAAGTCACACACGCAAAACTCCACTCCTTTTGCTGGGTAGATGGGATTAATACTTGCCTGTCGATATAGGGAGTGTCCACAGGACTATCAGCCTGCGTACGCAGAAGAAGTTCTGTCTTCATGATGGGTCATGATGGTCTCCATCGGCTGCTTGTGAGAGATTTTATACTTAGGATATGTCTTCCTGACTGCTCGTTTTCTTAATTCCACTGCGCTTTCGCCAAGTTATGAATCTAATAATGGAGGAATTGTTTGCCTGCACTTGTTTTCCCTACATATAAAGTGTCTGACTGACTGACTGAAACCAATTTATTGTCAATTAACTCAAGGTTGTACTGACATATAAAGTGTCACCACACACACACACACACATTATATATATATATATATATGTGTGTGTGTGTGTGTGTGTGTGTGTGTGTGTGTGTGTGTGTGTGTGTGTGTGTGTACGCCAGCGTCAGTGCTAGTACATGGAACCGTTGTGTGTGTGTGTGGGTGTGTGGTGTGTGTGTGTGTGTGGTGTGTGCCCACGTGTGTGTATACATGCCTAAATGTTAGCACACGGACGTGTGCGGGTGCACGCGAGTGTGTAAGTGTGCATGTGCTCGTGTGTACACACATACAAAGAATGACAGTCAAGGAGGGAACAAACAGAACAAATAGAAGCTCATTGAATGGTACACGGACTTTTAATAATACTCGAGCAATTTTTTTTCGTCATGCACAAAGTAGTGGAAGATTGTACTTATCAGTTTCGTCCAAACTAAATACTGGTGACTTTATGAGGACAAAAATCATTACATTTAATAGTGCCACCCTCACTACCCACACCCTTCCTCTCCATTCCCCCCCCTTTCATACACCCAGCGAACGACATGGCATTGCAATTGCCTGCCAAATGTTGAAACAATCAATATCATCGCGCAGGTTGGATGCGTGTGGCATTCAAAAGCAATGGTTTATAGATATCAAATAGGGGGCGAGATGTGTGTGTGTGGTGTGTGGGGTGTGGTGTGTGTGTGTGTGTGTGTGTGTGTGTGTGGTGTATGTGTTTGTGTGTGTGGTGTGTGGTGTGTGTGTGTGTTGTGTGTGTGTGTGTGTTGTGTGGCGGCGGTGGTGTGTGTGTGTGTGTGTGTGTGTGTGTGTGTGTGTGTGTGTGTGTGTGTGTGTGGTGTGAGCGGCAGAATGTGTGTTTTGGTTTTTGTGTGTGTGTGTGTGTGTGTGGGTGCGTGTGTTGTGTGCGTGCGTGCGTGCGTGCGTGTTGTGTGTGTTTTTGTGTGTGTGTGTGTTTTGTGTGTGTGTGTGTGTTTTGGTGTGGGGGAGAGAGAGAGAGAGAGAGAGAGAGAGAGATGAGAGAGGGAGAGAGAGAGAGAGAGAGAGCACCATAGGAATTAAATGCCCCTTGAAGATGTCCAGAGACATGTAAAAGAGGACGAAGAATAAAGCAGAAGAGATTTCGATGAAGGTAGATAGCGTTGAATGTGTTCTGGCCTAGGTATTCGCTTCCTTTTGTCTTTCCGTATTATATTGAAAGGTGATAAAGAAATAACAGCAGCATTACTTTCGTCTAAATTGCAGTGATGTTTGTTAAACTCTGGCACATTATGAAGCGGAAAATTAACGAAGACCTGAGGGAAAAAAATGTGTGTGTGGTGTGTGTTGTGTGTGTGTGTGTGTGTGTGTGTGTGTGTGTGTGGTGTGTGTGTGTGTGTTCGTTCTTCTGTTTAACGTCTGTTCACTTTGAGTGATATTAGACGTGAATGAATGAAGAGAATGACTGAAGGAATGAATGATTGAGTGAAATAAGCCTATAAATAAGCGTGTTGTAGGCCTTTGTATGTGAGTGTATACGTGTATATTATCTGTATATGTATCTAAAAAGAGAGCAAAACCCCCAGATATCTTAATACAACAAATAATGGATAAAATTAACAGAAGATTTAGATCTAACATACTATAACAATGAAACAAAAATCCTTCCCTATCTAAACTTAAGAGTGAAGGAGTAAAATGCAGGCCATCACTATATAACGCACTATGAACTAACACAAACCAATCTAAAGAAAAACCCCAATCAGACTATGAAATAAGTGTGTGTGTGTGTGGTGTGTGTGTGTGTGTATGTGTGTGTGTGTGTGTGTGTGGTGCTTCTGTGTGTGTGTGCTTCTGTGTGTGTGTGTGTGTGTGTGTGGTTTGTGTGTGTGTGTGTGTGAGAGAGAGAGAGAGAGAGGAGAGAGAGAGAGAGTAAAGAGGAGAGAGAGAGAGAGAGAGAGCGTCCAGTTAAACTCCTGGCGATCCCGCCCGGTCCAGTTTCCGTTCAAACTGCCTGAGTTGTTGAACGATGTCCACTGTCCGGTCCATCATTGTGTTCATGTTGTTGGCGTTGAAGTTGAAACCTGTAGAAGAGACAAGAACTTAACAACAGCACCAGGAGCACGAAGAAGGAACAGGATGTGAAGTGAAGAGAAGAAGAAGAAAAAAAAAGAGGAAGAGGATGTTGGAGGAGAGAAACGACGAGGACGCTTGCAGAAGAACTTAAGGAAGAAGCAGAACCTTCATGCTTTGCTCTTGTGGTGACCTTAATTTGATTTCGCCTCCGCGCTTATGCCTTATACGAGCTCGTTTCGGGTTGTCGGTATCGGGCATTTTACATGGGAGCTGTCATTGGACGGATGTGGTGGCGTTTTCAGAAGAAGTACGCTGATTCACATGGCTTCGCGACTCAGCAGTTAATGCCATCAGTATGGGGGCTTAATAGGTGGTAGTAGCTTGCCTATGTTTGATCAGAACAGGCGCCGCCACCGAACACCGTTGAAGTGACTCGGAAGCAGGGCAGTGCCGTCTCTGGTGGGTTGCCTCTTGGCGACTTGACATTGACTGCTCTGTGTGGGTTTGCCGGTGCCGGGGGCTGCGGCGAGACAGACGGGGAACCGGAATGATGTGGGCGTAACGCCGCTGAAGTGGCACAGACGATGAGGAGAAAAGAAATCAGAGGTGAAGAGGGCAACGATAGGAGGCGTAGAAGGAGGAGGAAAAGGAGAACGTTGTAGAGAAGGGGCGAGCAGGTAGGATGAGGAAGAGGAGGACAATAACGAGAGGAGGCGGAAGGAAAAGGAGGAGGAGGAATGATGACACGGGACGTGACCCCGTTCCGATTAAGGAAACAGTACTTACATGTCATCAACAACACCACTCCCCTCCTCACCGACAACAGTCCCCTCTCCCACCCGCCCCCCCCCCCCCCCCCCCCCAATGAACGAACAGACAAAGGGGAAAAAAAATCGCATGCGTTTCTCTTTCCCCACGAACGAGACATCAAGGTTCAGATCAGAGAGACAGACCAAAGGACAGACACACGGACAGACAACACACACACACACACACACACACACACACACACACACACACACACACACACACACACACACACACAGTAACGACCTCACAAGGAGCGGCACACAGGAAGGACGGACCGTCCCCCCAGCCTTTACCTGACAGTCCAGACAGAGAAACACGTGGTGGAGCAGGCCCACAGGCAGGCCACAGGCCGGACCCACACTGCAGAACACTTCCACAGGGGGCAGGCCACAGGCCACAAGACAACGGCCTTCGCTTCCAGACGGCCCACACAACAGCCACCATCTTCAGGCCGGACGACGGACTCGTGGCCACGGAGGTATTACACAAGCCACCACAGACATGCACGACTCCTCCTCACAAGACGACGTTTGTGTGAAAATGATAAATGATGAAGACAAACAATGCGATGAAAGCGACGAAATGAGAGGACAAAAGGAAAGACAAAGCACAGTACCAGCGATGTGAAGAAAAAAAAAGCAACGGCTGATTCTGTTTATAGAATGAACCGAATGAAAACAAAAGTACATATAGTGTTTTTTGGCACATGAAACACACGCATGTATGATCAGTAATATAAAAAAAAATGAAGAAAGCCAGTATATCAACGAATGTCACACACACACACACACACACACACACACACACACACACACAACACACACACACTTCTTTTGTCTAATATCACTTAACGTGGATAGACGTCAAATTGAAGAAGAACACACACACACACCGCACACACGCACGCACGCACGCACTTTCACTACTTGACCCGAATTCAGACTGTGTAACCAATCACGATGAAATGTTGAACAAGACACCAAACACTTCACTGAATATTAAATTTGTGGACACAGACAGGTAGGTACTAGACTAGGTGCTTGGTACTGTTTTCACTGACACGCATTTGCCACTACGCTTGATCTACTATTGCTTATTAAAAAACAAAAAAAAAAAAAAAACGAAAACTGACAATGTCATGAATTGTGGCTTTAGAGACACCAAACCTAACAACAGTAAAACAGAAAAAAATCACAAATAAGCCCAGCATGACCACAAAACAGCACACGTTTTAAACGATATCTCGTCTCCGGTTTATTAATAGACACCAGAACTTTACACTACACATCACAGAAGACTAATGTGTTTAATGACATAAGACTGACACTGCACATCACATAAGACTAGCGTGTTCATAATGACATAAGACTCCAGAGATCAGATACTGTCAGATAATGAAGGGCTCAATAGACGACTGCTGTATTTACAAAGCGGCCATACGAAAACTGTCATCTTTAAAACGACATATTGACAGACAAATACATCAAAATCTCTGCTGAAATTTATATATCTAAAGAAATGTGGTGTGTTCACTTTCACCAGTGCAGATTCAAAAGTAACCCACCAAATTTCAGACGATTGGTTGTGTGTGTGTGTGTGTTGTGTGTGTGTGTGTGTGTTGTGTGTGTGTGTGTGCGCGTGCGCGTGCGTGCGTGTGTGTGTGTGTATGTGCGCGCGTGCGCGCGCGCGCGCGTGCGTGCGTGTGTATGAGTGTGTGTGCAACACAGGCACTAAACGCTCCAAACACACACACACACACACACACACACACACACACACACACACACACACACACACACGTAAACAGCACTTTGTGCAAACAGTGATGCATTTATAAAGCCTGTGCAGTCCCATAGACCATCTCCCGGAACTAGTCTGTAACAATTCTTCTTTCTCTTTCCCAGACTGTGCAGGTTGTGACGGTAACGGGCCCCAACAGCTTAAAGACATCATACTGTCATTGGTGTCAACACATATATCATACAGAACTTGAAAAAAGTACCTAAAACTGACTGACTGATTCTCCGTTGCAGGCAAAATACTATGTAACACAAACGTAAACAAATGCATAAGAACATAGGAACGCTGCTTTTGGTTTAGCGATAAAGCCCCCCAAAAGTCACTTTAAACATTGCACTATGATTGTTATGAACTTCAAAAAGCCGAAAATTATACACACATGTTTTTTTCCACTTTAGCAACAGATCGGGATTAGGAAAAGCTATCAATTCTATAGTTTGACAGAGTGAACTTTTACATGGGAGATTCGTCAGCTTTGCTGTGAGGGTGATACTATCACATTTTAAGTCTCACCATTTTACGTTGCGTGTTGAGAACGATATCAGATTTAAAAAGCATTACAAATTACAAACTGCACCAGCTGATAGCCTTTACACCCTCAATATCCACATGGTCGCAGGGCTAAGACCAAAATAACTCCTAAACACGCAGTAAATGTCGATGTCTGTGTTTTACCTAATACCAATCCCAGACCGCAGATTTGGCATGAAAATCGCTGTTTCAAGCATTCATGAATTTTCCTTTTTGCATACGAATTTTCATCACTTTCGAAATAATGAACAGAAGAACGCAACTTTTGAGGTTCATGAAGACTTTATTTCTTTCTTTTTTTTTCGGTTGCGGGTGCAGACGGGCAGTAGAATTCATATAAGATCGTGTGTTGATAATCTGCTGGTGACAAAGACATTCAGACGATTCTTTTTGTCGGAATACACACAGGGATCCAGCAGACTTCATATGAGTCATTCCATCCATCCATCCATCCATCCATCTATCTATCTATCTATCTATCTATCTATCTATCTATCTATCTATCTATCTATCTATCTATCTATCTATCTATCTATCTATCTATCATGCCGAACACACACACACACACACACACACACACACACACACACACACACACACACACACACACACACACAGCCGCACTCCTCATCGTCATATGATCATTATCATCGCTATCAAAGTTATCATCCCTCAGCACATCACAGGAATGTAGCCACAATATCACTCCACAATAAAACCACTATCCTAAAAAAAAAGTGCGCTCTTACACGTGCGCGCGCGCACGCACGCACGCACGCACGCACGCACGCACGCACGCACGCACGCACGCACGCACGCACACACACACACACACACACACACACACACCCCACACACACACACACACAAGCCGTGTAACTAAGGAATCAGTCATGCACTCGATATATGACTAGTTATGTTTAATTTCAGCCGCACTTTGACTTATCTTCATTGCTGCACTACGAAGGTCAAGGGACTGACCTTTTCAGCTTGCAGTTGCTGTTATTTTCTTTGTTTCCAAATACTGGTGCTGGAAGTCTTCTTCTCCTTTCGTTTAGAGTGTCCACAATCATCATGTTGATTATTCTGACACTTTTGTGTGCTTGACCATTTTTTATCCCGCCATTAAGGCAGCCATGCTCCAACTTCGGGGAAGGTGCATGCTATGTGTAACGTGTCATCCATACCAACGGCCAAACTGGCCTTCTCTTCCGAAAGTTGGTGATGGGATTTTACATGTGTGCAAGATGTTGTGCGTGCGTTCACACACGGAACCTCGGTTTATAGTCTCGGTCGAAGGACTGTGTGGGGAATGGAGTCAGAACCAATGTTAACTCCGAGGGAAAAATCCCCTGTACCGAAACGGCCCGGCGGAGATGCGAACCCGCAACCCCAAGATCACGAGTCCGATGCTCTACCAACTGAGCTATACCGCCCCCCCCCCCCCCCCCCCCAGTCTTCACGTGTGACCTCACTATGTCAAGACAGGGCTCATAACAGTCCGATTTGTGGAAGATTCCCTGTCCTATCTGGTAGACGATGTCTTAGGATGTATGTAATATTATGATCAGTGCAGGGATGACCATTAAATTCCATAATTATAAAAATCAACCTGATAGTAATAAACACAAATGAAACAGGCCACGGGGCTTTGAAGGGGGAATGCGATATGGCCAATGCTCGATGTTAAAATTCTGAAGGACAATTTGTGGGTATTTACTGCGTTACAGTACACGCACAACATAACACTACACTACATTTAACCTACAACTACACTACACTACACTACACTACACTACACTACCTACACTACACACACTGCTTTACATTATCTTACTATCCTACAGTATTCTACCTGACTTCAGACTCTATTCCTACCGACTGACTACGCTACAATCTATCAAAAGGCCCACCATACAGTTGCTTACAACACAATACACCACAATACAATATAATTTTCAGACATTACCCACAGACACACTGCTTTTAGTTCAGACAGAGGTAGTTCGATTCGAATTGCTCCACTGGGAAAAAGAAAAAAAAAGAAAAAAAAAGAAGAAAACAGTACATATGCAACAGCAGCAGTGTCAGACGCTGAAACGAGATTATATGCAGCAGCTTAGCCGTTTGGCGTGACACAGGTGTGCAGAATTTTACCCCCTCCCAGACGGCTTCAGAACCTGCCAGTAACGTGGCCAAATCATTCTCGTCACTGGAGAAATGAGGAGTAGAAAATTAAAAGACGCCGTTCTTCGTCTGTGAGGAAAAACCAAAACGTTACAGAAAGCGAAAGATAAAAGCTCGAGGAAGGGCCCGGACCAGGTTGTACCCCTTTTTTGGGTACCGTTGCGAGGTAGAGATACTTTCAGGGATGGGGTGGGGTGGGGTAGGGGGTGGGGGTGGGAGGGATTCACACATTTGGTTGTTTGTTTTCGCGAGAATAAGCTTAAACATGGGAATGATACACTCTGAGAACAAAGGGAAGAGTTTTTGCTTCCCCAAACATAATAATGTGGACTCCTTCAACAGGACATAAATGCGGAAATATGTATCTTGCAGGGATAACACCAGATGATATTTTTTTCACTGAAAAATTTTTGAATATAGAAAAACATAAAAAACGGCAAAAAACAGCAAACAGTTTGTAGTATGAATGTAACTTGATGAAAAGACACATTACCTGTAAAACAAAATACAGCTGCGCATAGCTCGGGGGGGAGGCAAACCCCCAAAGACGTTTCCCCCAGTTTTGTCTACTAATCACATCTACTATATTTACTACTACTACTACTACTACTCTACTACTACTACTACTCTACTACTACTACTACTACTACCTTCTACTACTACTACAACTATCTACTACTCACTACTACTACTACTACTACTACTACTACTACTACTTCTACTATACTACTACTACTATACTACTACTACTACTACTACTACTACTACTACTTCTACTACTACTACTACTACTACTACTTCTACTACTACTACTTACTACTACTTCTACTACTACTACTACTTCTACTACTACTACTACTTCTACTACTTCTACTACTACTACACTTCTACACTACTACTACTTCTACTACTACTACTACTACTACTTCTACTACTACTACTACTACTTCTACTACTACTAACTAACTTCTACTACTACTACTACTACTACTTCTACTACTACTACTTTTGGTGGTGGTGCTGCTGCTAAGACTACTTCTTCTACTACTCATTATCGTTATCCTCCTCCTCCCCCTCCTCCTCCTCTTCATCGTCATATGATCATTATCATCGCTATCAAAGTTATCATCCCTCAGCACATCACAGGAATGTAGCCACAATATCACTCCACAATAAAACCACTATCCTAAAAAAAAAGTGCGCTCTTACACGTGCGCGCGCGCGCACGCACGCACGCACGCACGCACGCACGCACGCACGCACGCACGCACGCACGCACGCACGCACGCACGCACGCACGCACGCACACACACACACACACACACACACACACACACACACACACACACAAGCCGTGTAACTAAGGAATCAGTCATGTACTCGATATATGACTTGTTATGTTTAATTTCAGCCGCACTTTGACTTATCTTCATTGCTGAACTACGAAGGTCAAGGGACTGACCTTTTCAGCTTGCAGATGCTGTTATTTTCTTTGTTTCCAAATACTGGTGCTGAAAGTCTTCTTCTCCTTTCTTTTAGTGTCCACAATCATCATGTTGATTATCTGACACTTTTGTGTGCTTGACCATTTTTTATCCCGCCATTAAAGCAGCCATACTCCAACTTCGGGGAAGGTGCATGCTATGTGTAACGTGTCATCCATACCAAGGGCCAAACTGGACTTCTCTTCCGAAAGTTGGTGATGGGATTTTACATGTGTGCAAGATGTTGTGCGTGCGTTCACACACGGAACCTCGGTTTATAGTCTCGTTCGAAGGACTGTGTGGGGAATGGAGTCAGAACCATGCGTGCGTTTGTTAACTCCGAGGGAAAAATCCCCCTGTACCGAAACGGCCCGGCGGAGATGCGAACCCGCAACCCCAAGATCACGAGTCCGATGCTCTACCAACTGAGCTATACTGCCCCCCCCTTTAGTCTTCACGTGTGACTTCACTATGTTAAGACAGGGCTCATAACAGTCCGATTTGTGGAAGGTTCTCTGTCCTATCTGGTAGACGATGTCTTAGGATGTATGTAATATTATGATCAGTGCAGGGATGACCATTAAATTCCATAATTATAAAAAATCAACCTGATAGTAATAAACACAAATGAAACAGGCCACTGGGCTTTGAAGAGGGGAATGCGATATGGCCAATGCTCGATGTTAAAATTCTGAAGGACACTGCACAACATGACACTACACTACACTACACTACACTACACTACACTACACTACACTACACTACACTACACTACACTACACTACACTACACTACACTACACTACACCACACTGCTTTACATTATCTTACATTATCCTACAGTATCCTACCTGACTTCAGACTCTATCCTAACCTACTGACTACGCTACAATCTAATACAAAAAGTCTACAATACAATAGGACAATAGGCTACAACACAATACACCGACAATACAATATAATTTTCAGACATTACCCACAGACACACTGGCTTTAAGTTCAGACAGAGGTAGTTCGATTCGAATTGCTCCACTGGAAGAAGAAAAAAAAAAAGGGGGAAAAAAAAGAAGAAAAAAAAAAAAGAAGAAAAAAAGTTACACAGTACATATGCACACATCAGCAGTGTCAGACAGCTGAAACGAGGACTATATGCACAGCAGCTAAGCCGGTTTGGCGTGACACAGGATGTGCAGAATTCTACCCTCCTCCCAGAGCGGCTTTCAGAACTCTTGCTAGTAACGTGGCCAAATCATTCTCGTTCACTGGAAGAAATGAGGATGTAGAACATTAAAAGACGGCCGTTCTTCGTCTGTGAGGATGAAACCAACACGTTACAGAAAGCGATGATAAAAGCTCGAGGAAGGCCCGGACCAGGTTGTACACCTTTTGGATACAGTTGCGAGGTAGAGAGATACTTTCAGGGATGGTGGGTGGGGTGGGGTAGGGGTGGGGGTGGGGGAGGATTCACACATTTGGTTGTTTTGTTTTCGCGAGAAATAAGCTTAAACATGGGAATGATACACTCTGAGAAGCAAGTGGAAGAGTTTTTGCTTCCAAGCATAATAATGTGTGACTCCTATCAACAGGACATGAAATGCAGGAAATATGTATCTTGCAGGCATAACACGCAGATGAATATTTGTTCACTGAAAATTTCCGAATATAGAAAAGCATAAACAAACGGCAAAGGACAGCAGCATGTTATGTAGTATGAATGTAACTTGATGAATATGACACAGTTACTCTGTAAACAAAATACAGTCTGCGGCATAGCTCGGGTTGAGAGGCAAACACAACGACGTTTCACCAGTTTTGTCTACTAATCAGCAGCCTATAACTTATCTAAACATTGAATGCGTCTGTATGCAGTAATATACTCACTGTCATTACCTGATGAAATGTTTGTCAAAATGAGGATTGAAGACAACAACCCGTTAATTTTTGGATTGTTGAGCATTGATCTGCTGTTGAGTGTGCCATCTTTATTTTTTATTATTATTATTTTTTTGCTGTCCCAACCTCTGCGCCACCTCAGAGGCAGTGAGCCCACGCCGCTCATTCCGACACCCCGTCCACAGCCACAGCCCGGTCGGTGTGCCATCTTTATTGAAACCAAGAATGTTGCACGCCGTTCCTCACACACTTCTGCTTGAAAGTCTACTTTACGGCTATGTTTTCATGAAGGCCCTGTCATACACTCATGTTTGATATGTGTTTTAGATCAAAACCCTTCTCTGAAATGTTGAACTGGTGTCACACGTATAGCATGGAAAGCTCGATCAAGGTGAAAGATGCCGTCACTCAGTTACTGCATCTAGTAGATGTATTACTCTTCAATCATCTTTAATTGAAACCTTTTCTGTTTACTGCTGGGCTGGTTTTCCATACTGTGTGAAGCGTTTACAAAACTATATTTGTCTGTTTAAGTACATTGTACAGGGTAGAGGCTCAGATTGGCCTCACCAGCCACCTGCGGACCCACACTCAGCGATCTTCTATCTGAGATTGAAGTCATGTCATCTTCGAAATCGAAAGTCGAACAACAACAACAAAGTAGAGAGGAGAGTGGTTTCCATTTCAGCCTCATGAAGAAAAACAGTAAACAAGTGGGGTATGTTTTGCTCCCATAAGGAAACCTAACACAGAGTAACTTTTATTCAAGACTGGCACAGCCTTTTAAACTTGAATACAGTCAGACAAATACACAGATGAACAATCTAAAAGTGGGGGAAAAACAAGCGAAGGCCAACAACTGAACTGTCTTCATAGTAATGACTTGGCAAAGATTTGGACTTAAGGAGGGGAGGGGAGGAGTTTGAAGATGGGACATAAAATTAAAAAAAAATGTTACAGATATGAAAACTCTTCACTAGCTGCATAAGGGAACCATCGCAATCCCTTTTGAAGGCAGGTATATTTGCATTGCCTGCTGCTCATGAAGAAATGTTTCTCTGCATGCGGGCAAGTCCATACACACTGCACCACGTCTGTTCAGCCATGAGGCCACAGTGTGCAGGAGCTTCAGACTAGGTGATGAACGAATTAGTGAAGAAATAGTAAGGAGGTGACTGAGAAGAGACTTAGCAGATGCTTCATCAACGCAGCAACCCAAGACTTTAGTCAGGCCTTCAGTGCGTTTTGGGCAATGTAATCATTTCATCATGGAAGCAAGAATTAACCATCTTATTCATTAATTACTGCTTGCCATTCGCTGCCTCTTTGAAGATTTCCTTTCTTAACAGTCAAACAAACGTTACCTGTATTTGTTATTGGTCGTCCCTGTGTATGTTTGACTATATTCGAGATGAAAAAAAAAAGTATGTGCTAGTCTTGAATAAGAGTTAACACCCGTGTTTGTTCCTCCACTTGTTGCTGTGTACATGTGTCAAACACAGGGTAAAAGGACAAATTTGGAACATCCTTTTTTGGGGGAAGGTTTACGGGTGGGGGATATGTCTCCTGGTTTGTCCTGTAAACTCTTGGTGTCGTAAGCAGCATTCGTTTGGAGTTACGAGCTTGTCATTATTTCATCATGGGAGCACGGATTACCCAACTCGTTCATGATTTACTTTGGTGCCCAGGAACACAGGGTCTGTTATGTTACAAAGGCACTCATGGCCTGACCACAGCAGAGCGGGGACATCAAAGGCACTCAAGCCCTGACCACTGCAGAGCGGGACATCAAAGGCACTCAAGGCCTGACCACTGCAGAGCGGGGACATCAAAGGCAGGCCTGACCACTGCAGAGCGGGGACATCAAAGGCACTCATGGCCTGACCACAACAGAGTGGGGACATCAAAGGCACTCAAGGCCTGACCACTGCAGAGCGGGGACATCAAAGGCACTCATGGCCTGACCACAGCAGAGTGGGGACATCAAAGGCACTCATGGCCTGACCACTGCAGAGCGGGGACATCAAAGGCACTCAAGGCCTGACCACAACAAAGTGGGGACATCAAAGGCACTCATGGCCTGACCACAACAAAGTGGGGACATCAAAGGCACTCATGGCCTGACCACAACAAAGTGGGGACATCAAAGGCACTCATGGCCTGACCACTGCAGAGCGGGGACATCAAAGGCACTCATGGCCTGACCACTGCAGAGCGGGGACATCAAAGGCACTCAAGGCCTGACCACAACAGAGCGGGGACATCAAAGGCACTCAAGCCTGACCACTGCAGAGCGGGGACATCAAAGGCACTCATGGCCTGACCACAACAAAGTGGGGACATCAAAGGCACTCAAGGCCTGACCACTGCAGAGCGGGGACATCAAAGGCACTCATGGCCTGACCACAGCAGAGCGGGGACATCAAAGGCACTCAAGGCCTGACCACTGCAGAGCGGGGACATCAAAGGCACTCATGGCTGACCACAGCAGAGTGGGGACATCAAAGGCACTCATGGGCTGACCACAGCAGAGCGGGGACATCAAAGGCACTCATGGGCTGACCACTGCAGAGTGGGGACATCAAAGGTAGGCCTGACCACTGCAGAGCGGGGACATCAAAGGCACTCAAGGCCTGACCACTGCAGAGCGGGGACATCAAAGGCACTCAAGGCCTGACCACTGCAGAGCGGGGACATCAAAGGTAGGCCTGACCACAGGGGAGCGGGGACATCAAAGGCACTCAAGGCCTGACCACTGCAGAGCGGGGACATCAAAGGTAGGCCTGACCACAGCAGAGCGGGGACATCAAAAGGCACTCATGGCCTGACCACTGCAGAGCGGGGACATCAAAGTAGGCCTGACCACTGCAGAGCGGGGACATCAAAGGCACTCATGGCCTGACCACAGCAGAGTGGGGACATCAAAGGCACTCAAGGCCTGACCACAGCAGAGTGGGGACATCAAAGGCACTCATGGCCTGACCACAGCAGAGTGGGGACATCAAAGGCACTCAAGGCCAGACCACAACAGACCTGGGGACATCAAAGGCACTCAGGCTGACCACTGCAGAGTGGGGTCATCAAAGGCACTCATGGCCTGACCACTGCAGAGCGGGGACATCAAAGGCACTCAAGGCCTGACCACTGCAGAGCGGGGACATCAAAGGCACTCAAGGCCTGACCACAGCAGAGCGGGGACATCAAAGGCACTCTGGCCTGACCACTGCAGAGCGGGGACATCAAAGACACTCATGGGCTGACCACTGCAGAGTGGGGACATCAAAGGCACTCATGGGCTGACCACTGCAGAGTGGGGACATCAAAGGCACTCATGGGCTGACCACTGCAGAGTGGGGACATCAAAGGTAGGGCCTGACCACTGCAGAGCGGGGACATCAGAATAAACTGGGAAAGTGTTGATGGACAGCGTGAAGATCGACTGGGGCATAGCGCCTTTTTGCGGTGGGCAGGATTAGGTACAAGGGGAAAAAGGGAATATATCTGATTGCCTGGACGTACGTCATCCTACGTCTGTGCATGCGTCACCGAATGTTAACAAAGGATTTGAATTATTTTGCTTATAAACAGCTTAACAGTGAAGGTTCATCGCAAGCATGGCGATTTTCTCTTCTTCTCTTCTCTTTCTTACTTCTTTTTGGATGGCTGAGTTCGGCAGTGGGGCGAACAAGAATGAGCACCCTCCACCCTCCTCTCCTGCTCTTTAAATTTATTTGGAGAAACTGACAACATCATTGTCTGATATCCACTGTTTCACAAAATTCACTTTTCACGTAGCATTGGTATTTTGCTCACACTCATTACGTATGGTGGAGCAAGATACTTACGGCTGCACGTGCAATGAAAGCAAGTGCCACAATAGAGAGGAAACCAATGTATTCTGACATCAACACTACAGCAAAAACAGCCCACGATGGTTCCAGCGTATGGGGGAAATTGTTGGAAACACTTCAGTATTAACAGCCATGTCTGTACGTATTGCTGCCATTAAACAGACGACAAAGAACATTCATCAGTTTCAGATCATCGTAGAAGGTAGTTCGCAACCAAGATCTGTTCATGATTGATAACAATCACAAAATTTTGAAAGTACAAGAGAACAGTTTCAGATTCTATTTTCTACCAGCAACCAGCTAGCTTGGTATCATTTTCTACCGATCAGAACAGATAAAAGAAAGAAAGCGTAAAATTAAGGAGTACAGAATGTGCTTTAAAAACAAATCTGATTTTCTGAAAAAATGTGCTTTTCTGAACTGCATGTCTCAAACGTAAAATACAGTTTTGCTTTAAAAGTAGTGTACTCTAGTGCATCTTTTCAATTTTTTTAAAACTTGGCATTCGACACAATTCAAAGGAGATGTCTCCGAAAGTACGGTCAGGTAGGTTTCTTGTTTTAAAAGACTTTGGCTTTTTACGTGTTTGAGTTAGTCGTTGCTGGAAAGAACCAAGAATAGCAAGTTTCGTGAATAATGTACGTGCCAAAATAACTCTCTTGCTTTTTTCTGGATATTTTGGAATAGTGTTTCATCATCTTCTGTCAGTTTTAAACTTTGGCTGACTTTTCTGTAGTTTTGAAATCGGAAATGGAAGTCTAATTTAAGTATCTGCGATCTGTTCTAAAATACGTTTAGTTTTTTTTTTCAAATCTAAGCATACAGGCGTTTTTATCTAAGCATGTAGATGTTCACATAAGAGGTGGGAAATGGCGCGCGCGCCTGTGTGTGTGTGTGTGTGTGTGTGTGTGTGTGTGTGTGTGTGTGTGTGTGTGTGTGTGTGTGTGTGTGTGTGTGTGTGTGTGGTGTGAGAGAGAGAGAGAGAGAGAGAGAGAGAGAGAGAGAGAGAAGAGAGAGAGAGACAGACAGACAGACAGACAGACAGACTGACCGACGGAAGCAAACCATGACCACTAAGCAAAAATGCTTCTAGCAACAACCATTTATTGTATGGACAGCAAGCAACTAGCATGCTAAACACTGTGGCTGTGTATGGTATTTTCGAATGAAAGTGCATGAACTTACGAGCAAAACTTTAACAAATGATGATAATGATGATAGTGATGACGATGATGATAATGGTGCTGCTGCTGATAATGATAATAATAGCCTGTTGCACAAAGAATTGATAATAATAACAACAATCATAGCAACAATGATAATAATGAGAAGAAGAAGAAGGAGAAGGAGAAGGAGAAGAAGAAAGAAAATTAAAGAAAGTAATGATAACAGTGACAAGAATAATAACCGTAATTATTATTGTCATCATTAATAAGAACTGATAATAACCGAGTTTTTTTTTTCTACATTGGATGTCACTTGAAAAACTTTACTGCAAGTTTTTAAAATATTGTTCCTCATCTTAATAACTAAAAAACACCTTTTCAAAATAATGTTATTGAACAAGTATACATGGTCGCGAAGTTCTTAAGTTTCTTCCATCACCATTCAAATTCAATTCTGGAGTCATGGATTCAATCCTGTAATGATTTGGACATCCTTAAAGCGTCCAATTCCCATTCGGCTCAGGCGCCAGCATTTCCTGCTTGGTCGATTTGTCTTTCCATGGATCTGGCTTGCCCAGCCAAATTGGAATAAATATCGATAAAATGAGAAAAACCTGGAAAAGAAAAGAACGGACTTTTTCCATTATGATAGTCAGCTTTGAGAAAAGGTCAGAACTGCGTGCAGACCCCTCATGCTTTGGAAAGTCATGCAAATCGAAAGTTTAGTTGAATATTACAAAAAGTAAGACAAATTCAAAGAATCGTTGACATTCAATTTGCATTCAAAGATCGAATAATATGGTTGGGAAAGTGCTTGTTAATCAAACATGCAAATAAGAAATGCTAATTTAAAACGTGTATACTTAAGAAAAAGGGTCGAATGAAAGGCCAAAGGTGAATAAAGTGCGTTAAAAGAAGAACATGCCAACTATGTACTGCAATTTTAAGCGTGCTATAATCACGAAATTACATGTATGATATAACTCCATCATATACAAACTATCTACAAGCGTTGATCGCATATGGATGTCTACAAATCCAAATCATACGTTTGCATTGGAACTATACATGGAGCCTGGAATTGAGCGGTTTTGCTTGAAAATAAAAACAAAGTGAGAGAATAGTAGTTATCATAGACGACATTTTCACGATCAGAATTGTTTTTCCCGCATTGTGCACAGTGACAAAACATCCACAGACCTCCCTCAAAAAAGTCGTCGGTTTCTAGAAGCAAGCAGTGTCTAGATGCTACTTCATGCTTAAAATCTGCTCATAAAACTTGCTGACATCCAAACGCACATTGTCATCTGTTGGAGTATGATGGGTTTTTTTTTCTGTGATATTACTTAAAACAGACCTTGTCATATGCTGTTTGAATTTTAGCAATGGAAACGAACACCCATTCCCCAAACGATGTATCGAAATGTTCTATCATACTAGTAAATGTAATCAGCGAGAACAGTCTTTATCTAAAGTATGTCAAATTTGTGTGATGTGAAACACATGTAACAATGACCCATACCTGAAAGTAAAAGCCAGAAGACGTGTACTATGTCACCCACAGTTTTATTCGCTCATATAGGATTGTCCAGTCACAAACGTTCTTGTACCGACGTACAGTAACTTACACAGAATCCAACACCCACGAGAAGTCTGCTTAAAGTTCAAGAGTTATCAACGGCTTATTTTCAAAGGAAGTAACAATCCATCCCTGACCAATCAGATTCTGGAAGGTTCAGTGTCTGGAGTGAGTTTAGCACAGGAGGTTCTCAAAGAGCGCCATTCCCTGCCTGTTCCAGCTTCCTCTCCATGGCAATGGCCCTTGATTCATATTGGAGTATTGTTCGAGAAAACTGTTGAAGTTCATTGAATCTGCAAGAAAAGAGCGAGGTGTGATGTAATAACAACAACCGAACGGTCGTTCATGTTGA
>CM031611.1:10174162-10176662 GCA_018398815.1 Conus ventricosus | reverse complement strand
GACATGAATGATTTTCTCTGATTTGAATGAAATAATCTATGTGTAACGATATGCCTTTGAAGGTTTTGCTTAAGGTGCTTTTCTAAAGGTTTAGACAAATTAGACAAAATGGAAATCGGTCAGTAGTTCGAAGGATCCTGTGGGGTCACCAGATTTAAAAAATGGCAAAATTTTAGCTTCTTTAAAATATTGTGGATAATAGCATTTCTGAATAGAAAGGTATAAATATAAGTAAGGCTATCAGAGATAATAGGTGCGGAAATTTTTAAAATTTTGCTATCTATATTATCTAATCCCCGGCTCTTAGATTCCTTCAATGAATTAAGTTCTCTACATACCTCGTGTACACTGATAAACTGAAAATCAAGTCTGGACCCTATTTGTCTAGTATCACAAAATTCTCTTAGTAACAACAGGTCATTATATTTAGTACAATCAGTTTTAATAGTCTTTTCGACTATGGTAGAGAAGTGTTTATTGAGATTATCTCCAGACAGAATTAAAGATGATGGAGCTGTTTGTTTTGACGTTTACCAGATAATTGATTAATGGCTTTCCAGATCGATTTTGAATCTTTTTTCGATGAAATAAAGTCGCTAAAATGTTTTTTACGAGCAGACCTTTTCATAGCTGTAACTTTGTTACGCTGTTTCTTAAACTTTGCATCTTTTCCTGTTGACTGTAACAAGTTTTCACGAATTAGCAGCATTAATTTCATCATTTAACCACGGTGGTTTTCCATCGGGTTTGACACGTTTGATCTTAGCTGGGACATGTTTGTCGTAAATAGGGACAAATATGTTATACCAAGCTTCGAGAGCTTTGTCTGGATCAGTCTCCTGAAAAACACTGAAAAAGTTTGCTGTACATAAATCATGAAGAAAATCGCCAGAATTAAAGGATTTATAACTACGGAAAGAAATGCATTTGTGGCTACATCTAGGAATTTTTACGCCCTTTTTGGACCAAGTTAAGCATACAGGAAAATGATCACTGAGACCATAAACTGGTACGGAAGTTTCTGTAATATTTGTTGGATTGTTTACATATATATTATCAATGGGTGTTTCAGACTGTAGCGTTATTCTTGTTGGTGTGTCTATCAGCTGTGTTAAGTTATATGATTCAAAAATTCGTTTCCATTTATCATGAGGTTTAAGTAAATCAATGTTAAAGTCACCAAGCAATACAACATCTGTTGAATAATCTGAGACATCTTCCATCATTGCTTCGAATCTATCATACCATTCAACGCGTTCATCAGGTTTTCTAAAAAAAAAAGCCCACTAATATCGGTTTAGTCCCTTTTAAACGAAGCTCTATCCAGATGCATTCAATATTATGTTTATCAAAATGATGGATCAGTTTATAGTTCATTGAGTGATGTACATATCCCAGAAGACCTGTTTCTAGCTTAGATGTAGAGTCTCTCCTAATAAAATTGTAACCTGGAATCATTACTAAATCGTCTGAGACTAAATCTGATAACCGAGATTCAGAGAAACAAAAACAATGAAAACAATTGTTAGCATTAGATAAAATAGAAGGTAAATCACATAATTTGTTTAACACATGACATGCATTTAGATAGCCAATTTTGAATCCTGAGTTGGTTAACCATTCATTACTACTCTCGGTCTTGGGATTATTTGCCATTATTTTACAAGGAAAAAAAAAAGCAAAAAAAAAAAAGAAAAAAAAAAAAACAAAAACAACAACAACACTTTACCTTCAATATGTGTACAATGCAAAGCAAAATCAGTTTGCAGATATCAGGCAATTAGAAAAGTCAATATTACATGTGGAAAAAAAGAGAAAGAAACAAACAAGCACACACACACAAAACTGCACACCTCTGCAACGTGTAATGACACAGAAAAGAAGTTAAAAAAAAATCAATGAGCAATAAGTTCAAACAGGTAATTCAGTACTAAAGAACGGGCGCAATCACAAAACACCTATGCCTCAAGAAGACGCGAGAAGTGTAAATGTTCAAATAAACAACGTCCTTCAACAACAGTCCATTTCAAATGTCCCAAGTCCGAGTTAATCATACGGCCGAAAAATAGGGAAGATTATTACAATAATTCAACAGTCACATATCCAATCATATGACGACGTAAATGCTAACATTTTGACTAGAATGAATGGGAGAAATATACCGATTGAATCCACACACACACACACACACACACACACACACACACACACACACACACACACACACACACACACACACACACACACACACACAATTTCTTTCGCACACAAATAATACCAAAGAAGACAAAACATCATACAATATATCAAAACATCATCACCCATTTTACCAGTTGGCGGCAGTCCTCTGTTGGTCACGTTGCGTCACTAACTGTGAGAGAGAGAGAGAGAGAGAGAGAGAGAGAGAGAGAGAGAGAGAAGAGAGAGAGAGAGAGAGAGAGAGAGAGAGAGAGAGACAGAGAGAGAGAGGAGAGGAGATCAGGGGGCAGGGGGCATCATC
>CM031611.1:10161662-10169162 GCA_018398815.1 Conus ventricosus | reverse complement strand
TCTTCTTCAGCGTGCCAGTATCTGGTAGCGTGTGAACTCGTTTTAAACCCTGTTGGGATACTCACGCTGTACTCGAGAGTATAGTCAGTTCACTACCGACTTCGTTGAGTGCAGAAATTTGTGGGAAGAGGGTGTGGAAAAAGATAGTAGATAAAAGATATGGTAGACAGAAAGGACAGTAGACGACAGTACAGCAAAAGAGGAGACAGAGTTACTGACAGAGTTACTAGCACAGAATGTCCAGAAGGAGGGGGAACTATTTGTACAAAAGACCCCCCCCCCCCCCCCAGTATCCCCACGGGGGAGGGATCGAACTGACTTGATCAGTTTCCGATGAATGACTAATAGAACGGGAGATTATAACAATCTGCTCTACCGCTTATAATCCAGGATAGAAAACTGCAGAGATTCATGTCTGCATTAAAATGTCCGTCAGGGCGTTCTACGAGCTCCTATCCGGGAACAATGCTAACAGAAAATGCATGATTCTCATAGTAACCATATGATCAGAAACCCAATCAGCTTTTTTTTTTTTGCCAATGCAAAATTGTTTAGTAAAAATCATTTGCGCATACCAGAAAGACGTAATTTTGTATGTAACAGAAACTGCGTATTCAACAATGTCATAAACCAACAAATTGAAACTAAGGGCACTTGGGATCACACGGTATATTGAGACCATACTGATCACATATAGTTGGTCTCAATGAAGGAAAATCTTATTTCCAGTCTTCACGGAAAATACAACATAAGATAAAAGTAAACAAGTGGGGTATGTTTTGCTCCCATAAGGAAACCTAACACAGAGTAACTTTTATTCAAGACTGGCACAGCCTTTTAAACTTGAATAAAGTCAGACAAATACATAGACGAACAATCTAATAGTGGGGGAAAAACAATTGCATCTTTGGGTGGATCCTCAGGCGTAGGCTCAAAGACTGTCCCCTACATTTTATATTATTTGCATAATGTCTTTAGTTTTACAGCAACTTTTTTTCCTCCCCACACTTTCGTTTGGTTGCATTTACTACTCTTCGCTGGCTGCTCTGGGGTGCTATTGGATTCTTTTTGCACCCATGGTGGTGAGAACACCACAGTATTATGGACTGTGGTGTGTCTCTATTTGACGCCGGATCGCAGACACAACCAGCCGTGTCTCCCTGATGAGTCCCGATCCAGCGGCGAAAGGCCTCGGAGCAGGCAATACAAATATATCTGCCTTCAAAAGGGATTGCGATGGTTCCCTTATGCAGCTAGAGAAGAGTTTTCATATCTGTAACATTTTTTTTTTTTTTAATTTCATTTTCCCAGTTTCTCCATCTTCAAACTCCCCTCCCCTCTCCCCTCCCCTCAAGTCCAAATCTTTGCCAGACAGTTCAGTTGTTGGCCTGCGCTTGTTTTTTTCCCCCACTATTAGATTGTTCGTCTATGTATTTGTCTGACTTTATTCAAGTTTAAAAGGCTGTGCCAGTCTTGAATAAAAGTTACTCTGTGTTAGGTTTCCTTATGGAGCAAAACATACCCCACTTGTTTACTGTTTATCGTTTACTGTTCCCTACCTCATTTCATTTCCGGTTTTTATAAGATAAAAGGTGCCATAATTCGTAATAATTTAGTATCAGTCTCAATAAAACAGCCAATAGAAAGGTATCAAGAACAACTTTGACTATCCATCGAACAGATAATACGTCAGCAGCTTATCGGCGAAGAAATGTTAAGCAAATGTCCACGGTGCCAACAAGAAGAAAAAACGGCAAGGATACATATGTGAAAGCTGCTGTAAGAACTCATGCAGAACATAGTGTGCGACCGCCCATCATGACATGAGACTGCTGTCGCCATTTTGGTATTTTCAGTCTCCCCCCCCCCCTCCCCACCCCCCGTTGAAAAATGCTTCGTTTCCGAAGAATAAATAATGTACTGACCAAACAACTGTCAACATGATCTCGATAACACATTGCAATTAGATTTTTTTTTTTGCAGATGTAGATATTCTGATATAGCACATGATTTTCCCCCCCCCCCCCCTCACACACACACACCCCTAAGTAATCATACATGTAACATAATGGTCTGAAAAAAAATCTGTAACAGAATCTTGGGGGAAAAACAAAACGGAAATCCATTTACATGTGTCAAGAAAAATATCCCCTGAAGTACTTTCCTCATTAATTTCATTTTGAGTGTGCGTCCTGTACTACTTCTTTTGTTGTCATTGAGATGTATGACTGATGATGGACACATCTTCGCATTTTGTACAGTCTGCCAGTACTACAGACTGCCTGCAACTTGGACTGACTGTGCCAGAGATACAGTTTCTGACCCAAAACAAACAAACAAACAAACGAACAAGCAAAAAGCCTAACAAACAAACACCATCCTATGCACACACACCCCTGTGAAAAACACACCATCCTATGCACACACCCCTGTGTAAAAAAACACACCATCCTATGCACACACCCCTGTGTAAAAAAACACACCATCCTATGCACACACCCCTGTGTAAAAAAAACACACCATCCTATGCACACACCCCTGTGTAAAAAAACACACCATCCTATGCACACACCCCTGTGTAAAAAAACACACCATCCTATGCACACACCCCTGTGTAAAAAACACCCACAGTGAGTTTGTTTTCTTTCTTCTTTTTCTTTGTGGCGCCTCAAAAGATATTTGAACCTCAAAGTGTTAAAGTGCTTTCTTTCCGTTTACAGTTTGTGGACTTTGTACACTTTCCATGATTCTGACTCTACGAAGAATGACTTTGAATCTGAACATGACCAAACCACTTTGAATCTGAACATGACCAAACCACTTTGAATCTGAACATGACCAAACCACTTTGAATCTGAACATGACCAAACCACTTTGAATCTGAACATGACCAAACCACTTTGAATCTGAACATGACCAAACCACTTTGAATCTGAACATGACCAAACCACCACGTGCTGACAACTGCCATCCTTCAACCTTTTGTTCTCATTTAGTACAAGACACAGTCAACCAAAACTGACTTTCAGTCATTTTGTGATGGACGGTCACACACGATAAAGAAAGGAGAACGGGTGGTAAGTGGGGTGGATATCATGCTAATAGGGGTGGGGGGTGGGGTGGGGTGAGAAGTTACATACACAGATCCAAGATTAGAAATGCTGAGTCGAGGTAAAAAAAAAATTAAAAAAAAAACAGCGAGAGAGGACTGGGGGAAATGGTGACATGCCAAAGTGAGACATGAGGTGTATCCACAAATCGGCAAGATAACAAAATAAGCAGGAGAAGGCGAACATGCAGAACACAGGGAGAAACCAGTCAAAGATTTGGGTGGCAGGGTGTGCATCATAATCCATTGGCGTGACGTCACATCATAATACATACATGTCAGATTCATACATTAACATGAATAAAAGACTCACTGAAACACATACAAAGCAATTTGAAAAATCAACAAACAGGACAAATTATTTAAAAAAAAACCCAGCACACACACTCAAAAAGCACGTTACGATATTTTTTTCGGCATCAAATCTAGGCTTAAAAGCTTCCATAACTGCTTCCGCTTCTTCCACGCTCGCACCAACTCTCTCTCTCCGTCTTCAAAATCAGCACATTGTAATGAAGGTCAACGATTAAACACCCAACAGCAAGCCAAAATAATAGACACGAAAGTGCATGAACATGGCACACGAGTACGGTACTCGCTAATTACATCGCTCAAGAAATAGCTGTAACAGACAGACAGACAGACAGACAGACAGACAGACCGACAGACCGACAGACAGACAACACACACACACACACACACACACACACACACACACACACACACACACACACACACACACACACACACACAAATGCCTACTCCCCCCATCCCCCCCTCACCCCCCCCCCCCCCCCCCCCACACAGAGCAATAACACAAACAATAATAACAACAAAGGCTGAAAAAGGGGTAAAAGAAGAAGACATTTAGAAACAAAGAAAACAAAAGACCAAACAATTGTTCTATGGTAGACGAGGAAAACAGACAGTACCATGGACAAAGCTGCCACACAGTATTCCATGAACCAGACGGTAACAGGCCTGAAGCTGCCACACAACACTGCATGAACCAGACTACTGTCTATGCACAGACACGACTTGCACGCTCCACCGACAACAAACAAATACGACTGCATAAACATGACACATAAAAAAATAATGAATTTAACATCTTGCACACATGAGCATCACACGAACAATGACGCATACAAATGCCAACGGTGAATCAATCCCCTCTCTCTCTCTCCTCTCTCTCAACTCCTCTCTCCTTCTCTCTCTCCATCTCTCCTCTCTCTCTCTCTCTCTCCTCTCTCTCTCTCTCTCTCTCTTGTGTGTGTGTGTGTGTGTGTGTGTGTGTGTGTGTGTGTGTGTGTATGTGTGTGTGTAGTAATGAGATAACAGACACACGTAAATCAGAGATTAGCGAAGCCTACATGCTGAGACAGAAACAGAAGACAATTCAGAAGATTAAAAAAAAAAGTCACGACACAAACCAAGAACGACAATATGATGACTTCTGACAACAATGTTTTTCATCAGCCATTGAATATAAAAAAAAACAAATATCAAACTGGTGCCACCACACAAATACAAACATAATACGAACACTGGAACTTGTAGACATCGTATTCCACAGATGTGCACAGAATATGGAAGACAATGACCAAAATCTTAAAACACACACACACACACACACACACACACACACACACACACACACACACACCACACACACCACACACCACACACACACACACACACATGGAAGCACATACACAGTAACGCACACACATACACACACATGTAAATATGCACACACACACACACACACACACACACACACACACACACACACACACACACACACACACACACACACAAACACTCACATGCATATATATACACACTGTGCAAGCGTACACAAACACATATTGCAAAGAGAGAGAGAGAGAGAGATTGAGAGAGAGAGAGAGACACAGAGAGAGAGAGAGAGAGAGAGAGAGAGAGAGAGAGAGAGAGAGAGAGAGAGAGAGAGAGAGAGAGAGACGTCACTCACTGAAGGGGCGAGGGGTGGTGGAGGTTGGTACACTTTCCAGGATGTTGACTCCAGGTGAAACCACTGGCCGAAGGACTTCAGCTTGGCGCTAGACACCCCCCCCCCACCCCCACCCCCATCAACACAGTGTATGTACCATTGGTTAGGGCTTGCCACAACAAGACCCCCCCACCCCATCAACACACAGTGTATGTACCATTGGTTAGGGTTTGCCACAACAAGACACCCCCCCCCATCAACACACAGAGTATGTACCATTGGTTAGGGCTTGCCACAACAAGACACCCCCCCCCCATCAACACACAGTGTATGTACCATTGGTTAGGGTTTGCCACAACAAGACCCCCCCACCCCATCAACACACAGTGCATGTACCATTGGTTAGGGTTTGCCACAACAAGACCCCCCCCCCCCTCATCAACACACAGTATATGTACCATTGGTTAGGGCTTGCCACAACAAGACACCCCCCCCCATCAACACACAGTGTATATGCCATTGGTTAGGGCTTGCCACAACAAGACCCCCCCCCACCCCATCAACACACAGTGTATGTACCATTGGTTAGGGTTTGCCACAACAAGACCCCCCCCCCCCATCAACACACAGTATATGTACCATTGGTTAGGGCTTGCCACAACAAGACAACCCCCCCCCCCCCCCATCAACACACAGTGTATATGCCATTGGTTAGGGCTTGCCACAACAAGACCCCACCCCCATCAACACACAGTGTATGTATCATTGGTTAGGGTTTGCCACAACAAGACCCCCCATCAACACAGTGTATGTATCATTGGTTAGGGTTTGCCACAACAAGACTCCCCCGTCCCCTCCATCAACACACAGTGTATGTATCATTGGTTAGGGTTGCCACAACAAGACCCCCCCACCCCATCAACACACAGTGTATGTACCATTGGTTAGAGCTTGCCACAAGAAGACCCCCCCCCCCGTCCCCTCCATCAACACACAGTGTATGTACCATTGATTAGGGCTTGCCACAACAAGACCCCCCCCCCACCCATCAACACACAGTGTATGTACCATTGGTTAGGGTTTGCCACAACAAGACCCCCCCCCCCCCCCCCCCCCATCAACACACAGTGTATGTACCATTGGTTAGGGTTTGCCACAACAAGACACCCCCCCCCCACATCCACACACAGTGTATGTACCATTGGTTAGGGCTTGCCACAACAAGACCTACCCACCCCATCAACACACAGTGTATGTACCATTGGTTAGGGTATGCCACAACAAGACCCCCCCCCACCCCATCAACACACAGTGTGTGTACCATTGGTTAGGGTTCGCCACAACAAGAACCCCCCGTCCCCTCCATCAACACACAGTGTATGTACCATTGGTTAGGGTTTGCCACAACAAGACCCCCCCCACCCCATCAACACACAGTGTATGTATCATTGGTTAGGGCTTGCCACAACAAGACCCCCCCACCCCATCAACACACAGTGCATGTACCATTGGTTAGGGCTTGCCACAACAAGACCCTCCCACCCCATCAACACACAGTGTATGTACCATTGGTTAGAGTTTGCCACAACAAGACCCCCCCCCCCCCCCCCATCAACACAGTGTATGTACCATTGGTTAGGGCTTGCCACAACAAGACCCCCCCATTCCCTCCATCAACACACAGTGTATGTACCATTGGTTAGGGCTTGCCACAACAAGACACCCCACCCCACCATCAACACACAGTGTATGTATCATTGGTTAGGGTTTGCCACAACAATACCCCCCCATCAACACAGTGTATGTACCATTGGTTAGGATTTGCCACAACAAGACCCCCCCCCCATCAACACACAGTGTATCTATCATGGTTAGGGTTTGCCACAACAAGACTCCCCCCCCCCCATCAATACACAGTGTATGTACCATTGGTTAGGGCTTTCCACAATAAGACACCCCCCCCCCCCCAATCAACACACAATGTATGTACCATTGGTTAGGGTTTGCCACAACAAGACACCCCCCCCCCCCCCCAACAACACAGTGTATGTATCATTGGTTAGGGCTTTCCACAACAAGACCCCCCCCCCCCATCAACACACAGTGTATGTACCATTGGTTGGGCTTTCCACGACAAGACCCCCCCCCCCCCCCCCCCATCAACACAAAGTGTATGTACCATTGGTTAGGGCTTTCCACAACAAGACACCCCCCCCACACCACCATCAACACACAGTGTATGTACCATTGGTTGGGGCTTTCCACGACAAGACTCCCCCCCCATCAACACACAGTGTATGTACCATTGGTTGGGGCTTTCCACGACAAGACTCCCCCCCCCCCCCCCCCCTATCAACACACAGTGTATGTACCATTGGTTGGGGCTTTCCACGACAAGACTCCCACCCCCATCAAC
>CM031611.1:10149162-10156662 GCA_018398815.1 Conus ventricosus | reverse complement strand
GCCAGAGTGCCATAACTTTGACATGGTCGATGTTGTGTTGGGTGTGGTTGAAGTGTAGGGCGGACGGGTTTGGGTCGGTGGTGGCGGATATCAGCCAGGTGTTCAGAAGATGCGTGTTTCAAGTGTGCGTGATGTTTCCCCTATGTAGATCATGCCACACAGCTGGCAGTGGATGGCATATATAATGTTGCGGCTCTGACATGAGAATGTGCGTTTGACTGTGAAGGAGTCTTTGGGGCCCTGTAAGATGGTGTCTGGTTTGGTGAGGGGGCAGATTTTGCAGTTGGGTTTAGCGCAGGGGTGAGTACCTGGTGGTGTAGCTGTGGTTCTGTTCAAACTGGACCGCACGAGGAGGTCTTTGAGGTTTTTGTCACGTTTGAATGTGATCATGGGTTTGGTATGGAAGGCGGGTTTGTGGTTATGTACAATGTGCCAATTGGATTTGAGGATCCTACAGATGGGGAGGGTGTGCGGGTGGTAGAGGAGGTAGGCTGTGGGTCTGTCTGTCTTGGTTGGATGCTGGGTTTCCAGAGCAGATGTTCTGGATACAGCTATGGTGCGGCGCAGTGCTGCATTGATGATGGAACTGGGGTATCCGGGGTTGGTGAAAAATTGTGACATTTTGAAATGAAGAAAAAGAAGGAAAAAAGTGGAAATGGGATTGAAAGACAATACCTAGATAAACACATAAATGAAGAAAAGAAGGGAAAGATGGAAATGGGATTGAAAAGACAATACCTAGATAAACACATAAATGAAGAAAAAGAAGGGAAAGAGTGGAAATGGGATTGAAAAGACAATAAAAAGGTTGATAAATAAATGAACAAAAAGAGGGAAAGGTGGAAATAGGAATGAAAAGACAATCAATAAATAAACAAACAAATAAATGAGAGAAAAAGAGGGAAAAAGAGTTGAAATGGGACTGAAAAGACAACAAATAGATAAATAGATGCTACACACAGACTCTCTCTCTCTCTCTCCTCTCTCTCTCTCTCTCTCTCTCTCTCTCTCCTCTCTCTCTCTCTCTATCCCACATACAATGTGGGTTTTCTTATGTTTGGAATTATGAGGGTTATAGAGTCGGTTTCAATATTCAATAAAGAATTCAGACAGAGAATAATTGATTGCAGGTGGCAGGATTTAAGGGAGCTTTGTGTGTCATAAATATAAATAGATTTGTAAAGAATGCCCCAAGTAAATTCAGATTTGTGGTTCCATCTATAGTCACACGTTCTTTAAGGTATACAAGAACAACTGAGTCACAGTCGTTATGTTCACTATGTTCATCTGCTGGGGAAGATGGAATCCATTTTGTCCTTTTGTGTCCAGCTTATAGTGATTTAAGAAAAGAATTAATCCCAAGGAAATATTACATGAATCCATGTAGGTTTATTATTATCATATTATAATGAATACTTATATACCGCCTATTCTCGGCTAGAGACCAAGCTCGAAGCGCTTTTACAATCCATACTCGTTTCCACAACGGGCTGCCCACCTGGGTAGCGCCGACTGAAGAGCTGCCAGCTGGCGCTTCATTCAGTCGTTTCCCGTGTCATCCAGTCAATATAATTCAATATCGTTCACTCAATTTCCTTACTTTCTTCACTCTTTCCATTTCTCACGCAGGGTGTATGCTATGTGTCACGTGTCATCCATACCAACGGCCAAACTGGCCTTCTCTTTCGAAAGTTGGTGATGGGATTTTACATGTGTGCAAGATGTTATGTTAGGTTTAAACTTTCATCTAGCATTTTCTCGATGCGAAACTTGTCATTATACTTGTATAAAGCCTTTGCAAGACGTGCTGTCGTCTTTAATCTAATACTTTGCATTGTATTGGTAGATATGTATTTACACTGTGTGTGATTATCGTTTGTAACTGTATTGTGATTGAGGCCCATCAGAATGGGCCAATGAGAGAGAGGAGAGAGAGAGGAGAGAGAGAGAGAGAGAGAGAGAGAGTGAGAGAGAGAGAGAGAGAGAGAGAGAGAGAAGAGAGAGAGAGAGAGATCGCCATGAAAGGCTTTGGTCTCTACATAACTAAGCTTTTCATATTTCCTCATTACCATATTCTTTCCCCTTCTCCCGCTCCTCAGCCCCCCCCCCCCCACCTCCGGGTACGTCCTCCCCCCCCCCCCCCCACCGTTATCGCCCTCCCCCCCTCCCTGTTTCCCAACTCCCCTCCGTCCACTGACAGACACATCGCTGGCTGCCTGACCTGCCACACCCCAACGTGACTGACGGTGTTGGGGCTGGGAGGGGGCACGGCTGCCCCCCTCCCCACTGCATTTCCATCTCCCGGCGCTGGGGCTGGGGGCCAGTGTTCAGCGGCTCGGACCAGATGGCGAAATCCGTGAAGTTGAAGGACTTGAACACGTCGTAGAGGGGCAGAATGGACACTGCACACACACAACGCACACACACACACACACACACACACACACACACACACACACACACACACACACACACACACACGCACACATGCACACATGTATATCAATATCTGTCTATCTAATTATATGTACACAATGAGGGCAGAATGGGGATGATAGTATTACCGTTCCATTAACTTAATGCTGTGTTTCTGTGTGTTCTGACTCAGAGTCTAATAAAAATTTACCTTAGGGAAAGTGAAAGAAGCAATAGAAATCAGGGAGAGAAAACCAAGTTTGAACAGAGACTGTGGCTATGACTGTCCCCCATTTACAAGTGTGTGCTGAACACCAATCACTCCACCAGAGAGGACAACTCGGAGGACACCAACAACCCACCACAACTACCAGTCAGTCGGGGCTGATGAAAGACCAGCAGTAGCTGGCCAAAAATTTCCCTAAGGTAAATTTTTTTTTTTATTAGACTCTGAGTCAGAACACACAGAAACATGAACAACCCAGAGTCGGAAAGTGTCTTTGTTCGAACTTAATGCTCTTAGTGGAAGATCAAAATCAAATTTAAACTACACAATCCCTGCATGGTTTTTCATTTTCACATCATAGCGGGATTTCATTATGAATTCATGTACACATTTATTGTTGCTCCATAAGAACATGCTTTATATGAGTTTTAATTCACAAAGAGTACACCATGGAGCTTTTTAGCCTTTTAACACATGCGAGTGTGTATAAAAGAGTGGCTTGTGCGCAATTTTTATGACCCCGGCGACACAGGGTTTAACAACTTAGGGTTGGAACGGATTTGATAGTTTGTTATACGTCTGCGAGTCCCATTCCTCTTACTACAGGACTTTGACATGCGTGTGAGCTTAAGGTATTAAATCACTGAAAGGGATCGTGAATCTGCTGAACTCTTTACTGTAAATAACAAGCAAGTGGGGTAACTCTTGCTCCCATGATGATATAAATACACGCCCATAACTCCAAACGGTTGCTGCACACGACACCAATCGTGCAAGAGTTACCCCACTTGTTTGTTATTTACTGTTTACTGTTCCATGCTTCATGTAAGATTTCCTTTCTTTATTTGTTGCTGTCTTGGAAAATTGATCAAACACCTCGTTTCCGCAAACGCCGATTCAACGAAGGGCGATAACTTGGAATGGAAAATTATATCCCTTTAACTTCACTAATTTGAGGCACGAGGTTGTTTTCGATTGGTTATAGTTGCTGAATACTGCCAAAACAAAACCATAAATTGAGCAAAAAAACAACAACAACTATGAAGACTGTTATTATTACTAGAGACTCCAAACCTAAATTTAAAAGCGCTTTTATTTATTCATTAAAAACATTCTTTTCAAGATCTTTCACGACAGGTTGTTTATTGGCACTGAAATACTATAGAACCGTAGCTGTAACTGAATTGAATCAACGGGAAACAAAAAAGTGTTAAAAATGGACTTGGTCTGTGTTGCATTTTAATCAGTTTATATGAATGCACATACATACGCACGCATGTTTATAACACACACACACACACACACACACACACACACATACATACATACATACATATATATATATATATATATATGTAGTTCCCTCAGGCAGCTAGTGAAGGGTTTCTCATATTTATAATATATTTCCCCCATTTTCTTCATCTTCAATTTTTTTTCTTTTCAAAAAGTTCAAATCTTTGCTATAATGACCGAAGAATTGTTAGTCTGCACTTGTTAGTCTGTGTGTGTGTGTGTGTGTGTGTGTAGATAGATAGACAAATATATCTATATATGTATATACAAAGAGAGACAGATAGATATATAGCCTACATATATATATAGATATAAATACATAATACATACCGAGCGAGTCCGACCCATATCGCCAACAAGATGTGATTAGTTCTATTTGACAAACATTCTCATTGTTCAGCTACGCACATTTCGTCAGCGATGGTTTTGTTCCTTGTCAACAATTGCACACCGGAATCATTAGCACTCGCTCGTTCACACGTAAATATGCATTCTTGTTAGCAGTCGCACACTTACGTATACATTAACATAAGCACACAAACGCCGGCGCTTGCCAGACAATCTAGTAGCATTGCCTTTGTTCGTGAGATCTTCCAGGGACATGAACGTCAGTTTGAAGTCATGCTTAGGTCCTCTCTGTGATGAGTCTCTCTCCGGACTGTTTCTTACTGAGTGATTCACCAATTCATTTAGTCGGAAGCTTCATGGTCTAGGATGTGTAGCTTACATATAGATTAGTCCGCACCCAGTGGTGGTGCTCCTGAACTTTAACAAAACATACACAGCTTACAACCTTGTACACTAAGGGTGGGTGGAGATGGAGATCTGACCACTTACATTCAACGTGGGGGTGCCAAGGGACGGAAATGAGGACATAGATATTCGACTTATTTTCCATGCAAACAGGTACGCAGACGGACAGAACCGAAAACCACTCACTAGAGAACTTTTGCAGCCCGCGTTAGCCACCGGCGTCCTTAGGGAATCCCGTTTCTGTCATAGAGGCGATGTTGCGCATGCGCAACCTTGCCAAGCAAGGCCGCGGCCGGCTGAGCGCGTCGTTCAATCGGGGTTTTTAACGCCGCTCGTGGAAGCGATCTTTACGAGCCCAATTGTCTGCTTTATAATCGGTAAGTACTTCCAATTTGTTAACAAAAACATTAGTCTACACATTTCCTGTTGTATTACACGGTATGTCACGGTGCTAAAAGCCCAAAAGAATTACTACAAAGTAAAATGTAAGCTGAATGGATTCGACAACAAAATTGGCGGAACGTTTGGCCTAGACTCAGAGTCAGTCGTTTATTTGTCATAAGAGGCCTATGAAGCCTCCTAAACCTTGGTTGTTTTGAATCTGTAAATTTTTGTTTACTCCAGTAGAACAACAACAACACGATAGTCCATGTGGAATTATTTGTATCTACGTGAAATGTGTCGGTGCATACGAGCACATTTGTTGATTTTAGATGAAATACAGGGACGCCACTCTTCCAAAGTACAGCAGACGACTCCGGACGCTGCTAACACGCCAACATAAGAACAGCGGGGCTCTAGGCGGAAGCCGTGTTTGACGTCACGCGACGAAGACACCGATTGAACGAAAGTCGCCGCTAAAGTTCTCTACTACTTCGTGTGCTCTATGCTTGTAGCAATCCTATGATACACTTCAGGCAAAGCTCGGGTAAGGGGGGAAAACTGGGAAGGGTGGGAGGGGTCTGAAGGTTTTCTCTCCTTGGGGAAATTTTTTTTTTCCCTCTGAAAACGTAGAAACCAGTAACTTGTTTTCAATTCACGCTGCGCAGATGGTTTTGTCTTCCCTGAAAACGTAGAAAGCAGTAATTTGTTTTCAATTCACGCTGCGCAGAATGTGCATCTCTTGATTCATGTGATCCAGTCTAACGTGCACTGTCCTCAACTTGTCCATAAACTATACTTGCCGTGACGGAAAGACATCTGTAAACGGAATCTCCAAAGTTTTTATCTCTGTCCTATCCTACTCTCTCCCTCTCCACCATACCTCCACTCCGCTCTCCCCCCCCCCCCCCCCCCCCCCCCACATACACACACATGCACCCATCCCTCTCCACTTTCCATATCTCTCTGTTCTCTCTGTCTGTCAGTCTTTTTCTTATACACACCACATGCACGCATACACTCGCAAACACGCACGCGCGCGCGCGCGAACACACACACACACCACACACACACACACACACACACACCCCACACACACACAATACACACACTCTCTCGCTCTGTCTCTTCTACAAACAAAGGTCTTGTGTTTAATTGAAGAGAACGTGGGCCAAGGTGGAAACTATTTTCAGGAACTTGTTTCCTCTAATAGAAAGAGCAAGTCAGTTTGGATGACATCAGTCTGCTGAGCTAAAGAATGCAAAACGGAAACAGCATCTCTTAAAGAACTGTCTGCTGAAAAGCCAAAGAACATTATAGTGAAACTGTGAATTCAACAAGAAGTCTTTTCTTTAAAAAAATCATACGAAAAATATTATTATTCCGCCCGACAACAGGAACAAACACGCTACAAGACAAAACACGACGCGTTTCGACCTCTTTGGTCTTCTTCAGGCAAGATAAAACAACATTCAGGACAATGAAAACGAAGAATGAGCAATCACTGATCTCCTCAAATTGGGCGCAAAACGAGGTTTTCATTGTCCTGAATGTTGTTTATCTCGTCTTTCTTGTCTTTGGGTTTCGTCTTGTGATTTGTTTATTGATTTTGTTCGGCGGATTAATAGTCATTTTTCTTTTAAAATTGTTTCAGTTTCTGCCTTGCGGTCACCTCATCATTACCTAGTCTTAATAATTTAGATGTAAAAAGAAAAAGTTAATTAAAAAGAACTCTTTCTTTGTTCTGGGCATTACCTCTTACGTCTGTTCATGAAGCACACAATTCTTCAATACACACATTGAAGAAACATTATTTCTTGGGTTGGATGACATCGACAGCAAAATTGTAACAAGATGCAAAGCATATAAACGTACTCCAGCACAGTGCCAAGAGGGGAGACAATTTCCGTTAGTGGAAAAAAAAAGACTCGACAGTACGGTGGTTATTTCCCTTATCGACTTGATTTTTTAAAGATTATCATTTATAGCCGTTGGTAACGGCTATTCTGGTAAATAAAACATCGGACATCATACATGACTCATAATGAAACATACTTACAAATTTTCAGAAAGATCGGCCGAAAAGTTTTTGTGTGGAGCGAGTGGAACACATTTTGACCACGACGGACACACAGAACAGACAGACAGACACAAGACAGCATTTCTTCGTTCCATTGTAAAGTACTCCAAGAACTGGGAGTACAAAAACATGCACTTCGGCTGCTTTTTTAAACCCCTTAATTATATTTTTTTTTATCATTGATAAAACCTGTTCTTAAAAGTTTTGAAAGTATGCTAAAGACACACCAGTCTGTAAGTCAGGTAACCAAACCAGCGTTTCAAAAGGCACTCCAAATATCATTTTGTCTATGCTATTGCCACCTTTCGAAGAAAAATAAAACAAAACATAGCTTCAGACATTTTGCCAAACT
>CM031611.1:10141662-10144162 GCA_018398815.1 Conus ventricosus | reverse complement strand
CACAACTCACACACACACCAGCGACGTCAGCACAGAATATAGCGCGTTTTCGACCTATAGGACTTCTACAACATGAGCACACAGAGGAAGGACAAAGAAGCCTGGATGGACAACAACACAACGACATCAACGAGTAGACTGTTTCTTGCATCACGTCCAACGAAAAACCAACAACAACAACAACAAACACGAAAACCAACCCACTAAACCACCTGCTAGTCAAACAACGGGCTGAGCAGACATTAAACTAACAACTCCATCGGCCCAATAATCCAGCAATTGCGATCTCACCTTCGACTGGATAGCCACGCGAACTTCTCCCAGCGTAAGGAACGGGTGTAGAGCTTGAGGGGCTGGCGTTGATGCCCCAGGGAGATGGGCGTTGATCAGGTACCGACAGTGGCTGCTCTGCACCTGGGGGTACCCGTGCCCCGGGGGTGGTGATGGTGGAGGGGGATGAGGATGACCCCCACCCATACCCCCACCCATGCCGCCACCCATGCCGCCACCCAACCGCCTGCCATAGCGGCAGCCACCTGCGGGAAGGGGTTCTGAGCCAACGACAAACGACGTCATGGTCGTCGCCAAAAACACCACAGCACAATCATGACTGTGGAAGCGCCACTCTTATACCCTTGAATCCAGTAAGGAAAAAGTCCTGCACGGCTTCTAACCTCCTCGTCTGAGAAGAGAAGAAGCAAGAAGAAGAAGAAGAAGAAGAAGAAGACCTGCGGGGGGTTTCTCTGGCGGGTCTCCTCCGAGGAAGGAGAGATGAAGGAGTGAGCGAGCGCTTCGGGCGAGTGGGTGTGCCCGATGGGAGGCTATCACAGTGTTGCTGCGTGGTGCGAGGTTTGGGCCAGGACTGGGTGGGGGCCACTGTTTTTTTACCTAGCTCTCTGTGCTTCACCTTGGTCACCGATGTTCTTCGCTCTGTCACATACGATTTCTTGTCCTCCGACACGAAGTGTAACGAGAGAGAGAGAGAGAGAGGAGAGAGAGAGAGAGAGAGAGGAGAGAGAGAGAGAGAGAAGAGAGAGAGGGAGGGAGGTAGGGGAAAGATAGAGACGGAGAGAAAGAGATGGGGGGGGGGGGGAGGGATAGAGAGGGAGAGAGGGAAAGAGAGAGAGAAAAGAAAGCAGTTTTTTAAAGGGAGGTAAGAGAGAGAGAGAGAAAGAGAGAGAGAGAGAGAGAGAGAGAGAGAGAGAGTGAGAGAGAGAGACAGAGAGAGAGAGAGACAGAGAGAGAGTGAGAGAGAGACGGGGGTGGGGATGGGGTGTGACGTGGGAAGGGAGAGAAAAAAGGAAGGAAGGGAGAGAATACACTTAATCAGACAGTAGTGTCACTTTTTTTTTTAAATGGCAAGCGTAAATCTGTGTGACCTAAGAAAGACCCATGTTCACGCTGTCCATAATGTTCGTCTCACTTATCCACACTTGTCGCAGACTTCTCCCCCCTTCCCCTTCCCACACACACACAGACCAGTTTCCGCCCTCCCCCCCCCCCCACCCTCCCCTCTCACCTCCTACCCCCCGTCTCCGCTCCATCCTCCCTTCGTCCTATCCCCCCCCCCCCCCACACACACACCTCCTCGCCCCCTTCCAACACTTCCCTGTCTCAATCCCCCAGCATTTCCCTCCACCCCCCCCCCCCCCCCCCCACAACCCCCTTCCCACCACCAGGTCTGGAGTAAAGTCCCCTCTACCTGTACACAACTCTGATTAACCAAGCACGCACGGGTGCACCCTCACATACAGGCCACCACCCCTGCATTGACAGGGACTTTGGAAGCCCGTATGAAGTTGTTTTGGTCTTGGGTTGGTCTCCTGTTTAGGCGTTAGAATTAGGTTTTTTTTGTTTAAAAAGAAGGACCGTAAAAAAGAGGTGTTTGACTTTTTTCATGGCTTGGCCCTAACTCTAACCCCAAGCTTAACCCCAGACCCAAATATTAGCTCAAAGATAGCAAAAAACAACAACAAAAAAACAAAAAAAAACCCACCCCAAGAGAGAGAGAGAGAGAGAGAGAGAGAGAGAGGAGAGAGAGAGAGAGAGGAGAGAGAGAGAAAGCAGTTTTTTTTTTTCAGGGACAAGGATGCCAAAAACAGAGATGGGAGAGTGGAGAGAAGGAGGGGGGGGGGGGGGGGGGGAAGGGGGGGGGGGGGGCTGGATGAAGAACGGACGTTAACGTGTAAATGGTAAATCCTTGTAGTATGGATATCCTCATCTGGCATCTTTCGTAGGTGGGTTATCTGAATGTTTCTGACATCGTGAGGTTGTGATGTTTTCCTCCCTATCACTCAGTCAAGGGAGTTTTCAGTGCATGCTTGAAAGGGAAAAAAGTATCCGTATCAGAGAGCTGCACATTGATTGGACAATGACCTGCCGTGGCCGACGGGAATGCCAATGTCTTCCTTTCCTGTTTGGTCTCTTTCACTTGTTCTGTTTCTGTTCGTCCTCTAGTGTTTGTTTGTTTTCTTTTCTACATTCTTTCTTTCTTACTTTC
>CM031611.1:10101662-10134162 GCA_018398815.1 Conus ventricosus | reverse complement strand
GTGTGTGTGTGTGTGTGTGTGTGTGTGTGTGTGTGTGTGTGTGTGTGTGTGTGTGTGTGCGTGTGTGGTCGTGCGCGCGTGTGGTGGCGCGGCGCGCGCGGTAGGCGAGTAATGTAAGTCTGCGTGTGTGTACTTGCGCATGCGAGCTTGATTTGCCAGCTATGATGTCGGCATCTTATCTTTCGCAATAGTATAAACAAACTTTGCACAGACTCCTGGATATCAACAATACTTTTTTGTTCACTCCATTAGGACGCAAGGTAGTGAATCTTAGATAAATGTTTTTGTTAGAATTGATCATAATTGTTACCTAAGAAACTGTCATCAGTTTCGTTGTTGATTCTGATACAAAGTTGATTTATCTATTTCGTTATTATAATTATTTCTATTATTATTATTATTATATTATATATTATTATTATTAATTATTATTATCATCATATTATTATCATTATTATTGTTTTTGTTGTTGTTTTATTATTATTATTATCATTATTGTTATTATCACTATTATTACTATTATTATTATCTTTTTGAAGATATTGTAGCATTTATCAAAAGTTTTTTTTTCATCATGACTGGAGCATCCAGTGAGTTCCAGAACAAGAACAGGAATGTTGCTCTGTCCTGATCGTGTATCAATGGACGGTTGTTTACGGTGTGTTTTACGATTGCATCAGTTTGTATATGGCATTGTCGTCACCTGGGCAGTAAGCAACATGACTTACATACATACGATTTTCAAACTCACTGTTTGGCCAAAATGGCCTTTCTAGGATACGCCACTAATAGACAATGGGCCATGCACATGTCTACAGAATGTTTGGGGTAATTGGCCAATGCTGCACATGTCTACAGAATGTTTGGGGGATTTGGTGGCAAATTTCTGGCAAATTTGGCTGGTGTCACTGCAGGCTTGTGTCATTTAGCTGTGTCTTTAATCTTCTGAAAGGATGTCTCTGAGAGTGGTCTTGCTTTTAGATCAGTTCTGTTTCTTTGGTAATGGATTATACACACTAGTCCAGCTTGTGTTTTGGTCTTGATCTTCTTTCTTAGCTTGGAACCCTTGATGTTTAATGGCTTCTCATCCATCACGGCTGAGGTCTTCTGCACGTTCCCGGGTTATGATACTTAACCTGCACACAGATATAGCTACATGTCAGATGTGGTTTTAGTGCTTTGTCTATGTTTTGGTGTGTTTTCTCGATCTTTAAGTATGTTTGCTGCACTAAAACAGGCTCTAAACCTTAAAGGATTGAAAATAGAGACCATTCATCCATACGCTGGGGCGCTAACCGTTATTTTATCGTCACCCAACGTCACAGTGCACCACGACCTTATGGTATAAAGTGCAGACAACCTGATTTGAATAGCTAAGGGTCTAGGCTATCTTGCAATATTAGTCCCATAAACTCCCTCATAGGTTGAATGGGGGGTACAGGGTGACTCATGGACTATAAAGCTTACCGCTGACCAAAGACTCCTAACAAAACCACGTCAAGAGGGAGGCAAAATAAATCAGGAAGGAAAGATGGTGGGGGAAAACAAACAACAAAAAACGAAATAACTCAACCGAGTCGATGCTCGTCAAATTCATTTGACGTGAACAAAACTGTACAAAGTTATACACATGTAACAGACAGACTGACCAATGTGTGTATTCAAGTTGTAACACAAGGTATTAAATAACACATGTAACAGACAGACTGACCAATGTGTGTTCAATGTACAAAGTTACACACATGTAACAGACAGACTGACCAATGTGTGTTCAATGTACAAAGTTACACACATGTAACAACAGACTGACCAATGTGTGTTCCATAAAAGTAGGAAGAAAGAAAACGGCAAGACAGAAAAAAGAAAACAAGCGCATAAAACAGTTATAAGAAACGTTCAACAGAAAAGGATTTCATCAATATGGCTCACTAAAGAAGTCTTATAGGTATTTCATCTATGTCAACTGATGAAAACAAATTATAAAAAAGAATTTAAAGTAAATCCGCCAGATAACAAGGACAAACCAATCACAAGGCAATTTGTTCCTTTTGTCTGGGATATTTACTTTAGATTCCTTTGAAATTTGTTTCAATTCCTCCCGCAATCACCTCACTGTGAGAAACTCACTGGTGAAAACAAGCCAGCTATAAGGGAAACGACCACAAAGCAGCTCATTATTCTGCTCTTTTGCCCGCTGACCCCTCCCACGACTTCTGTGATGTAGTCATTCACACATGATCGTTAAGTTTTACCTCCTGGTTCTGAATGCATTGGGGTGGATACATCACAAATGACTGAGCACAGACGGCCAAGGCCAATGAGAATGAAAGATTCACTCCCTTACTTCATTTGTCCTGAAGAGTTGGAAAAGCCGAGAGCCAATCGACGGTGTCTCAGCGAAATTTAAAAACGTTGTGTCCCCCCCCCCCCCACCCCTCTCTCTTTCCTAGTCCCGTCTGTTTGCCTCACTCTCTCTCTCTCTCTCTCTCCATCTCGTCTCTCTCCTCCTCCCCTCTCTCTCATCTCTCTCTCTCTCTCTCTCTCTCTTGTAGTTTGTCTACCTGTTCGCGTATTTGTCTCTTGTCTCTGTCTGCATGTCTATTTCTCTCCTAGTCTGCCTGTCTGTCTGTCTGTCTCTTCTGTCTCAAATTATCCTTAAAACGCTCATTTCATGAATCCAGGCAACCTTTTTGGCATCGTAAAGTGGTGCTATCTACGAAGCACAAGCAGATTTGTGGATAATAGATCACATCTTCACTGTAGATGCAGTCATGAAAAGTACCTAAAAACAAAGAACCCAACCCGTGGCCTCCACTGACGTCGGCAAAAGCTCATGTTACCGGAAACCGCAAAGGTTTGTGGTCTTTGTTGCTTCGCCAGGGGTGAGAGGTAGGAGGGTTTGGAAATTATTCAGGCAATGTATCCATCAAACAAAAAGCCCCAATCACCATTCAGGCAATGTATCCATCAAACAAAAGGGCCCCCAAACACCATTCAGCAATGTATCCATCAAACAAAAAGCCCCAATCACCATTCAGGCAATGTATCCTTCAAACAAAAAGCCCCAATCACCATTCAGGCAATGCATCCATCAAACAAAAAGCCCCAATCACCTTTCAGGCAATGCATCCATCAAACAAAAAGCCCCAATCACCATTCAGGCAATGCATCCATCAAACAAAAAGCCCCAATCACCATTCAGGCAATGCATCCATCAAACAAAAAGCCCCAATCACCATTCAGGCAATGTATCCATCAAACAAAAAGCCCCAATCACCATTCAGGCAATGTATCCATCAAACAAAAAGCCCCAATCACCATTCAGGCAATGTATCCATCAAACAAAAAGCCCCAATCACCATTCAGGCAATGATCCATCAAACAAAAAGCCCCAATCACCATTCAGGCAATGCATCCATCAAACAAAAAGCCCCAATCACCATTCAGGCAATGCATCCATCAAACAAAAAGCCCCAATCACCATTCAGGCAATGCATCCATCAAACAAAAGCCCCAATACCATCGCGGAAAGGCAATAGAAGATGTCAGAGAGTTTGTGTACCTGCGCAGCAAGATCAGTTGATCAGGACACACAGATGAAGACATCAAAGCAAGAGTGAAGAAAGCGCGACAAGCCTTTGCCATCCTGAGACCCGCATGGAGCTCTACCACCATCTCCACCAACACCAAACTGAGAATATTCAATTCCAACGTAAAATCAGTGCTACTCTACGGTTCAGAGACTTGACGAGTCACCACCAACACCTCCACGAAGATCCAAACCTTCATCAATAATGTCTCCGGCAGATCCTCCACTTGCAATGGTTCGACAGAGTGCCAAACACCGACCTGTGGACGAGGGCAAACCAACAGCCAATGGACGTCCAGGTCAGGAAGAGAAAGTGGCGATGGTCGGCCACACACTGCGGAAGGAGCCCTCTAACATCAACAGGCAGGCGCTCGTGTGGAACCCGCAGGGCAAGAGGAAGCGAGGGCGCCCAAAGCAGAACTGGAGGAGGAGCTTGCTAAACGAGCTGAGAGCCTCCAGCCTGACCCGGGGGGAGATCAGGACCAGGGACAGACGGAGGTGGAAGGTTGCTGCTGAGGCCCTATGCTTCTCAAGGAGCGAAGAGGTCTAAGTAAGTAAGTAAGTAATGCATCTGTGAAAACGTGTGTCTTACGGTTTAATGCCACTCGCCAGACAAGTCGCATGTTTACAAGGATTGGAGCAGGGGTGGTTATCAGCTTGACATTGCTTTGCTTTCTTTGTTAACAAATTAACTTGCAAATGAAATGATGTTAGATGGTAAAGATTGTGTTATTCTCACATCAGATGAAACTGTACTGCTTTTGATGTTTGTTGATGATCTGATTCTTTCGGCCTATATTGCGGTTGGACTTCAGCACCGATTCAATATTCTCTGTAGAGACACAGAGAATCTGCATTTAACAGTAAATTTAGACTAGGAAAAAAATATAGTTTTCAGGAAGGGAAGGAGGAGGAGGGGTCTCAGTTTGAAAGAAAATTGATCTCTGAATGGCAACCTGATGGAAGTAGTCAATCTGTAAAAACGCCTGGGTCTTTTTAAAAAATATACAAAACATGGTTTCACGCTCGCCAAGGATGAAGTAAAACTTAGAGGAAAGAAATGTAGCAGTGATTATCTTCTGTACTCTGATGCACAGGTTGTTCCTATGCTCTTCTTCTGTACTCTGATCACGTTGTTCCTATGCTCTTCTCTGGTTCTGAAAGTGGAGATACAAAGCTCATCATTGCAAAGAAAAAGTACATCTGTTTGCGTGAGAAAGTACACGTAAGAAACAAGTTAGCTAACGACATAGTCTATGGAAAAACTTACACTTTTTTCACTGTGGAAAGCAGTCACTGCTTGGTGTATTAACAGCTGGTGAAGCAACCGGAAATAGGATTTTGAAGAAACTGTTTAACATGTTTCTTTAGGCGCATGACAAAGGACATATAACATGGTCGCCATTGTTTATATCATATGACAAAGGACATATAACATGGCTCGCCATTGTTTATATCATTAGACAAAGGACATATAACATGGGTCGCCATTGTTTATATCATATGACAAAGGACATATAACATGGGTCGCCATTGTTTATATCATATGACAAAGGACATATAACATGGGTCGCCATTGTTTATATCATATGACAAAGGACATATAACATGGGTCGCCATTGTTTATATCATATGACAAAGGACATATAACATGGGTCGCCATTGTTTATATCATATAGTAAAGGACATATAACATGGGTCGCCATTGTTTATATCATATGACAAAGGACATATAACATGGGTCGCCATTGTTTATATCATATGACAAAGGACATATAACATGGGTCGCCATTGCTTATATCATATGATCTGATGATTGCTTTCAATAAGTATGCATCTCTGGTTGTGACCTATATTCATTAACTTTCCGAATTCCGATCTCTCTCTCTCTCTCTCTCTCTCTCTCTCATCTCTCCTCTCTCTCCTCTCTCTCTCTCTCTTCTCTCTCTCTGCTTTTCTGTCTCTTCCCGCCCTTCCTCTCTTTTGATTAAGTGTTTACAAATCGAGATTCTGAAATCCATAAAGAATCCTCTGACCTTGACCTTTACCAGCACCCCACCTTGTGTTAATAAGCAGACAAAAGTACACAAACATGTCAATGTGACTGCCATGGATGAAAAATGTGAAAGCACGCAGAGTTGTGACACCCCAACCCCTCCTGCGCTCCCCCTCCCCCCCCCCCCCCACACACACACAAGAACAAGAACAATATTTATTCCTTTTGCCCCTTTTGGATTATGGAGGAAGGTGTGTTTAAAGCAATAACAGGAAAAGGAAAACAAACAAGCCAAAATAAAACATGAATTGCTAGTCAATGCTGACATAGACCAACAATTTACAACGCTCGAGATAATCTAATATACTTTGACCATAGAAGCATTTGTTTTCGATAAGTAGAAGACATCATTTGACAAAAATTATAGACAGATTTTTGGAAGAGAAATCTTTCTGGCAAATACGTGTTGCGCAAAGTAACGCATGATGAACATTCCATGACAAAATGAAATTCATCACCTATTGCAGACATGTCACATTTATTACATAACATTTCTTCCCAGCCCCCGCTTCCAACATCATTATGCTTCAGGAATACAAACATGACAGGTAAAACGATGCAATAGTAGTAGTAGCAACAGCAGCAGGAGCAGCAGAAGTAGTGGTAGCAGTAGCAGTAGTCGTAGTCGTAGCAGTGGTTGCGGTCGTCGTTGTAGTTGTAGTAGAAGTGGTGATAGTGGAAACGTTTGGGGAGGATTGAGATCCTCAGAGCACGTGCTCTATCAAGACGAGGGCATCATTTATTAGTGAACCTGACCCTTGTAATTCTTTTTTTCTTTTATTCGAAAGCTCTAAACGTAATTCCACGTCTTTTTTTTCATGGAATGAAAAGAGAATCAAGACAAAGAAAGGAGGTTGAAAACTAACCCCACGAAGATAGTGGTTTGAAGACGGTTATCATGTCCCTTTCGTAGCTGCTGTACAAATTAATTGAATGAAACGATCACATTTTGATTAGGATTTGAAGGTTTGTGTGAACAATATACAACATCAATTATCATTCTTATGAAATTATAGGAGTGAAAATGCTACGCTGATAATGTTACAAACAGATAATTTGTTTTAGAAACATGGTCTGAAGCACTGCAAGGCATTGTGTTCCAAACAGCCTCCAGTAAAGGGCATGAATTCTCAGCTGAAATGAATTATGACACGAAACTATTGTTACAGAAAGGCAAACTGTTTACATTCAAAAATGAATTCATGCCTAACTCTCTTTCTTTTTCAAAACAGCTTTTCAGTGTGGATGGAAACGTTTTTCAGTTTTATTTCAGGAGAAACAGCCAATGATTCAGAGAACAAATATTTTACGTAACAACATAATCCAAACAATTGAAAGCTTGAACAAGCATGGGCTGCATCTAAAGGCTCATGATCAAAATAAGATTATGGATTCTAAAACTTTGGCAAACGTTTTTAAAATGCGGTAAAGCTATACAAAATTCCCTGATCGGCTCTGTATCCATTTAGCTTCCGGAAAAATGGAATGAATCTTTTGGAGAAAGATATTTGGCTTCTGCTTTAAATCAACGTCTGACATTCAGCGCAGAAAGTTCCATTCTAGGCTTAACACGTATCCTTCGAGTCTGTATACGTGTCGTATTGCTGATGACCAGTTGGGCCTGTTATGCAAACAAGGGATGGAAACTACCGGCCACTTACTTTGGAACTGTGGCCTGGTGCAGAGATTTGGGTCAGACGTACAATGCTGCCTACAATGGCTTTGTCATGCTGATATTGTCTACAGTGGAGACCTTGTCCTTTTCGGATGACAGGTGGGTATGTACATCCACTCATAGTGTGTGGTGTTGGAGTTTATTTTTCGTCTACAGGTATATGTTCCTCAATGTTTGTCAAGTTCGCAAAGTTTTCATGTGTTTGTGAACTGAGAAAGCAGAGAAGAAAGCGTGTGTCTGTGAGGGGGGGGGGGGGGGGGGGTGGGGGGGGGGGGGAGGGGGGGGGGGGGGGGGGGGAGGGAGGGAGGAGGGGGGGAGGAGCAAGGATGGGATCTGCGCTCGTCCTCGTTTTATTTATTTGTTTATTTGTTTACTGTGCGAGGAAAATGGGTTGACCTGGAATTATTGTCCCTCAAATCATTCCAGGTTTGGTAACAAAAGGTTCCTGAACTCTTTAATTTTAGTTACTGTTCATTTCACGGCTCCACCTAAGAATTCTGTTCATATCAGTTGATTTATGTAGACAGCAGTCACCTCTGCCGTGTGACTTTGTGTAGACTGCAGTCACCTCTGCCGTGTGACTTTGTGTAGACTGCAGTCACCTCTGCCGTGTGACTTTGTGTAGACTGCAGTCACCTCTGCCGTGTGACTTTGTGTAGACTGCAGTCACCTCTGCCGTGTGACTTTGTGTAGACTGCAGTCACCTCTGCCGTGTGACTTTGTGTAGACTGCAGTCACCTCTGCCGTGTGACTTTGTGTAGACTGCAGTCACCTCTGCCGTGTGACTTTGTGTAGACTGCAGTCACCTCTGCCGTGTGACTTTGTGTAGACTGCAGTCACCTCTGCCGTGTGACTTTGTGTAGACTGCAGTCACCTCTGCCGTGTGACTTTGTGTAGACTGCAGTCACCTCTGCCGTGTGACTTTGTGTAGACTGCAGTCACCTCTGCCGTGTGACTTATGTAGACAGCAGTCACCTCTGCCGTGTGACTTATGTAGACTGCAGTCACCTCTGCCGTGTGACTTATGTAGACTGCAGTCACCTCTGCCGTTGTGATTTATGTAGACTGCAGTCACCTCTGCCGTGTGACTTTGTGTAGACTGCAGTCACCTCTGCCGTGTGACTTTGTGTAGACTGCAGTCACCTCTGCCGTGTGACTTTGTGTAGACTGCAGTCACCTCTGCCGTGTGACTTTGTGTAGACTGCAGTCACCTCTGCCGTGTGACTTATGTAGACTGCAGTCACCTCTGCCGTGTGACTTATGTAGACTGCAGTCACCTCTGCCGTGTGACTTATGTAGACTGCAGTCACCTCTGCCGTGTGATTTATGTAGACTGCAGTCACCTCTGCCGTGTGACTTTGTGTAGACTGCAGTCACCTCTGCCGTGTGACTTTGTGTAGACTGCAGTCACCTCTGCCGTGTGACTTATGTAGACAGCAGTCACCTCTGCCGTGTGACTTATGTAGACTGCAGTCACCTCTGCCGTGTGACTTATGTAGACTGCAGTCACCTCTGCCGTGTGATTTATGTAGACTGCAGTCACCTCTGCCGTGTGACTTTGTGTAGACTGCAGTCACCTCTGCCGTGTGACTTTGTGTAGACTGCAGTCAGCTCTGCCGTGTGACTTTGTGTAGACTGCAGTCACCTCTGCCGTGTGACTTTGTGTAGACTGCAGTCACCTCTGCCGTGTGACTTATGTAGACTGCAGTCACCTCTGCCGTGTGACTTATGTAGACTGCAGTCACCTCTGCCGTGTGACTTATGTAGACTGCAGTCACCTCTGCCGTGTGATTTATGTAGACTGCAGTCACCTCTGCCGTGTGACTTTGTGTAGACTGCAGTCACCTCTGCCGTGTGACTTTGTGTAGACTGCAGTCACCTCTGCCGTGTGACTTTGTGTAGACTGCAGTCACCTCTGCCGTGTGACTTTGTGTAGACTGCAGTCACCTCTGCCGTGTGACTTTGTGTAGACTGCAGTCACCTCTGCCGTGTGACTTTGTGTAGACTGCAGTCACCTCTGCCGTGTGACTTTGTGTAGACTGCAGTCACCTCTGCCGTGTGACTTTGTGTAGACTGCAGTCACCTCTGCCGTGTGACTTTGTGTAGACTGCAGTCACCTCTGCCGTGTGACTTTGTGCAGACTGCAGTCACCTCTGCCGTGTGACTTTGTGGTGCTACTCCCACGCCATGTGTGTCCGCTCCCCTGTGTGTCCGGCCTACCACTGCTGGCTTTGTGCTGTTGAGGCCGCAGCATTCCGGTCCACACTCCACATGGAGTAATCCGTATCACGTTGCCACGAGGCAACCCATCATAGGAGACACTGCACTGCCGCCGAGTTCACTTCCGTTCAGTTCAGTATTTTTTTTTCTTTCTTTTGTTTTTTTCTTCAGTTTAGTGCTTTCAACTCGCTGGCGTTGATACCAACAATGTAGAACAAGCAGAAACAACACGGTTATCAACTCGCTGGCGTTGATACCAACAATGTAGAACAAGCAGAAACAATACGGTTATCAACTCACTGGCGTTGATACCAACAATGTAGAACAAGCAGAAACAATACGGTTATCAACTCACTGGCGTTGATACCAACAATGTAGAACAAGCAGAAACAATACGGTTATCAACTCGCTGGCGTTGATACCAACAATGTAGAACAAGCAAAACAACACGGTTATCAACTCGCTGGCGTTGATACCAACAATGTAGAACAAGCAGAAACAATACGGTTATCAACTCGCTGGCGTTGATACCAACAATGTAGAACAAGCAGAAACAACACGGTTATCAACTCGCTGGCGTTGATACCAACAATGTAGAACAAGCAGAAACAATACGGTTATCAACTCGCTGGCGTTGATACCAACAATGTCGAACTAGCAGAAACAAACGGTTATCAACTCGCTGGCGTTGATACCAACAATGTAGAACAAGCAGAAACAATACGGTTATCAACTCGCTGGCGTTGATACCAACAATGTAGAACAAGCAGAAACAACACGTTATCAACTCGCTGGCGTTGATACCAACAATGTAGAACAAGCAGAAACAATACGGTTATCAACTCGCTGGCGTTGATACCAACAATGTGAACTAGCAGAAACAACACGGTTATCAACTCGCTGGCGTTGATACCAACAATGTAGAACAAGCAGAAACAAACGGTTATCAACTCGCTGGCGTTGATACCAACAATGTAGAACAAGCAGAAACAATACGGTTATCAACTCGCTGGCGTTGATACCAACAATGTAGAACAAGCAGAAACAATAACGGTTATCAACTCGCTGGCGTTGATACCAACAATGTAGAACAAGCAGAAACAATACGGTTATCAACTCGCTGGCGTTGATACCAACAATGTAGAACAAGCAGAAACAATACGGTTATCAACTCGCTGGCGTTGATACCAACAATGTAGAACAAGCAGAAACAATACGGTTATCAACTCGCTGGCGTTGATACCAACAATTTAGAACAAGCAGAAACAATACGGTTATCAACTCGCTGGCGTTGATACCAACAATGTAGAACAAGCAGAAACAACACGGTTATCAACTCGCTGGCGTTGATACCAACAATGTAGAACAAGCAGAAACAATACGGTTATCAACTCGCTGGCGTTGATACCAACAATGTAGAACTAGCAGAAACAACACGGTTATCAACTCGCTGGCGTTGATACCAACAATGTAGATACAAGCAGAAACAATACGGTTATCAACTCGCTGGCGTTGATACCAACAATGTAGAACAACAGAAAACAATACGGTTATCAACTCGCTGGCGTTGATACCAACAATGTAGAACAAGCAGAAACAATACGTTATCAACTCGTGGCGTTGATACCAACAAGTAGAACAAGCGAAACAATACGGTTATCAACTCGCGGCGTTGTACCAACAATGTAGAACAAGCAGAAACAATCGGTTATCAACTCGCTGGCGTTGATACCAACAATGGAACAAGCAGAAACAAACGTTATCAATGCTGGCGTTGATACCAACAATGTAGAACAAGCAGAAACAATACGGTTATCAACTCGTGGCGTTGATACAACAATGTAGAACAAGCAGAAACAATACGGTTATCAACTCGCGGCGTGATACCAACAATGTAGAACAACAGAAACAAGCGGTTATCAACTCGCTGGCGTGATACCAACAATGTGAACAAGCAGAAACAATACGGTTATCAACTCGCTGGCGTGATACCAAGAGTGGGAACAATCAGAAATAAAAAGCGAGAGTGAAGCCTTTTTTTCAGATAGTATCAATGAGGTAGAAATCAAAGGACCGAGGACGCCACTATCATTGAGGCAGAAACAAAGGACCAGAGGACGCCACTATCAATGAGGTAGAAATCAAAAGACCAGAGGACGCCACTATCAATGAGGCAAAATCAAAGGACCAGAGGACGCCACTATCAATGAGGTAGAAATCAAAGACCAGAGGACGCCACTATCAATGAGGCAGAAATCAAAGGACCAGAGGACGCCACTATCAATGAGGTAGAAATCAAAGGACCAGAGGACGCCACTATCAATGAGGTAGAAATCAAAGGACCAGAGGACGCCACTATCAATGAGCAGAAATCAAAGGACCAGAGGACGCACTATCAATGAGGTAGAAATCAAAGGACCAGAGGACGCCACTATCAATGAGGTAGAAATCAAGGACAGAGGACGCCACTATCAATGAGGTAGAAATCAAAGGACAGAGGACGCCACTATCAATGAGGTAGAAATCAAAAGACCAGAGGACGCCACTATCAATGAGGCAGAAATCAAAGGACCAGAGGACGCCACTATCAATGAGGTAGAAATCAAAGGACCAGAGGACGCCACTATCAATGAGGTAGAAATCAAAGGACCAGAGGACGCCACTATCAATGAGGCAGAAATCAAAGGACCAGAGGACGCCACTATCAATGAGGTAGAAATCAAAGGACCAGAGGACGCCACTATCAATGAGGTAGAAATCAAAGGACCAGAGGACGCCACTATCAATGAGGTAGAAATCAAAGGACCAGAGGACGCCACTATCAATGAGGTAGAAATCAAAGGACCAGAGGACGCCACTATCAATGAGGTAGAAATCAAAGGACCAGAGGACGCCACTATCAATGAGGTAGAAATCAAAGGACCAGAGGACGCCACTATCAATGAGGTAGAAATCAAAGGACCAGAGGACGCCACTATTTGCTGCATACGTGGAAAAAAAAATAGTGACAGCTATTGGTGATATGACATGATTTTCTTTATGACCTTTGACTCACAGAGATAGAGAGAGAGAGAGAGAGAGGGGGGGGGGGGACACGATTTGCGTTATGACCTCTGACCCAGAGAGAGAGAGAGAGAGAGAAGAGAGAGGAGAGAGAGAGAGAGAGAGAGAGAGAGAGAGAGAGAGAGAGAGAGAGAGCAGTCTTCTTGTTTGCTTCGAAGATTGAGTTTTGCACCAAAAGAATCAGGTTGTTCAAAACAACTGTCTTCTTCTTTTCCAACACTTTTAATTTACATGTATAAGCATTTGTGCTAGTTCATTCGATTCGCTCAAATGTATAAACAATTCCTCGCGATTTGTCAGAGCTCTATTTGCCTCTTGCACTAGCTCGCTCTACTAGCTCGAATAGTGTAACAAGGCCTTTAATTCTTCAATATTTTTGTTCCCTTTTCTTGGCATCACGGATGCTGTTGGTATAGCCATACTGTGAACATGATCCGGAAATTGCTTACAGGAAAGCTGGCCGACTGTGACGTATGTTTCTGACTAGTAGTAAACACCAGAAACACACGTACTGCATTGAAGACAACATTCGTTAACTGTGACGTCTGTAGGTGTGTGCCATAGTACACGTGAGTAATAGACAAACAAACACCATATTTATTTTCCAGCCGGACGCTCTGTTTAGTTGTTGACGCCCCACAGTAGGTGTTACGGATAAACCACGGGCCTTACCTTGGCTATGCTAACACTGTACGTCAGAGTTCGCCTTGCTGATGAGGATCACAGGGAAACGAACAGCGTCCGGGTGACGGGGTTTGACGAAGAGGAAAGAGGAGAAGGGAGGTGGTGGGATGGGAGGCTGGGGGTGAGGAGGAGGGGAGGAGGTGGAGGAGGAGAACATGGTAGTTGGGGTCAGATCCATATATCTTTTGAGACGTTGCCCGGACAGCGCGTCACGCTGAGGACCAGGGGAGACGTTCATGGATGAGGGTGAGTGAATCAACGACCAGCACACAGAGAAAGGAACGAACCTGTAATGAAACTGTCATAGAAAAGGAGAAAGAAATGACCCCCCCCCCCCCCCACACACACACATACACACACAAAACTTAATAGCTAGACAGAGAGAGAGAGAGAGAGAGAGAGAGAGAGAGAGAGAGAGAGAGAGACAGGCAAGCAGGCAGGCAGACAGACAGCGAGCTAGCTATCTAGCTTGCCAGACAGACAGGCAAATAGACAGACAGATACATAGTTGTTTGATATGCCTACATACAGACCGACATGCATGCATAGTAATAACATCTGTCTCTCTCTCTGTCTCTGTGTCTGTGTCTGTCTGTCTGTCTGTCTGTCTGTCTGTCTCTCTCTCTCTCTCTCTCTCTCTCTCTCTCTCTCTCTCTCTCTCTCTCTCTCTCTCTCCTCTCTCTCTCTCGCTCTCTCTCAAGATTCAGGTTGAGAACTTTAGGTTTTAATGCAAACAAAAGATGGTTTGAATGTGAAACATCCACAGAATCACCTTGTCCTGCATGTAGACATATTATTGATGACGAAGAACACTTTCTGTTCCACTGTACTGCTTATAATGCAGTGTGGACAAATTGTTCATTTTTCCAGTTAGATATAGCGAAAAGACAAAATGTCGCTGTCGTGTTATCATCAGATGATGAACTTGTAATTAAATCAGTTGCGAAATTCATCGCGGAAGCATTGAAAATTAGACAGATAAAGGATAGTGAAATTTAAGATAATACACTATAAGAGATATCTGAATGAATATTATCATTCATCGCATGTGGAAGTGATCAGTAAGATACAATGTCATCATTTGATTGAGTGGATGGTCGAGTCAGTCTTAAGATTGTTTTTCTTTGTTTTTTTGTTTTGTTTTGTTTTGTTTTGATTTAACCTTTCTGCATTACTCCTGTGCGCGAGGTCATAAGGAAATGTTACGAATTCATTTGTTTTGTTATCCTTTGATTTGATACACACTAGGAATGAATGTGTACTATTTGTTTGCAGGAAAGGAAGAGGGAAATGTTATTGTTCTGTTACCCCCCTCCCCCCTTGTCAAAAGACCTCTTTGGTAATGACTATTAAATATCAAAGTGTCAAAAAAGTCTCTCTCTCTCTCTCTCTCTCTCTCTCTCCTCTCTTCTCTCTCTCTCTCTCTCTCTCTCTCTCTCTCTCTCCCTCTCTCTCTCTCTCTCTCCCTCTCTCTCTCTCTCTCTCTCTCTCTCTCTCTCTCTCTCTCTCTCTCTCTCTCGGGGGGTGAGTTCAACGTGCAGTTGGAGTCAGACGTTGTGTGAAAGTCTCTTCAAGTTTTTCCTATTTTTTGACGGTTCCTGTTTGTGCTGGTGATTGAGTTTGTGCATGTAATTAGTATTTGCACCATGCCGTTGGATGGTCTTTCTTTTCGTACAAGATGTGGCTGTTTTCTGGAGACATTTCTACATTTTATGTACAAAAGAACTGTGCAGAAAATGAAAATGAGGTCATCCATTTTGACGCTACGCCGACCGAGTGACGGTGTGTGGGCAGGTTTGCTCCTCGTCTTGTTGTTTTGGGGGACTATTACTGCAATGTGGAGACGTAGAGCAGAACCCCGGACCTACTCCAGCGGTGAAGGCAGACAACGTGAAGCAGACCCGGTTGGGTTATGCTACGCGTGGTGCCAGTGCGGACAGGAGTGCTGCCCCCTCTGCTGACTCTACTTTGCCGAGACCGACGAGCGCCGAACCACCATGGCGACATCATGACCAAGCTACTAGAGATGGACAAGACCAACAAGGCTATGGACAGTAAGCTGGACGATGTGAAAGTGGATGTGAGGACCTTAGTGAACAGTATGCTGCGCTGCAGAATGAAGTGAAGGGTCTCAGGGAGGAGGTGGTTGAACTGCGTGCTCAGAACAAAGACCTGCAAAAAGTGAACTCTGAACTTGGTGACATAATTGAATTACTAGAAAAGAAGACAGATGATCTGGAAGGGCGTTCAAAACGCAATAATTTATTGTTTTATGGATTGAATAGAAGTGAGAATGAGAACAGTGATGACTGCGAGCGAATGTTGAAAGATTTGACTGCGAAGAAGTTGGGCGTGAATGAGGTGGAATTTGACAGAGCGCATCGTTTAAATGCCAAGCGTGACTCTCCCATCATTGCCAGATGCTCCTCGTATAAGGACAAGGTTCGTATTTTAAAGGTTAAGACTAACCTGAAAGGAACAAACATCTTTGACGGTGAGGATTTTACTAATAGAGTCCGCGACATCAGACGGAGGCTCACTCCTCATCTGAAAGAGGCGAGAAACAACGGTAAGAGGGCCACGATGGTGTTTGACCATCTGCTTGTTGACGGCAAGAGGTTCGGTTTCGATGTTTCCGGTGAGCTAAAAGAGCTAAAATAGGGTTTTGGCCGGTCCTCTCGCAATGTTGTAGACGCTAATTCAAACGGGAGAAAAGATTGCTTTACACCGGTGGAAAGACTGGCCGTTCCGGGCTCTGCCGTGCGTGACTCGAACCGTTTAGCACGTGATGTTGACAGTGTAGTGGACGATGTGAGCGTTGGCACTGGCAGTTACATGAATTCGTTTCACGGTTTGAAAGACAGGCGTTTGAGTTCTGATTCTTCCAAATATAATGATGATGTGTTATAGCAATGTCAACATATGTATGGAAAATATTGTACTTGATGATAGTCATACTGATAACAGAGGTCTGGACGTGCCTGTATGTAAGAATGTGTTCAAGCTACTCTCTTGGAATGTTAATGGTTTACTCTCAAAAGTTACTGACAATGCATTTGTTTCCTATGCCTGTGGTTTTGATTTTATTTGCTTTGGAGAGACTTTCCTTGAATCATTTGACATGAACGTGTTTGTCGGGTATAAAGCCTTTATTAAACCTGCCGTAAAGCTGTGTCATCAGGGGAGACGATCTGGAGGGCTCGTTTGCTTAATAAAACAAGAATTTGTTCCCTTCGTATCTTATGTAGATGTTGATTGCTCTAATGTGTGTGTCTTTTTAATCAAGAAATCGCTTTTTGGGACACTGAAAAATATTGCTTTGGTTTGTGCGTATATTCAGCCTGAAGGTTCTCCTTTTCTACACTTCCTTTTAATGTTGATAATGGTATTTCCATGTTGGAGGAATGTTTGGCAGACTGCTTGTGTTCACTAGGTGACATTGATGTGGTTGTGTGTGGCGATTTGAACAGCAGGACGGCTAATTTTTCTCCTGACTTGTCTTCTGATGTTTTTGATTCCTATTTGCAAGTGAAAAGTCAGTCACCTTGCACAGATTCGTTCTTCTCATGATAATGTATTGAATAATTATGGTAAGTTATTGCTAAATCTCTGCGTTGCTTTTGATTTGTATATTATGAATGGTGTATGCCAGGGCGACTGCCATGGTTGCTATACATATATAACAGACAGCGGAAGCAGTTGTAAATGATTATTTCCTAGTATCTAAAGACTTTTTCTGCAGTTTTTTGTGATTTGTGTTATTTGTTTGTTTCTGAACGGATCGAATCTGATCATTTACCTCTTGAATTTCACATTGACTTATCAACGAAAATGACGATAAAACTATGGAGACTGTTGAGGCCACTGTCCGCGATAAGTTTGTGTGGAATGATGACTATGCCTTGATTTTCAGAGAGAATTTGTGCAATGCGGAAATTGCTCAAAATTTAATGAGGCTTTCAGATTGATAAATGTTGATGTAAATAAAGCCTTAAAGGTGTTTAATGATTGTATCAAAACCAGTGCTGAATGTATGAAAACATATGTGCAAAAGGTAACTGTGCTAAGAAAGGATGATTGGTTTGATAGTGTCTGTTTGGTAACAAAAAGAAAAGCACTAAAATTACTGAGAGTATGGCTTCGTACTCTAGACGATGGCGACAGGGTTGAGTATGTTATTGCAAGAAGAGAATATAAAAACCTTTTGAAGCAGAAAAAGAAAACATTCAATAGAAATTTGCTAGATGATATGATTAGATCTCTTCCGTCACAGCAGGAGTTCTGGAAAACTATCAAAAGAGTTTCATTTTAAAAGAAGACATCCAAAGAATAATATCTCCCCGGCCACATGGTATGAGCATTTTAAGCATTTGTTAGATAAAGATATTTCAGGTGATGATGAACTTTCTGATGTCACCGATGAGGGAGAGGCTGAGTATTTCAATCGCCCCATCTCTAGAGAGGAAGTCATGTTCGCCATGCGGAAAATTAAAACTAACAAATCGGCAGGACCTGATTCTATGATTGGTGAATTGTTTAAGTATGCTGGAGCTCAAGTTGTCGACTTTTTACAAGCTTTTTTCAACAGAATTTTTGATGATGGTATCTTTCCAGATAACTGGACAGAGTCTGTAACTTTACCCATATTCAAGAAAGGCGATGCAAATAATCCTAATAATTACAGAGGCATCTCTTTGGTTGACGTTAGCAGTAAAATATATAGCACTATCATTAACAGCAGATTACAGGAGTGTATTGAATCTAATAATATCACGGGAGAACATCAAGCTGGCTTTAAAAGGGTTACTCTACTGTCGATCATATGTTTACTCTTCTTGCGTTTGTTCAAAAGCAATTTTCTTTAAATCGTAAATTTTATGTTGCGTTTATTGATTTTGAAAAAGCCTTTGACTCCATTAACAGAAAGCTTTTATGGACAGTATTACTTAAAAACGGGGTCAAGGGGAAATTATTTAGTTGTATTAGAGCTATGTATCAAGTAGTTAAAACAAGGATAAGAAGTGGTTCCAGTCTTACACACTTTATTAATTGTGCTGCTGGGGGTAAGACAAGGTGATGCGTGTAGCCCTGCATTATTTTCTATGTATATTAATGAGGTTGCTATCGAGGTTATTAACAATGGCCTTCATGGTGGACGATTTCCAGATGGTGTGTTAGAATTATTTATCCTACTGTTAGCAGATGACATCGTTCTGGTTTCAGAAACGGTAGTTGGCTTACAACGTCAGCTAAATAATCTGAGCAGGGCTGCCTCTTCATTAGAGTTGAGAGTGAACATGAACAAAAGCAACATCGTGGTATTTCGAAAGGGAGGGTATTTATCGGCGAGGGAAAGATGGATGTATGATGGACTTGTTATACCTGTAGTGAATGTGTATAAATACCTGGGGATCTACTTTTCTACTCGTCTAAGTTTTAGCTTTGCTTGCAAAGACCTTGCATGTAGGGCAAAGAATGCTTTGATTTGCGGAATAAAAAGATTGCATGCTTTAAACAATAATTCACTTGAGTTATTCTTAAAGATCTTTGATTCCCAGATACAGCCTTTGTTGATGTATGGGGCTGAAATTTGGGGTTTAGATAACGCCGTCGTTCATTGTGAGGCGGTGCATTTATTTGCTTTGAAGAAGTTTCTAGGTCTCGACAGGCGTATTTCTAATGATTTGGTGTATGGCGAGTCCAACAGATATCCATTGTTCATTACTTCAGCTGTTAGATGTGTTCAGTATTGGTTTAAAGCTTTTACACATGGATAATGGTAGATTGCTCGTAAGTCTTATGAAATGTTATTCGAATTGGATTTAAAGGGAAAAAAACGAACTGGGTTTCAAGTGTTGCGTCTGTTTCTGTATAAGCACGGATTTGGGGATGTTTGGCTGGCTCAGGGTGTTGGAAATCAAAATCAGTTTATTCGTATTTTTCAACAAAGGCTAATTGACTGTAGATGGCAAATGTGGGACGATCATATCCAGACTAGTGAACGATACAATTTGTACAGAAATTGTTCTAGTTTTAATCGGATTCAGCCTTATTTGAAATTCGATATAGACATGTATTTGAAAAGATCAATTGCTAAATTTAGACTTGGAGTTTCTGAGATAAGGACTCATTTCTTAAGATACAGACAACATAGACAAAGTGATTTAGTGTGTCCATTGTGTACGCAAGGTGAAGAAAATGAAATACATTTTCTGTTCATTTGCCCAGCTTTAAAAAGATATTCGCCAAAATTTATCCCACAGAAATATTATAGGCGCCCATGCTTGTTTCGTTTACAGTTACTACTTAGCTCCAATAGGTATAACGTTATCAAGAATTTAGGCATGTTTTTATTTAAAGCATCTAAGATCAGAGAAATAATGACATCTTAATTGCTGTTCTTGCTTGTTTGGATGGCAGATGTTTTTTCCCCTGATACATTTATTTGCTTCTTACCTATAATGTAAATGGTTATGCTCATTCCCCTTCAAATGGGCCGATGGCCTTACTGAATAAAATTCTGAAGTCTGAAGTCTGAAGTCTCTCTCTCTCTCTCTCTCTCCTCTCTCTCTCTCTCTCTCTCTCTCTCTCTCTCTCTCTCTCTCTCTCTCTCTCTCTCTCTCTCTCTCATTTAGATGAAATGGCAATTCATCTAAATAACGTATGCAAGGTAGTCTCAAAACACCTTTTCCTGTTATCTCAATTAAAGCGCTACGTCAACAGTAATGTGCTTAAACTTTTCTTCATGCACACATAATGTCACGTATAAATTACGCTCAACAGTGTGGGACGGCAGTAGTGACGTCCACAAAAAAGGTGAATTCTCTCCATAGACGTGCAGCAAAGCTACTCCATCCAGCTGTATCTCTAACAACAGACGAAAAACTAAAAGCGCTGAACATACTTCCTCTGAATAGGCAATTGGAATTCAACAAGGCATCATTTATGTTTTACAATCTTGACAGATACTATGCCATGTTATATCAATGCCCTTTTTACAAGATCGAACAGCTTTTTCTGGCTCGACGAATTCCTTCTTCCTACCACGCATTGATCTATACAAAACAAGTCTAGCTTACTCTGGACCATATGTCTGGAACTCACTTCCACCGAATCTACAAAACATGAATACTTTAAAACCTTTCAAGGAACATTTGCATAAACATTTTATGTCTCAGTAGTTAAATTATTCGATTACAATGATTAGCGTCCATTCGCCTAAGTCTTCTGTGAACCATACTTTGGATAAATCGTCTCAACATAAAACCTACTCCGTTAAAATCGCTCATCCCCACTCCCACTCTGTCTACCATCCCTTTTCTCCTCCCTACCTACCATTCTCTCTTCCCCACCCTCCTCTGACCTCTCTCTCTCTGTAGTTTTTGTTTGTTTGTTTGCTTGTAAGTTTCCTTTTGTTTTACCTCCCCATCTCATTAGTGCTTTTATGAGCAGTTTGCTTATCATTGTAGAATTAGATTATCATGTTGTTATGTTCAATTGTCTGTATGAATGATATGTGCCGAAATAATGTATGCATGACAAGGACAGATTGTAAGACTAGGCTTTGGCCTAAAATCTTCATCCTTGGGTATTAAAGATCAATCATCAATCAATCAATCTCTCTCTCTCTCCTTCTTAACTCCCTCACACCATAACAGCTAAGGGTTGAGACAAGCCAATCTTTCCTGTCGTTGCTACGTTGCCACTGTTCATTGACTCATTCAGAGTGCCCAGAGTTGTTCCCACGAACTCCACCCACCCCACCCCCACCCACCCAACCCCACCCTTCGCCCCAACCGCTACATTTCTAGTACAACTCTTCTCAGTCCCTCTACATCTCCGGCGTGGACGCTGCAACAGTCAAAGCGGCAAAGGAAGCGTTGTCAACAGAAGACCAGGCTAATTAATATTGTGCCCCTCCCCTCCCCCCCCCAACCCACCCTCTCCTTTATCTCTGTCTTGCTTTCAAGAAGTTCCTCCTTCTTCACCTTCTTCCCCATTGCTCGGGAAGAATGCTGGAATTCACATGTAGCGAGATTCTTACGTATGCATTGGACGGATGCGGTGGCGCCCCCTCCGGCAGAGAACTCACACTGACATGGACTACAAGACTTAGTAGTTGTTGCCGTCAATATGGGGCTTAACACTACAGACGGTGACATGCGTATGTTGCATCAGAACGGGCACCACTGAACACCACCGAAGTGACTCGACAGCAGTGCAGTGTCTCGTCGGTGGGTTGCTTCATGACAACTTGATTTCGCCGGCTTCCTGTGGATTGCTGGTGACGGGGCTGGGGTGGTAAAGTCGGGGGTGGGGGGTGGGGGGGGTGGGGGGGGTTCCATTCCCCCCTCCCCCCCTTTTTTTTTCTTTCCCTTCTTTTCTTTTCTTTTTTCTTTTCCTTTTTTCCCATCTTCTGTTCGTTTGACGACGTCTTTGACATTTTTCCTTTTTTCCCCATCTTCTGTTCGTTTGACGACGTCTTTGACATTTTTTCCTTTTTTCCCCATCTTCTGTTCGTTTGACGACGTCTTTGACATTTTTTCCTTTTTTCCCCATCTTCTGTTCGTTTGACGACGTCTTTGACATTTTTCCTTTTTTCCCCATCTTCTGTTCGTTTGACGACGTCTTTGACATTTTTTCCTTTTTTCCCCATCTTCTGTTCGTTTGACGACGTCTTTGACATTTTTTCCTTTTTTCCCCATCTTCTGTTCGTTTGACGACGTCTTTGACATTTTTTCCTTTTTTCCCCATCTTCTGTTCGTTTGACGACGTCTTTGACATTTTTTCCTTTTTTCCCCATCTTCTGTTCGTTTGACGACGTCTTTGACATTTTTTCCTTTTTTCCCCATCTTCTGTTCGTTTGACGACGTCTTTGACATTTTTTCCTTTTTTCCCCATCTTCTGTTCGTTTGACGACGTCTTTGACATTTTTTCCTTTTTTCCCCATCTTCTGTTCGTTTGACGACGTCTTTGACATTTTTTCCTTTTTTCCCCATCTTCTGTTCGTTTGACGACGTCTTTGACATTTTTTCCTTTTTTCCCCATCTTCTGTTCGTTTGACGACGTCTTTGACATTTTTTCCTTTTTTCCCCATCTTCTGTTCGTTTGACGACGTCTTTGACATTTTTTCCTTTTTTCCCCATCTTCTGTTCGTTTGACGACGTCTTTGACATTTTTTCCTTTTTTCCCATCTTCTGTTCGTTTGACGACGTCTTTGACATTTTTTCCTTTTTTCCCCATCTTCTGTTCGTTTGACGACGTCTTTGACATTTTTTCCTTTTTTCCCCATCTTCTGTTCGTTTGACGACGTCTTTGACATTTTTTCCTTTTTTCCCCATCTTCTGTTCGTTTGACGACGTCTTTGACATTTTTTCCTTTTTTCCCCATCTTCTGTTCGTTTGACGACGTCTTTGACATTTTTTTCCTTTTTTCCCCATCTTCTGTTCGTTTGACGACGTCTTTGACATTTTTTCCTTTTTTCCCCATCTTCTGTTCGTTTGACGACGTCTTTGACATTTTTTCCTTTTTTCCCCATCTTCTGTTCGTTTGACGACGTCTTTGACATTTTTTCCTTTTTTCCCCATCTTCTGTTCGTTTGACGACGTCTTTGACATTTTTTTCCTTTTTTTCCCCATCTTCTGTCGTTTGACGACGTCTTTGACATTTTTTCCTTTTTTCCCCATCTTCTGTTCGTTTGACGACGTCTTTGACATTTTTTCCTTTTTTCCCCATCTTCTGTTCGTTTGACGACGTCTTTGACATTTTTTCCTTTTTTCCCCATCTTCTGTTCGTTTGACGACGTCTTTGACATTTTTTCCTTTTTTCCCCATCTTCTGTTCGTTTGACGACGTCTTTGACATTTTTTCCTTTTTTCCCCATCTTCTGTTCGTTTGACGACGTCTTTGACATTTTTTCCTTTTTTCCCCATCTTCTGTTCGTTTGACGACGTCTTTGACATTTTTTTCCTTTTTTCCCCATCTTCTGTTCGTTTGACGACGTCTTTGACATTTTTTCCTTTTTTCCCCATCTTCTGTTCGTTTGACGACGTCTTTGACATTTTTTCCTTTTTTCCCCATTCTTCTGTTCGTTTGACGACGTCTTTGACATTTTTTCCTTTTTTCCCCATCTTCTGTTCGTTTGACGACGTCTTTGACATTTTTTCCTTTTTTCCCCATCTTCTGTTCGTTTGACGACGTCTTTGACATTTTTTCCTTTTTTCCCCATCTTCTGTTCGTTTGACGACGTCTTTGACATTTTTTCCTTTTTTCCCATCTTCTGTTCGTTTGACGACGTCTTTGACATTTTTTTCCTTTTTTTCTTTCTCTTCTTTTCTTTGTTTTTTTTTGTGTTTTTTCTTTATCTTCTGTTCGCTTGACTTCGTCTTTGACACGGACGATAATCATAACATTATTGTCACACGTGAGTTACCCAACCTGACGTGTGGCGCTCCAGACACCGGCGACTCCAGAACAAAAGCAAAACGTGTCAACCTTTAGACAACCCGCTCATCGGGGATATGACGTCATAAATCATGCTTTGTGCCGTCAAAAACTCTTCCTTCCCGGGGGTCCACACTGTCAAGGGGAGAGTCCTGCTTGGTACTGAACTGACATAGCGGGGTTTCCGGCTGACGATTTACTACCCCCTGCCTCCCAAGCAATGTCCTCCTCCTTTGATGAACGCCACAACAAAAGCATGACAAAGTACTTCTGACGTGTCTGATGATTTTCGCTTATTACAGGGATTTCCGCTTCGTCAAGATGACGATATTCTTGAGAGGGGGATCAAAAGAGATGAAAAGAAGAGACAAGGTTTTGAGAGAATATATTTTCTCCCTCTCCATCACCGGAAAATGTCTTGAATCATGGTGGAGAGTGATAATTATTGTTCTCTCTCTCCCTCTCTCTCTCTCTCTCTCTCTCTGAGTGGAAATTGATCTCAAACGAAGAGTAGGTCTACGGTTATGACTGACTGATTTTTGAGAAAGGTGAAACCTGAAGAAAATATTTCTGAGGTGCAAGCACAATGACATCCACTTGTCTTCAATTGTCATCATAGAAGATCGTGGTGTGTGTGTGTGTGTGTGTGTGTGTGTGTGTGTGTGTGTGTGTGTGTGTTGTGTGTGTGTGTGTGTGTGTGTGCCCGCGCGTGTATGTGCATACGTACATGCATGAACGCATGTGCATGCCTGCATACGTGTGTGCACATACATGTATTCAATTGCGGAATATATTTTATACAATGAGACAAATAAATGTCCATCACAAAGCGGTAATCTGATGTCATGTCAATGAATTGAGATGACTGAGTTAGGGCAAAACGACACACACAACATGCAGGGCAACATAGGAAAGGGCAAAGTGAAGGGTGAATCGGGATGTCACCTACACGTCGTACAAAAGCCGATGGCAGAGATGGCTGACCAATGGCCACCGACAACGATGAAACCAGTTCAGTGAAAGCGCTCTTTCTCTAGGTTTAGGGGACGAGGTATGGCCAGTTGCGGAGTTGTGGAAAACAAGATTAAAAACATACGAAATCTGAAAGAAACATGGTGGAACATTTCATCGAAGCTAATTCTGGAACAGAGCGTTCTCAGTTTTTGAAATGAAAGGAAGCGAAGTACACACACTGTACATCTCAGCCGTCCGGCTTTGAAAATGCTCTGTGAGAAGTGTTACAAAATACTTGTCACTTCCTTAACTACCATACAATACATGGCTTTCACTTTCGCTTTCATTTCAGTAACCTAGATCCATGTCATGTTTCCGATTACGATATTCGAAACTGATTTTAGAGCCGAATCAGTACCAGGTTTCGGCCGATTAAAGATTCTTGAAACACTTAGTTGTCATACGACCCCTTTTCTCCACATCCTCGCCATCATTCCCATCTACTTTTCAGTCATGTGTCCTCTCTGGTTTCAGGTAGTTTGCCCGATTAGAGAGATCGCGAATCACCTTCACTTACACTTACTTAACTTAGTCCTCTTCGCTCCTTGAGAAGCATAGGGCCTCACAGCAACCTTCCACCTCCGTCTGTCCCTGGCACAGGTCTTGATCTCCTCCCAGGTCAGGCTGGAGGCTCTCAGCTCGTTTAGCAAGCTCCTCCTCCAGGTCTGCTTTGGGCGCCCTCGCTTCCTCTTGCCTGCGGGTTCCACTCGAGCACCTGCCTGGTGATGTTAGAGGGCTCCTTCCGCAGTGTGTGGCCGAGCCATCGCCACTTTCTCTTCCTGACCTGGACGTCCATTGGCTGTTGGTTTGCCCTCGTCCACAGGTCGGTGTTTGGCACTCTGTCGAACCATTGGAAGTGGAGGATATGCCGGAGACATTTATTGAGGAAGGTTTGGATCTTCGTGGAGGTGTTGGTGGTGACTCGCCAAGTCTCTGACCCGTAGAGTGGCACTGATTTTACGTTGGAATTGAAGAATCACCTTCACAGGCACGGATAGACCTTCCGGAGGGGTCATGGCAAGGTGTTCACATAATGATTGACAGGATGAGACAGGTGGTGCACAGTATACTACTGGTCATGTTCCCAGTGATTGACAGAATCAGACAGGTGGTGCACAGTATACTACTGGTCATGTTCCCAGTGATTGACAGAATCAGACAGGTGGTGCACAGTATACTACTGGTCATGTTCCCAGTGATTGACAGAATCAGACAGGTGGTCCACAGTATACTACTGGTCATGTTCCCAGTGATTGACAGGATGAGACAGGTGGTGCACAGTATACTACTGGACATGTTCCCAGTGATTGACAGGATGAGACAGGTGGTGCACAGTATACTACTGGACATGTTCCCAGTGATTGACAGAATCAGACAGGTGGTCCACAGTATACTACTGATCATGTTCCCAGTGATTGACAGGATGAGACAGGTGGTGCACAGTATACTGCTGGTCATGTTCCCAGTGATTGACAGGATGAGACAGGTGGTGCACAGTATACCACTGATCATGTTCCCAGTAATGTCCCCCTGACCATCTAACCGAAGCTTCGTGAAGGTCAGAACAGAATTTCGTAGACTCTGTTCCATATCTTGCACAAAGAAAAAACACAAAAAAACCCACAAACAAACGAACGGAGAAACAAAGAAAAACAAAACAGCAGCAGCAGCAGCAGCAGCAGCAGCAGCAGCAGCAGCAGCAACAATAACAACAACAAAACAACAACAACAACAAACAAACAACATCGTCAAAGGTCAGTATCATCATATCTGGGAAGTTTGGGGAAAGCGATGATGGAAAGACGGTGGGGTGGGGTGGGGTGGGGTAGGGTTAAGTTGGGGTGGAATCTTTCTCTTATGCGTAACACAACTTATGTACTTCGATTTCCATGCTTCTTGGAGCATGCTAGAGCACAATTATCCATTAGATCATTATTGGGAGGAACCTCCAGCGCATAGCCCGAACTTCCGCCTCCCCCTTCTCAAGTGTTGCCAAGTCAGAAGGCCCAATCTTAAAAGGCGTGGATGTTCCTTGTTTGTTGGAAGGTTCAAACCCGAACCCGAACGATTCCATTCTTGTGCAAACTGAAGGCGTAGTCACAGTAACAGACGTGGTAAGAGGAACAGAAAATGATCTGCTTTCAATCCTTATCAAATAGTTTTTGTTCGTAGAAAAGTCTTCGCTCAGGGTTAAAGAATAAGCTTTTAAATCATCGTGCCCTCAGTAAAAGAAATCGGAAAAAAACGCCATAAAATAGTGTACGAAGAAAACTCTCTCTCTCTCTCTCTCTCTCTCTCTCTCTGCGCGCGAGTGCATGCGTGCTTGCATTGGAGTGTGGTCAAGTGCAAACATGCATGCGTGCGTTTCCAATACACAGTGGGGTTTTTTGTGTGCATAGTTTTCCAACATAAATCGGGTTTGCAAGTATGCTTTTACAAAGTGGTTTTGTTTTAATGATTTTCCAGCAGAAAAAAAGATTCGCCCGCTTTTTCAAGGCAAAGCGACTTTTCTTACGACACAACAATGAACTTGCCACCATGCTGTTCCCCCGCTTCCCCTCCTATCCCCTGAAGCGGGTTTGCTTGTACGTATTCTAAAAACAAGTATGGATTTGTGTATGTTTTTCCAACTCAAAATGTATTCGCTGCTATGTGTTCCTAAACAAACCAGGTTCTTTTTCGTGCTTTTCTAAGACCAACCTAGGGCTGCCTATATCCATTTTCAAGACAAAGGAGAGTAACTCGCATTGCTTTCCAGCGAGACAAAAATATGGTGTTGTTGACTTTTTCTGCGTCAAAGCGGATTTGCTTGTACGCTCGTCGAAGGCGAGGCAAGTTAGATATGGGGGACGAAAGTAGATTTAGGCTTTTATTCCTTTTTACGAATCAGTGTTGATTGATTTATACTTTTTTTGTCTATGAATAAACAGCTTAGCTTTGGGTGGCTGAAGCTCCCAGCACACCTGCAGTCGTAGTACACAAACACGAGTAGCAGACAGTGTAAATTAATTACAGCGACGGCGTGGCTGAGTTAGCACTGTCGTCATCAACGCTGGTAAGAGCTGGGGCATGTTGGTAAGAGCTGGGGCATGTAGGCGGGGATGGTGATGAATGGATAAGAGGGGCGTGTGGACTTTGACTGAGGGCACAGGGGACTTCTGGAGCAGGACAGCGGGAAAGGGATAAGGGAGGGTAAGAATGGATGGCCGATGAAACGCGAAATGAATTATGGCCCTTGTGACCTGGGCAGAGCCTCTCGTGAATATAGAATTAATGGACTGTGTGAACCTGTGGTCTAGTTTGTTTGGACATTGCTTTCAGTTTTGTTTGGTTGGTTCCTTTCTCTAGGTCCTTCTCTCCGTACATCTGTCTTCTCTCTTTCTCGATGTTCTCTCCGTATATCTGTCTCCTCTCTTTCTGGTCTTTTCTTCTTTTCTTTTTGTCTGTCAGTCTGTCCGTCTGTCTGCATTTCTCTCTTTTCTTCTTTTCTTTTCCTCTCTTTCTCTGTGGCTATCTCTTCCCCCCCCCCCCGCCGTTTCTTTCTTCTTTTTTTCTTTTTGTTTTATTCGCTTCTCTCTCTCTCTCTCTCTGTCTGTCTGTCTCTCTGTCTCTGTCCCTGTCTCTGTCTCTCTCTCTCTCTTTTCCCGCCGTTTGTTTCCTTTTTTTGTTGTTTAATCCCCCCCCCTCTCTCTCTCTCTCTCTCTCTCTCTCTCTCTCTCTCTCTCTCTCTCTCTCTCTCTCTCTCTCTCTCTCTCTCTCTCACATACACTCAAGTATGTTTGTAATCGAGGAACGACTCGCAGAGACCTCAAAGACCTTACTCTTTAGAGGGATGGAACAATCCTGAAAGGCATGAGGTCACAGTACCAGATCCAAGACATGGAACAATCCTGAGAGGCATGAGGTCACAGTGCCAGATCCCAGACACCTAAGGCACAGACTGGCAAGAGGAAGTTGCAGACGAACTGTAGCTCTTCTTTTTTATTTTTTATTTTTAGGACGGGTCAGGACAATATGTTCGGGTGACTAAATAGCTGATTTTTTTCCCCACGACAAGAAGAACAGAATTACGATAATCAAACTGAAGCAGAATGAAGGGTTCTGTCACTTTGGTAGCTGCATCATATGGGCTGGAAAGGAAGCATTTTGATAATTTTACGACGATGAAAATAAAAGAATTGGCCCAAATGGTCTTTATGAGTATTCGCTATATTAAGCACGAAATGTACTACCAAAGTTGTGGATTAAGCCAGCAAACAGTATGTTTAAAATCAGAAAAAAAAGATAACTGTATTAATTCTGTTTGATTCTGCTTACTTTTATTTCGGTCAATAATTCTTTTGTTTTATCATTTTCAGTTTTTAAGACCTATTTCACCATGCTATCTTTTTTATTTACTCAGGTTTTGAAGTCACAGGCCAAGCCAGTAAAATTCTAGAAGAAATGGAAAAGCCATATTCCTGAGAACTATTTGGAGAGAATGGTGAAGATGTATATACACAACAATTTCCACGTCCTTGCCCATGGTGAGTTCATTTCAAGGTCAAAGGTCACCAGCGGGTTCATAGTTCATTTCAAGGTCACGGCGGGCTCATAGTTCATTTCAAGGTCACCGGTACCGGCGGGCTCATAGTTCATTTCAAGGTCACCGGTACCGGCGGGCTCATAGTTCATTTCAAGGTCACCGGTACCGGAGGGCCCATAGTTCATTTCAAGGTCACCGGTACCGGCGGGCTCATAGTTCATTTCAAGGTCTCCGGTGCCGGCGGGCTCATGGGGACTGTCGTTGGACGGACGTGGTAACGCCCTTCGGAGGGAGAGCTCTCTCACATCGCTGGCTCCGCGACTAAGCAATTATTGTTTGTCAACTTGCGGGCGGGAGGGGGAGGGGAGAGGGAGAGGGGTGTTCATTGTAGGTGATTCAGCTGCAGGGTAGTGTCTCACCAGTGGGTGACCTTATGACGCCTTGGCATTGACGGCTCTTTGTGGACCTCCAGTGGGTGACCTTATGACGCCTTGGCATTGACGGCTCTTTGTGGACCACCAGTGGGTGACCTTATGACGCCTTGGCATTGACGGCTCTTTGTGGACCTCCAGTGGGTGACCTTATGACGCCTTGGCATTGACGGCTCTTTGTGGACCACCAGTGGGTGACCTTATGACGCCTTGGCATTGACTGCTCTTTGTGGACCTCCAGTGGGTGACCTTATGACGCCTTGGCATTGACGGCTCTTTGTGGACCTCCAGTGGGTGACCTTATGACGCCTTGGCATTGACGGCTCTTTGTGGACCTCCAGTGGGTGACCTTATGACGCCTTGGCATTGACGGCTCTTTGTGGACGGCTCTTTGTGGACCACCAGTGGGTGAGCTTATGACGCCTTGGCATTGACGGCTCTTTGTGGACCACCAGTGGGTGACCTTATGATGCCTTGGCATTGACGGTTCTTTGTGGACCTCCAGTGGGTGACCTTATGACGCCTTGGCATTGACGGCTCTTTGTGGACCTGCAGTGGGTGACCTTATGACGCCTTGGCATTGACGGCTCTTTGTGGACCTCCAGTGGGTGACCTTATGACGCCTTGGCATTGACGGCTCTTTGTGGACCTCCAGTGGGTGACCTTATGACGCCTTGGCATTGACGGCTCTTTGTGGACCTCCAGTGGGTGACCTTATGACGCCTTGGCATTGACGGCTCTTTGTGGACCTCCAGTGGGTGACCTTATGACGCCTTGGCATTGACGGCTCTTTGTGGACCTCCAGTGGGTGACCTTATGACGCCTTGGCATTGACGGCTCTTTGTGGACCACCAGTGGGTGACCTTATGACGCCTTGGCATTGACGGCTCTTTGTGGACCTCCAGTGGGTGACCTTATGACGCCTTGGCATTGACGGCTCTTTGTGGACCTCCAGTGGGTGACCTTATGACGCCTTGGCATTGACGGCTCTTTGTGGCCCTCCAGTGGGTGACCTTATGACGCCTTGGCATTGACGGCTCTTTGTGGACCTCCAGTGGGTGACCTTATGACGCCTTGGCATTGACGGCTCTTTGTGGACCACCAGTGGGTGACCTTATGACGCCTTGGCATTGACGGCTCTTTGTGGACCTCCAGTGGGTGACCTTATGACGCCTTGGCATTGACGGCTCTCTTGTGGACCTCCAGTGGGTGACCTTATGAGCCTTGGCATTGACGGCTCTTTGTGGACCTCCAGTGGGTGACCTTATGAGCCTTGGCATTGACGGCTCTTTGTGGACCTCCAGTGGGTGACCTTATGACGCCTTGGCATTGACGGCTCTTTGTGGACCTCCAGTGGGTGACCTTATGACGCCTTGGCATTGACGGCTCTTTGTGGACCTCCAGTGGGTGACCTTATGACGCCTTGGCATTGACGGCTCTTTGTGGACCACCAGTGGGTGACCTTATGACGCCTTGGCATTGACGGCTCTTTGTGGACCTCCAGTGGGTGACCTTATGACGCCTTGGCATTGACGGCTCTTTGTGGACCTCCAGTGGGTGACCTTATGACGCCTTGGCATTGACGGCTCTTTGTGGACCACCAGTGGGTGACCTTATGACGCCTTGGCATTGACGGCTCTTTGTGGACCACCAGTGGGTGACCTTATGACGCCTTGGCATTGACGGCTCTTTGTGGACCTCCAGTAGGTGACCTTATGACGCCTTGGCATTGACGGCTCTTTGTGGACCGCCGGAGCCCAGGCTGCGGCGAGACAAGCCAAGGTGTGACAAGCCAAGGCGGGAAGCTGACATGAGCGGCGTGGGGGGTAATGCACTGTAGTGGGACGGAAGATGCTTTTCTTCTTCTTCTTCTTCTGCGTACGCAGGCTGATACTCCTGGGGACACTCCCTGTATGGACAGACAAGTATTAATCCCGTCTACCCAACAAAGGGAGTGGAGTTTTGTGTGTGTGACCGTTTTTTTTATCCCGCCATTAAGGCAGCCATACTCCATCTTCGGGGAAGGCGCATGCTATGTGTAACGTGTCATCCATACCAACGGCCAAACTGGCCTTCTCTTCCGAAAGTTGGTGATGGGATTTTACGTGTGTGCAAGATGTGCGTGCGTTCACACACGGAACCTCGGTTAATAGTCTCATTCGAAGTACTGTATGGGAAATGGAGTCAGAACTAACGTTGACTCTGAGGGAAAAATCCCCCTGCACCGAAACGGCCCGGCGGAGATTCGAACCCGCAACCCTTGGATTACGAGTCCGGGGCTCTACCAACTGAGCTATTCCGGCCCCCGGACGGAAGATGAGATGGAAAATAAAATGAATTATAATAGAAAAAATTCTCAGGTTTTTCATTAACCATTAAAATACAGTAAGTTCAATGACTTTTGATTAAAAATGGGCGATCTGACAACGAATCTACAGTTTAGTTTGTTTTTCAAGGCTTTCGAATCCGGGCCGATTTTTTTTTTTTGACAGTGGACATGACAAGGCCTGTGTACGTGACTTTGAGATAACACTCAAAGCTAGATTTATGTCAATATACGTTACAGTTGGCGGCAAAGTATTCTGAAGATAATCCTTGGAAGTAGATGTATTTAAGGAGGATACAGATTCTCAAAGTTCTTCGACAAGGTGACTTCTTTGACCTAGTCCATTGTGACTGCCAGCTTTAGATGCAGCGATTTGTGAAACAGTAAGACAGTTTGTCTCTCTTTCTGTCTTAGTCTCTCTCTCTTTCTCTCTCTCTCTCTCTCTCTCTCTTCTCTCTTCTCTCCTCTCTCTCTC
>CM031611.1:10094162-10096662 GCA_018398815.1 Conus ventricosus | reverse complement strand
GACGATCATCATTTTTAGAAATCCATGGTTAATAGATGACAAAAATTATCATAGAAAATCCATGGTTGATAGGGCGAATGTCAAGTCAGAAATCCATAGTGGATAGAGACGAGTGTCAAATCAGAAATCCATGGTTGATAGACGAGTTGAAATCAGAAATCAATGGTTGATAGAGAGTGTCAAATCAGAATCCATAGTGGATAGACGAGTGTCAAATCAGAAATCCATGGTTGATAGACGAGTGTCGAATCAGAAATCAATGGTTGATAGACGAGTGTCAAATCAGAAATCCATAGTGGATAGACGAGTGTCAAATCAGAAATCCATGGTTGATAGGGCGAGTGTCAAATCAGGAAATTCATATTGACAGACGAGTTTTCAAAACAGAAATCCATGGTTGATAGACGAGTGTCAAATCAGAAATTCATAGTTGATAGACGAGTTTCAAATCAGAAATCCATGGTTGATAGACGAGTGTCAAATCAGAAATCATAGTTGATAGACGAGTGTCAAATCAGAAATCCATGGTTGATAGACGAGTGTCAAATCAGAAATCCATGGTTGATTAACGAGTGTCAAATCAGAAATTCATATTTGATAGACGAGTGTCAAATCAGAAATCCATGGTTGATAGATGAGTGTCAAATCGGAAATCCATGGTTGATAGATGAGTGTCAAATCAGCAATCCATGGTTGATAGACGAGTATGAAATCAGAAATCCATAGACGAGTATGAAATCAGAAATCCATGGTTGATGGACGGTGAAGGTCATAAGAAATTTACGAATTTCGGAGCAAGATGCATACTAAAAAAAAAAGACTGACGAGATTACAAATAAGACATCCTGTGTTTCTTTTGTAACAATATCACTCTGCACTTCTGGCAGGTGTGTGGTCAGCTTGACGCCAAGGGGAATCAATCTGGATGCACACCATAAGCATCAGGCCCCCGGACGTCCAGTCTGGAGGCAGACTGGACACCAGAAATGTGACAACATGGCAATGCCTTTGCAGGAAGCAGAAACTAAGCATTACAGAGAGCACGTGACACTGTGTTTCTTTTAAACCGTTTGTTTTTTTTCCCTGAGGTTTTGCATTACCTCTGACTTGCATCGGAAGATAAATTTGACCCCCGCCCCCCCGCCACATTTACATTTTCTGTCCTCCGTCTCCTCCCGCACATAGACAGAGAGCACAGACAGACAGACAGACAGACAGACAGAAAGAAACACACCGACACACACACACCGACACACACACACCGACACACACACACACACACACACACACACACACACACACACACACACACACACACACACACACACACACACACACACACGCACACTGCATGCCCGAACTAACAAAGACATGCATGCTCGCAGCGCTCTCTCTTTCCCTTTCTCTCCTTCCTTCCAATAACTCTCTCTCTCTCTCTCTCTCTCTCTCTCTCTCTCTCTCTCTCCGGGTCACCTTCGTAGCCCTGCTAGGTGTCATTCTGAGGGGAGTTGAAATGACACACCTGTCGGCCTCCTCACAGATTCTGCGGTGTTTAAGTGTTTAGAGTTTATTTGAATGTGATGTTGACGAGAGAGGGAAGGAGAAAGGAGGTGAGCAAAGGGGATGGGGCTTGGGTGTGGGGGATGGGGAATCAGAAAGTCTCTTTTCTGCGATGAGCAAGGCATTAGTAGTCTCTGTCTCTCTGCCTCTGTCTCTGTCTGTCTCTCTGTCTCTGTCTCTGTCTCTGTCTCTGTCTCTCTCTCTGTCTCTCTCTCTCTCTCTCCTCTCTCTCCTCCCTCCCTCCCTCTCTCTCTCTCTCTCTCTCTCTCTCTCTCTCTCTCTCTCTCTCTCTCTCTCTCTCTCAAATGGTGTGTTAATATGATAAATGATGTGTCAAGCTCGTTAAGTGAGTTTACTTTAATGGATTGCGTGGTTTGTTTTGCATCTGCATCTGCGCTTCTACAGGGTTATGAGCCTTTTTGTGGATAAGCGCCTGCGTCTGTCTGTCTGTCTGTCTATCGGTCTGTCTGTCTGTTTCTCTCTCTCTCTCTCTCTCTCTCTCTCTCTCTCTCTCTCTCTCTCTCTCTCTCTCTCTCTTCTCGCCAGTTTGAGTGCCCCCAGTTACTCCGCCTTTAACAGCTGTCTGCCACATTGTCTTCGTCCTAAAATAAGATTGTCTTTGTATGTATTTAGCATGCACGCACACAAACATATCTCATCTCTCTCTCTCTCTCTCTCTCTCTCTCTCTCTCTCTCTCTCTCTCTCTCTCTCTCTCTCTCTCATGCGCGCGCGCCCGCACACACACGCACACACTCACACAACACACACACACACACGCACGTACACACACACACACACACACACACACACACACACACACACACACACACACACACACACACACACACACACACACACACACGCGCGCGCGCGCGCACATACTGTTACATGTCTGTCTCTCTCTTCCTGTCTTCTGTCTGTCTGCCTCTCCCTCCCTCT
>CM031611.1:10074162-10086662 GCA_018398815.1 Conus ventricosus | reverse complement strand
TCATCTACTACTACGACTACAAACTTGTACTACTTCTACTGGAGACTTCTACTACAACAAACCGCCCCCTTCCGTCCCCTCCCAAACTAACCGATCCGCTGTTCTGTTTTCAGACAACGACCGGCCAGCCGAACCGGAAGGAGGCCTGGTCAACTGCTCCTGGTACTCCAACCAGGCCTGCTGCAAGCGAACGGAAGTGACGTCCGTGTTTTCCAACTTTGAGCCGCTGCACTCTGCTACCAGGTCCTGTCGCAACCAGCTGAACTACCTCATGTGCTTCTTCTGCAGCCCGGACCAGCATCTGTGGTTCATCAACCAGTGAGTGGCCTATTTTATAAATTACATTTAAAAGTGAGATAGGTCTCCAGTTTTTTTATGTATTGCCTTGGTTTATCACCTTTAGGATAGAAGTTATAATTCCTTCTCTTTGTACACAAGATAGCTCTCCGTTTTCTGAAACTCGCATTAAAGTGCTCTTACAACAAATCCCCTAATTTCTTCCAAATACTTTAAAGAATTCTGCACTAGAACCGTCTGTGCCTGGACTTTTACTTTTTTTCATTTTACTCAGAGCATACGTAGCTTCTTCTAACGTTATTTCTCCCTCTAATCTTTCTGCGTCTGTTTCGTTTATGCAAGGGATATCATTCACTGAGTGTCTTATCTCACAATCATCTACTACAGATTCCGCATATAATGATTCATAAAATCTTTGCACTTCCCCTTGTTTGGGGGAGGTTTGTATGTGTGTGTGTGTGTGTGTGTGTGTGTGTGTGTGTGTGTGTGTGTGTGGTGTGTTTGTGCGCGCGCGCGTGTGTATGTGTGTTTGCGTGCGTGTGTGTGTGTGTGTGTGTGTGTGTGTGTGTGTGTGTGTGTGTGTGTGTGTGTGTGTGTGCGTGCGCGCGCGTGTGTGTATGTGTATGTGTTGTGTGTGTGTGCGTCTGTGTGTGTGTGTGTGTGTGTGTGTGTGTGTGTGTGTGTGTGTGTGTGCGTACGTGCGTGCGTGCGCGCGCGCGTGTGTTGTTCTTCTTCAGTTTAACGTCTTCCCGCTAAAAGTGATATCAGACGATGTGTGTGTGTGTGTGTGTGTGTGTGTGTGTGTGTGTGTGTGTGTGTGTGTTGGCGGTAACTAACCCCCTCTCCTTCTAAGTTTATTGTTGTTGTTGTTGTTGTTGTTATTTTATGATGACGTTTGAAAAATTCAATGCAGGAAGCAACTTTGAGGTGGTACGCAGTCATGTTTTTTTTTTCTTTCTTTTCTATTTTTCCCCTTTTTCTTTTCCTCTCTTTCTTTCCTTCTTTCTTTCTTGCTCGATTGTTTTCTTTCTTTCCTTATGTTCTTTTCTTCTTCTTCTTCTTCTTCTTCTTCTTCTTCTCCTCCTCCTCCTCCTCCTCCTCCTCCTCCTCCTCCTTCTTCTTCTTCTTCTTCTCTCTCTCTCTCTCTCTCTCTCTCTCTCTCTCTCTCTCTCTCTCTCTCTCTCTCTCTCTTCCTCTTTTCTTTCTTTCTTTCTTTTCTTTCTTTCTTTCTTTTCTTTCTTTCTGTTACCGTTTCATCATCCACGCCGTTGTGTGCCACGACTCCCCGTCGTTCATTCCCGTTTCCCCATAAACAGCCACAGCCAGGCCTGCCCCTTTGCTGCACCGTCACACAGTAGTCGTGGGAGAAAGCAGTCCACATCACGTCGAGAGGAGGAACCCCTCCAGAGGAATTCCTGCGCTGCTGCTGAGTCATTTCGGCAGTTGTTACTGTTATGTTTGTTTCGCTTGAGTTCTTGCATCTCTCCGATCAAACGTGTTGCGTGGCCTCAGTAGTATGCAGTCTAAAATTAGTTTTAAGTATAACAAATGTGCCTGCTCATAATCAGAAAAAAAAAGAGAAAGAAAAAAAAAGACAAGAAAGAAAGAAAGAAAGAAAGAAGAAGAAGAAAGAAGAAGAAGAAGAAGAAGAAAAAGAAGAAAGAAATGACCCTTCGCGGCAAACTCCACGAAGACCTGCTCACAGATGTTCGTCAGATGTGATTTTCTCTTTTTTTAAGTGTGTTGAAGAGGTGAATATTTTTTCGGTCCATCTCAGGTTCTGTGGAATATGAATTCAGACTCCTCCGGGTTTAGCATGCTTGAAATGAACTTCTCTTCTTAAATGCTTACATGGAATCGGTTATTATGCCATAGGAACAGCATTGATAGGGTCCCAGCGATTGACTAGGCTCGAACCAACATAAAATGAAATTAGATGAAATAGTAGCGAAAAAAAGTAACTTTCATTTTTTTGTCTTTTGTTTCCTGCTTTGAACTCTTCTACTTCTTAGTTTGTTAGAGTTTTGAATGGACTAGAAACACTGTGGTTATGTGAGTCTGATTTTTAAATTTATTTTTTTTTTTACTGTTGTTGATTTAAACGTGTGATTGGAATTAAGCTGCTTGCTCTACAACCGTAATGATGAATGAAGTTCTTCAATTCATGACTGTGTAAATATGTTTTGTGTGTATTGTGGAAAACTTCTTTTTTTAACAGTGATACAGCAGGTACAGTTATTATCTATGAAAACGATACAACAATCTTCATGGGGATAGAGTCACAAAATAATCTAATATATCTTTACTGCTTACATATCACGAGAACTTTCATGGGATAGAGTTACAAAATAATCTAATATATCTTTACTGCTTACACATTACGAAAAATGATCTCTTGAGCTGTGAGTTAACAATTAACCCCGCTGACAATAAACAATAAACAAGTAGGGTAACTCTTGCTCCCATAAGAAAACCTAACACAGAGTAACTTTTATTCAAACTGGCTCCAGCCGTGTCTCCCTGATGAGTCCGATCCAGCGGACGAAAGGCCTAGGAGCAGGCAATGTAAATAGAACTGCATTCGAGAGGGATTAAAGATGGTTCCTCAAGCAGCTAGTGAAGATTTTCATATGTATAATATATTTTCTTAATCTCATGTTCCCATTTCTTCAAAATTCAACCCCCTCCTCCCCCCCTTTAGTCCAAATCTTTGCCAAGTCATTACTGTGATGACAGAGGGTTTGTGGCCTGCGCTTTTTTTTTCCCCCACTATTAGATTGTTCGTCTTTGTATTTGTCTGACTTTATTTTAAGTTTAAAAGGCTGTGCCAGTCTTGAATAAAAGTTACTCTGTGTTAGGTTTCCTTATGGGAGCAAGAGTTACCCCACTTTTTATTGCTTACTGTTTCCCTGCCTCATTTTATTTCAGTTAACAGCTAAGGTTGTAGGTGGCGATGATTTAGTGAATCTCATGCTGTTTCTCAGGAAATTACGTTTCGTGTTCCCTGCCTCATTTCGTTTCGTTAACAGCTGAGGTTGTAGGTGATAATGGTCAGTGAATCTCATGCTGTTTCTCAGGAAACTACGGGTGTGCGCGGAGTACTGCAACTCGGGGTACGACGACTGCTTTGCTGCTGGAGTAGGTGTGCGGACGTTTGGTAAGTATGGACACACACACACACACACACACACACACACACACACACACACACACACACACACACGCACACACACACACACGCACACACACACACACACACACACACACACACACACACACACACACACACACACACACCACACACACACACACGCACACACACACACACACACACACACGCACACACCACACCACCGCACACACACACACACACATGCATGCACAAACCTATACGCACGCATGAACACACACACATATGCATACCAACACACACAAGCGTACACACACACACACCACACACACACACACACACACACACACACACACATACACACACACACACACACACACACACACACACACACACACACGCACACACACACACACACACACACACGCACACGCACGCGCAAGCTCGCACGCACGCACGCACGCACGCACGCTACGCACGCACGCACGCACGCACGCATGCACGAACGCACACACACACACACACACACACACACACACACACACACACACACACACACACACACACACACACACTCACAGACATGCGTACACACACAAACACACACTCTCTTACTCATACTTTGTCTGTCTGTCTGTCTGTCTGTCTGTCTGCCTGTCTGTCTGTCTGTCCGTCTCTCTCTCTAATTGCATTAACTCAAACACTCCTTTTAATGTACCGATGTGAAGGCGCATACAAACACATATCCACGCACAAAAAGAACACATATACACAGACAAGACAGACAGAGACAGACAGACAGAGAGACAGAAAGACAAACAGACAGGCTGACAGACAGACAGAAAGACAGACAGACAGACAGACAGACAGGCAGACAGACTGACAGTCACACACACAAACACACACACACACGCCACACACACACACACACACACACACACACACACACACACACACACACACACACACACACACATACACACACACACACACACACACGCATACACACACACACACACACACACACAGTCACACACACACACACAGAGCCCACACACACACACACACACACACACACACACACACACACACACACACACACACACACGTTCATAGACACGCACATACGCCCATTCCAAACCCCCCCCCCCCCCTCTCTGACACACACACACACACACACACACCCCACACACACACACACACACACACACACACACACACCACACACCACACACACAACACAAAATTTGCATTCACACAAGCACTTGTCTAAATGTACCGACCTAAACGTATGCATACACGCCTTTTTCTGTCTCGTTGCGTCTGTCTGACTGTCTGTCTGTTTGTCTCTAGAGCGCGCGCACACACACACACACACACACACACACACACACACACACACACACACACACACACACACACACACACATACACACACACACACACTCTGTCTGTCTGTCTGTCTGTCTGTCAGTCAGTCTCTCTTCCTCCCTCCCTCTGTCTGTCTGTCTGTCTGTCTGTCTCTCACGCATACACAATAATCCAATTATTCCAACATATGGACATGAGAGGGAAAACGTCTGTGGCCATCATGCATTCGTAAATGTTTTTGTAATTATAGTTTTTCGTTTGCCTGGTTAGAATAAGGGTTTGGTTGTGTCAGAGTTTCAAACAACGAATCATAGACTGCAGATGGCAGGACTGGGATAGCTAAATTCAAAACAACAAACGATTTTCATGATTGAGACAGCTGAAAATTTATCATGTAGACGAAGTAAAAGCATATCTGTCCGTGGACATGAATAGATTGATCAGGTCTGAAGTGACAAACTTCAGGTTTGGTGTTTCGGACACTGTTGTGGATCGTCAGAGATATAACGTTCATACAGATGGGGAATTATGTCCATTGTATAAATCTGCTAGGGAAGATGAGCTGCATTTTGTATTCTTATGGTTGTACTGTCAGATCTACGACAAAATCTTATTCCGTATAATTATTATCGACATCCAGCACTTTTCAAATAAATCTGTCTTCTGACACCAAGAAAAGAAAATGTTCGGAGGAATCTTGCTTTGTATCTGTATACAACATTTAGAAGTAGGAGTGATTTGACAGAAGTAAATGCATATGCTGTGGAGGTTATATTTATAGAGGCACACTATCTGTATAGATATGCTTTTTATATCTCACCCCCTTCAAATAGGGTTGTCGCCTTTTCTTGAATAAATTATCGTGATCGTTATCTCAAAACACGCGAACACACATGCACGCGCTCGCTTACGCACATGTGTTTACACACACACACACACACACACACACACACACACACACACACACACACACACACACACACACACACATGAACAAACAAACAAAGAAATGAACGAACAAACAAGCAAACGAACACGCGCGCGCTCCCAAGCTAGCACGCACGCAGAGATAGATATAATATATATATATATATATATATATATATATATATATATAGAGAGAGAGAGAGAGAGAGAGAGGAGAGAGAGAGAGAGACAGAGAGACAGAGAGAAAGAGACAGAGACAGAGACAGAGAGAAAGAGAGACAGAGACATAGAGAGAGACAGAGAGACAGAGACAGAGAGAGAGACAGAGAGAGACAGAGACATGGAGAGAGAGAGAGAGAGAGAGAGAGAGAGAGAGAGAGAGAGAGAGAGAGAGAGAGAAGCAGCAGCCAGACAGACAGACAGACAGAGACTGAGAGACAAAGAGAGATCCCGTGTTGTTTCTGTCGCCAGGTCAAGAATACGCCAATGGCTCAGCCTTCTGTGAGGCCCAGAACTTCGAGGTCGTGGAAGGGTCAAGCTGCTTTGAATATGACCCGGATGTCTTTGATGCAGGCGTCAAGGTCACCGTGGACTTCCTGTTGCTGTCTCTGCTGACTGCTTTGCTCTTTACATTAGTGGATGTTTCATTTTAATGAACGTCGCTAGTTTTTTTTTTCTTTTCTTTTCTTTTTCTTTTTGTATTTCTTCTTTCTTTTTTCTTTTTTTTTTTTGCTTACTTTTCTGTTCTCCTGTCACTGAGTCAATTTGCACTTGTAAGTTGTGGACTCTGAAGAGCTGTGAGTCACAATATTGGTGAACACAAATTGTTTTATAATAATAAAATAGTTATAATAATGATAATGGTGACAACATTTGAAATGATAATGTACTTACATTATTATTGTTTATATTAGTACTATAAAAATAATCATTATCATTATTGTTATTATTATTATCATCATCATTATTATGATTATTTTTACTATCCTTATTATCATTATTATTATTATTATCATCATCATCATCATTATGATTATTATTACTATCCTTATTATCATCATTATTATTATTACTATTAAAAAAAATTATTATTGTTATGATGATGATGGTTGTTGTTCCTATGATCATAAGATTTCTTTATTTTGTTGTTGTCGTTGTTGTTGTTGTTGTTGTTGTTTTACTCACTACTATTCTTGTTGCTGTTGTCAATTTCATTACTGCTATTATTGAGATAGCATTCTTGTGGACAATGTTATTGACGTGTTCATTAACTGACTGACAGGTGAAGACGGAATGGATTAGTTTCCTTGATTGTCATTTACACTGTTGTTATTTATGGGTATTGTAATATGCTTTCAACCGGTTTGGTTTTAGCATTTGTTACAACACTGTAAGCAAACAGTCATTTTTGGAATAGTTTGTATTTTGTGAACCCATCTGCAATCTGTATGCACACCTGTCCTCTGTGTGTGTGTGTGTGTGTGTGTGTGTGTGTGTGTTTGCATATGCGCTTGTATGTGGACTCGTATACAATATGTGTGTGTGTGTGTGTGTGTGTGTGTGTGTGTGTGTGTGTGTGTGTGTGTGTTTGTTTGCATGTGCGCTTGTATGTGCACTCGTATACAATATATGTGTGTGTGTGTGTGTGTGTGTGTGTGTGTGTTTTATGCGCACTTGTTTGCATGTGTATATGTTAAAGCGATTCGTCACAAAGTGCAAAAGAATAAACTTTGATGAGCGATTTTACCTGCATCATATCCTCCAGAAAAGAAAATGTAGATACAAAATAGGAAAACAATGGAGAAAAGTGCAGAGCAACTGAAAGCGTGAGTTCGTGTATACTTTTAACTCAGTGACCAAGAGGTCATAATTCTTATGTATTAGTTAAAAACAAATGCAACGTCCTTATAACACGTTCATCTGACTACATCGCAGTGCCAATGATATCCTTCTAAACCTCTGAATTTGTGCAGCAAATTGTTAGCATTAGTTCTGGACGCGTATGCCGTGTTACTTACCACAGACAGGTTGAACAATGGGTGTATTCGTTTGTTTGTTTGCATGGGAACATGGTGAAAAATAGGGAGACAATGTCTTCATCTGTGTGCCCTTTTATTTTCTACCCGTCAACAAGTTAAAACAATTAAAAACAAAGGGAGGTAATATCATGATCTGTGTGCCCTTTTATTTTCTACCCGTCAGCAAGAATAAACACATTTAAAAAGGGAGGTAAGGTCTTCAGCTATGTCCGTTTGTTTGCCCGTCAGCAGGATGAAACAATTTGACAGAAAGGGAAGTAATGTCTTCATCTGTCTGTTTGTTTGCCCGTCAGCAAGATGAAACCATTTTAAAAGGGGATAATGTCTCTTTCTTGCCCGTGAGCAACACAGTACAATTACAAAAGGGGGGCAAGGTCTTCACCTGTTTATGTTTGTTTGCTCATCTAGCAGGTTAACGTGATTGAAAAAAAGGGGGAGGTGATGGCTTTGTCTTGTCCGTTAGTTTGCCCTGCAGCAAAATAGCACGATTCGATCTATCTATCTATCTATCTATCTATCTATCTATCATCTATCTATCTATCTATCTATCATCTATCTATCTATCTATCTATCTATCTATCTGTTTCAGTTTGCCTGTCAGCAAGAGAACACGAAATAAATTCAGCTGATTTTTGTCAAACAAGATGAAAAGATGGCATGTAGTATATGACCAACCCATTTACTTCTGGTGTAATTCCGTTGTGTGAACTCCGATCCAAGAGGATTGATGGGGAGGAGGGGTTGGGGGGTGGGGGGGGGGGGGGGGGGGGGGGGGTGGGGGAGGGGGGGAGGGGGAGGGAGGGGGAATCCATGATTTATTCAGCAACATGATTCCACCTTTTCCACAGATCCTGAACAATATGAAGTTGCATTTAGCTTCGGATTAATAACCGTTTAACAAGAATATAAATCTCATGGAGTACTAAATGATGGCAGTGATATAAACGTCGGCATTTTGTCTTTTTCATCCAGCTATGGATTAATAACCGTTTATAAGAAATACAGTCTCATGGAATACTAAATCTTTGTAAAGATATGAACGTTGGCATTTGGTTTTGTCATACAGCTACGGATTAGTAACCGTTTAACAAGAAATATAATCTCACGGGAGTACTGATGTTTTTTGGTGATATATAAATGTTGGCATTCTCTTTTTTCATACAGCTACAGATTAATAACTGTTTAATAAGAAAAACGGTCTCATGGAGTACTAAATCTTTGTAGCGATATAAACGTTGGCATTTTTGTTTTTTCACACAGCTGCGGATTTATAACAGTTTATAAAGAAATGTAATCTCATGGACTTCTAAATCTTTGTAGCGATATAAACGTATACATTTCGTCCCCCCCCCCCCCCCCCCCGTCTCAATTTAAGAATGGATATGGGAAAGAACTCTTACTTCATGTAGCGGCTAAATTTTTCAAACTGACATTGCAAGTAAACTACCAAGTCCTACTCAACTGTGACTGTTTCCTAGCATGTCAATTTTTGCTTCTCCAATATCTAGGTGTTTTTAAGTAAGTTTCAATCGATTACACTTGTTTGTTTTTGCTGTTAATCCCTTACAGGTTCTTTTTTTTTTTTTACATTTGTCTGGATTTGTTTTGCTGATGACCCAGTGTCACTACATTTAAAGTTTACACGTGTATGCAAACGTCTGGGTTTTAAACGGTAAAGAAAACTTAAGTGGTGTCTCCTTTAAACAAAAATTAGTTATGCATTAAAGAGGTAATGATGCTATATCAGTTGTGATCATATATGAGAGAGAGAGAGAGAGAGAGAGAGAGAGAGAGAGAGAGAGAGAGAGAGAGAGAGAGAGAGAGAGAGAGGGGATATTTGTGTGAACTGCACACGTTTTTGACAATCTGTGTGTTGTACAAAGCAGAGGTATGTGTTTACCGAACTCATACAGTTGTATATTTTGTATTGATACTACCACATCTTGAAATCCTTTGTTTGGTTTGATGCCATTTTGAGTAAAACAGTTTTTATTGATTTTTATGTTTTATCATTATTACCATCAATGCATTTTTTGTGTGAATGTTGGTGTTATTGATGCTGATGTGAATTTGAGACTGGAAGATACAATTTGCGTGTCCAAACCCAAACCCGTTGATGGAAATTGTGAGGATAATGTTGCTGATACATAAACAACACACATTATAATTGACTCGAAATTGTTTTAAATAAATGTTAGCGAACCGCCAAGAGAATCGTGGACAAACGAGTCACAAGACAAAACACAACGCGTTTCGACATTTTAGGTCTTCTTCAGGCAAGACAAAAACAATACAACGAAAATGAAAATGAAAATATTATTTATTATTTGTTTTTGTCTTGCCTGAAGAAGACCTAAGAGGTCGAAACGCGTCGTGTTTTGTCTTGTAACTCGTTTGTCCACGATTCTCTGGCGGTTCGCTAACATTTATTTAAGATTTGTTTAGATTTCTGCCTGCAGTCGCCTCACTTTGCAGTTAGATCGAAATTGTTTGTATTTTCCCTCTAAATAATTAAAGAAAATGATATGCAGATGACATATCTTGTTTAACACATTGTCATTTCTTTGGGTATTGTTGGCTACGTTCGAATTTGAAAAAAGGACAATTCCTCCTACTCCAATCCTTCTTTTGTCCCTCCCTTCACGATCTTTTTCCTCATCAATACTTAGTGCAGACATGCCATCGTGGTACTTTTACGGGTTCTCGGCTGGAGGTTGAGGGTTTGAACACAGTCAGAATAATTTTTTTCCTTCCCTGCTAGTTGCCCCCTCACATATACTGAGTGTGCTGCAGAAAAATCGAACTTCATCCTCGTAATTGATGTGTCTTCAACTGTCACTTTAATTTCCTAACACTGTGTCTTTCGGGCCGGTTTTTTTTTCTTTTTTTTTGAGAGAAATTTTGAAAGAAAGCGTAGAAAACTGCCCACATTTGAAGTCTGAGACCAGACGGAACTCTGCTGCAGACCTTGAGGCATTTTGGTCCTGAGCGGTCATCATGACAACAAGATGTAGGTTTCTGTGGCTGTTAATTGCAGACCTTGAGGCATTTTGGTCCTGAGCGGTCATCATGACAACAAGATGTAGGTTTCTGTGGCTGTTAATTGCAGACCTTGAGGCATTTTGGTCCTGAGCGGTCATCATGACAACAAGATGTAGGTTTCTGTGGCTGTTAATTGCAGACCTTGAGGCATTTTGGTCCTGAGCGGTCATCATGACAACAAGATGTAGGTTTCTGTGGCTGTTAATTGCAGACCTTGAGGCATTTTGGTCCTGAGCGGTCATCATGACAACAAGATGTAGGTTTCTGTGGCTGTTAATTGCAGACCTTGAGGCATTTTGGTCCTGAGCGGTCATCATGACAACAAGATGTAGGTTTCTGTGGCTGTTAGGCCCCGCTGTCTAACTGACCTGTTTCCTCCCTTCAACGCCAACCCTTATGGCCAGTTCTGAGGAAAGAACTTTCCACTCATTTAGTGTACCATTTTTATGGCTTGGAAAACTGATTAAATGACGATGCATCATTATAAAATGTATCCTTTTGACGTCTACTGCAGGAAAAGCAAGTGACGTTTAAACCGAAAGGAACTGAACATGAGAGTAGGTTGGTTAAACATCGTCTTTGTTGCTGTTGTCAACAACTTCGGACTCGGATGGACATGGTGATGGACCACATCCGGAGGGGACAAGCTGGATAATTAGTACAGTCAGTAAAGGCCTTCGTAGGTGTGTGCATAAATGCTGAATCATACATATCAAGCACTCCAAAGCGCCACCACATGTTCAACAGCAAGGCTGTGTCTTCGCTGGTAGGTTGTCTGATGTGATTGGATGTCGACTGGTCCCTGAGAAAATGTCGATGCTGGGACTGCGACAATACCAATGAGACAGAATAGATTACGCACATACATACCCTTTCCCTACTCCCCTTCTACCTCCTATCATGCACGCCAGCACACACCACATACACAGACACGAACATAGAGACAGCAGACAGACAGACAGACAGACAGACAGACAGAGCGACCGACCGACAGACACACACACACACACACACACACACACACACACACACACACACACACACACACACACACCACACACAAAGAACACGTGTATGATCATCATTAGTATTTATGACTCAGAAAATAGGTTTGTAGTCTTCAGGTGGACTACCTCGTGTATTGTATGTACAATGATTGTTGTTCCCATCATCCCATCATCAAAGGAAGAGCAACATGTCGGAAAAAGGGAGACTATGATGACTTGCTTACTCGTGATGCCTTATTTCCTCTTTTATATTTTGTGCTCTAAAAAAAAAAAAGAAAAGAAAAGGTAGTTTTGATTTTTACAACGAACGTTTTATCTTTCGTGATCGGGATACGTATACTAGAACTAGTACTTGACTGTTAAAATATAAATCAAAACACAAAATTATGTCTTGGTTTGTGCGTGTTTGCGTGTGTGTGTGTGTGTGTGTGTGTGTGTGTGTGTGTGTGTGTGTGTGTGTGTGTGTGTGTGTGTGTGTGAGAGAGAGAGAGAGGAGAGAGAGAGAGAGAGAGAGAGAGAGAATGCGGGTCTGGGCAAATAAGTTGTGGGCGAAAATGCGTGGAGGTAGGTACATACCTATTTCTTCATTTCAAAGGTTGGTTTTGTAAATAATTGAGTTAATGTAGAGAGAGATAAAAATTCCTGAAGAAAGAATGCGTTGTCGGAAGAAGCAAACGCAGCAAAAGG
>CM031611.1:10046662-10049162 GCA_018398815.1 Conus ventricosus | reverse complement strand
TTTTAGGTAACTCTCACTTGTCTCTTCAAGGAAAATCATGTAAATTATTGGAAATAGCCAATTAGTCTTGCCCCTACCATCTGTGTTTTCTTCGCTTGATACTTACAAGATTATTTATTCACCTGCATCCGTTGGTTCGCTCGTTTCTTTATCATGCAAGATGACTCAAAATCCAGCCAATCCATTGGGACAAAACGTGGTGATGAGGTAGAATGTGGAACAAGGTCGGAATCCTGACATTTTGATGTGGATCGGTGAAGCGGATCCGGATCAAAGGGCGCTCTCAAATTATTCTATATTTGAGTTTGGGAAAAAAAACAAAAACAATAAGCTTTATTAAATTCGGTGAAAACACTGAATGTGGCCCGAAGGCATGGTTGTATTTTAGATTCAAACGGAGTGGATGCAGAAAATCCGCAGTCGAACGTGGTGGGTAAAGCTGTAAGAATTCAAACGAGTGGATGCAGAATCCTGTTAGCCTGAATGTAGCCCGATGTGCACAGCGGTATATCAATTCCAACGGAGTGGATGCAGAATCTGTCATTCTGATATTTAGCCTGAGGCACACGAAAACAATTCCAACGATGGAAGCAGTAATACCGTGTCACCTGAATGTAGCCCGAGGCAAGCGTATTTCAGATTCCAACGGAGTGGATGCAGAAATCCTGTCAGTCTGAATGTAGGCCCGAGGGCACAGCGGTATATCAGATTCAACGGAGTGGATGCAGAATCCTGTCAGCCTGAATGTAGCCCGAGGGCACAGCGGTATATCAGATTCCAACGGAGTGGATGCAGAAAATCCTGTCAGTCTGAACGTGGCCTGAGGGCACAGCAGTATATTAGATTCCAAACGGAGTGGACGCAGAATCCTGTCAACGTTGGCGGCACAGGTCTGCGCTCTCCCGCGTGCCCTGCTGGTCGGTTTCGTTGGGTGGGACGTCCCCCTCTTCTGCGTCTCCTCAGTACCATCACTCTTCACTCCTCATGGGGCTCCCCACTACAGACACATCCACATCCAGTGAAACAGCCTGTTGTGGAAAACGTTCTGGGAAAAGGGGGGAGGTCTGGGGTGGAGGAACAGCAAACTGCTGTTTCTGATCTCTAATTATGCAAGATGACGCCCCTCAAGTACAGTACAATGCCTTTCCCTGCTGTGTGGCTGACTGGCTGTTTAGGCCTCGTTGGACACCGTTTGAAAGAGCTCGGTTTGATTAGAACCAGAGAGTGAGATGACGTCTCAGTCACAGCAGAGAGAAAGCAATGGTCTTCACATCTCGACACTGTCCCACCCCCCCCCCTCCCACAACCCCCTTCCCCCCAGGCTAAGATTTGGCAATGACTGTGACACACAAGACAGCGGCGTTCTCTGGGATAGTTCATGTAGGTCTATACAGTAGTCAAGAGCAGTTTGTCTGGCCCCTGTCACAAAATGTTTCCAAACATCATCCATTCCGTCTCAGGTTCGGCATTAAGCAGAACACACAGGGGCTACCAAGAGCGAGTCACCATGGCGCAACCCACCAGAGGAGACACTGCGCTGTGTCTGAGTCACTTCAGTGGTGTTCAGGTGCTGCCTGTACTGATTCAACAGTTACAATCCCATGTGTGGTACTTGACCTACCCCTCCCCCCCCCCCCCAGTCCTCCCTCCGCCCTCTCCGCTACCCAGATATCAGAAGTAGCTTCAGCAGTCTTCAGACGACAAGAAAGCAACGGCGTTGTGTGTTACAGCGCGCACGTGATAACAATAGGAGTGTACTGTTACTTGGCCAAACATGTGTGGTTGTTATCAGTTAGTTTTGGATGGAAGCAGCTTTGCCAAACGTGTGTGGTTGTTATCAGTTGGGTGGAAGCAGCTTTGCCAAACATGTGTGGTTGTTATCAGTTGGTGAAGCAGTCTCTGGATGAAGCACAACAACAACAAAAGAACCCACCGCCACCACCATCGCTTCCTCCTTACCCCCCAAAAAAAAACACACACAACAACAACAAGAACCCACCGCCACCACCATCGCTTCCTCCTCCTTACCCCCCAAAAAAAACAACAACAAAAACACAACAACAAAAGAACCCAACCGCCACACCATCGCTTCCTCCTCCTTACCCCCCCACCCCCCAACACACACACACACACACCCCAAAACCCCACCCCACGCCACGCACAACGCCCACACCACACGCACACCACACACACCACACCACCACACACACACACACACACACACAACAAATTCACACGCACGCGTGTACGGACACACAAATACACGCTCACATGTCTATACACGTATCATATCTGGGCCCCCCCGCACGCACGCCACGCACCCCGCACACCCCCACCACCACACACACACAACACACAACACACCACACACACACACACAACACACACACACACACACACACACACCTCGTCTTCCCTTTAACTTCGTTGTCTATTATCACAGCATGTGGAAAAAACTTAAACCAAAGAAACACCTACAACACCTACCACCCTCACCCCC
>CM031611.1:10036662-10041662 GCA_018398815.1 Conus ventricosus | reverse complement strand
AGTATAGTAAGATAAAATAAATTAAATGAATGAAATAATTGATTAAAATAAAACAATGGATAGATAAACTAAATAGGATAGAATAATAAAGAAATGTGTGTGTGTGTGTGGGGGGGGGGGGGGGGGGGGGGGGGAGGTAGGTATGTGTCATGGATGGGTTTGTATTGTTTGTGGTGATGGTGTATAGTGTCTTTAGTAATAGTGGAATAATCTGTCCTTCACCCTTTCTTTCTGTCCGTCACATATTAATCTATTCTATTAGTACATTGACAGATCTGATACATTATAAAGTATCTATAGATTTGGACTGCAAATCAATTCAAGTTTGCGGTCCACAGCCCAGCCAGCCATGAAAGCCCATCCCAGGATTGCCACCGTGTAAAAGTTCGATCCCGTAATCTCGAGTTATGGTTAGAAAATTGACTTGCATACTGCATAGACTATTCAGACTGTTTTAAATATCTTAAATCTAAAAGTAAAAAATTCCCAATGTGTCCTACTATCTTAACAATTAACAGATATAATTTTAATAACGCAGGAAAGAACAACAATAAATCAACAAATCAAAGAAAAATACCAACAGGACTGGAATACAACATTTGGGAAAAATTTTTTTAGAAGCTGAAAGTCATTTACAATTTTTTCAATGGATAATGGCTCATAAGGTAGCAGCACGCCCCCTAAAGTTTTAGTAATTAGTGCTTTAATTTCAGAACAGTGTAGGAGTAATGCTTTATAGTAATCTGGTTTCCACATATACAATTTACATCTTTAGAAAATTTTGTTCTAAAGCATTTAGACGAAGTTCAAACATCAAAGTTATAATATGTCTGGATTTTGTATTACTAAGATATGGCAAGAGTAACTTTGAATCTGCGATAGGTTCATTTAATCCTTCTATACAATTTTGTGAATATTGACTGTTTGATGTCATCAGAATGATCAAATTCATATCAAATGGTGGTGTGTGTGTGTGTGTGTTGTGTGTGTGTGTGTGTGTGTGTGTGTGTGTGTGTGTGTGTGTGTGCGTGCGTTCGTGCGTGCGTGCGTGCGTGCGTGTGTGTGTGTGTGCGTGTGTGCGTGTGTGTGCGTGCTTTTGCGTGTGCGCGGCGCGCGCGCGCGCGCGCGCGCGCGTTGTGTGTGTGTGTGTGTGTGTTTTGTGTGTGTGTGTTGTGGTGTGGTGTGGTGTGGTGTGGTCTGTGTGAGTGTATGTGTGTGTGTAGTTTTTGGGCGCACTCTGTCTGTGGGTGTGGTGTCAGGGGAGAGAGAGGGGAGGAGAGAGCGAGAAGAAGGGGAGAGATGAGGAGAGAGAGAAAAGGAGAACAGACAGACAGACAGACAGACAGAGAGAGAGGAGACAGAGAGAGGGGGGAAAAGGAGAGAGAGAGAGAGAGAGAGAGAGAGTGAGAGACTGAGACAGAGACAGAGAGACAGAGACACAGAGAGAGAGACGAGAGAGAGAGAGAGAGAGAGAGAGAGAGAGAGTTGGGGGAGAGAGAGAGAGAGAGAGAGAGAGAGAGGGGTATTGGCGTTGATGAATTTTTATGTTTGTTTGTTTATTCTGTTCAACGCTTCACAAATACTGCTGTTTTCAGACGCCGCTTTGCAGACGGCTACTGTGACCGCACTGAAATCACTACAAAGAAAGTTACGTAAGTAAAGATGGCGATTATATTGCCGTAATGATAATAGTGGCGATGGTAAAGTCCTGCTGTACTCAGACCCCGCTTTGCAGTACGAGTACTGTGACGCACTGAAATCACCTTCACTGCAAAGGAAGTGAGCAAGTGAAGATGACGATGACATTGACCGTAATGATGATAGTGATGATGGTAATGTCAGTTAATCGAAGAAGAAGAAGAAGAAGAAGAAGAAGAAGAAGAAGAAGAAGAAGAAGAAGAAGAAGAAGAAGAAAAAGAAGAAGAAGAAGAAAGAAGAAGAGAAAGAAGAAAAAAGAAGAAGGAGAAGAAGACGACGAATATATTGAAGATGAGTGATAAATTTATGATGATAATGATGTTGATGACGATGATGACGATGTGATGAGGGATGATGATGATGACGATGATGATGAGGGATGTGATGATGATGATGATGATGTTCATCTTCATCATCTTCATCATCATCATCATCAACAACATCATCATCATCATCATCATCATCATCATCATCATCATCATCATCATCATTATCGTCATCATCATCGTCACCATCACTATCATCATCAATATCACATCATCATATAATCTTTGTCATCATCATCATCATCATCATCAGTATCACATCATACATCATCATCATCATCTTCATTCATCATCACCACCACATCACCACGATCAACCGCTTCTTTGTTCTCCATTTTATTCCCAATAATAACAGAAAATAATGCTTACTCTCAGCCGCCGCAGCTGCTATTGCTATACCATTTCTACTACTACCATTAATCTCTCAGATCTTATCTCCCCTGTTCCCCTCTCACCCTCTTTCCCCTCCCTTCCCCTTCGGGCCCCCCCCCCCCCCCCCCGCACCTCCAAACATCACATCCCCATCCTACCGCACCCCTTTTTGCCAAACCGGATTAATCCGAATGGTTTACGGCAATCTGAATTTAGGGGGGGAAACCGGACATGGGAGCTTTTCTCCCCGGGGTAGAGTTGAGATGGTGACAAATGTAGACTGAAGCCCGCATTACAGGAACGACAGACACAGACGAAGCTAGATCCCTCCAGATACAATGTCTGTTGTGTGACAGGAATGGGGGGTCATTAATGCTGCTGCTGCTACTGTTGCTGCTGCTGTTGCTTTCGGGTGTGTGCTGCTGCTGCTGCTGCTGCGCTGTGCTTTCTGTGCCTTGCTGCCTGGTAGCATCATTTGGACTGATTACTGCGCTGCGCTGTGTTGTATTGTATACAGTCGTGTTGTGGTATTGTTTTATATTGTCTTGTGTAACACTAGTGTAGTAGTGTGTTGTTTTTGATCCCGTGGGGTTAACAAATGGGTCTGTGTAATTAACCTGTTTTGATTGTTCCCGTGGGGTAAATGCGTGTGTTTTTGTAAGTGAGTGAGTGAGTGAGTGAGTGAGTGAGCGAATGGTGAGTGAATTTTGTGTGTGTGTGTGTGTGTGTGTGTGTGTGGGGTGGTGTGTGTGTGTGTGTGGTGCGCGCGCGTGCGTGCGTGCGTGCGTGCGTGCCCTGCGTGCGTGCGTGCGTGCGTGTGTTGTGTGTGTGGGTGTGTGTGTGTGTGTGTGTGTGTGTGTGTGTGTGAGTGTGTGTGTGTGTGTGTGTGGTGTGTGTGTGTGTGTGTGTGTGTGTGTGTGTTGTGTGTGTGAGAGAGGAGAGAGAGGAGAGGGGAGGGAGAGAGAGGGGAAAGAGAAAAAGAGAGAGAGGAGGAGAGAAGAGGAGAGAGAGAGGAAGAGAGAGGAGAGAGAGAGAGAGGAGAGAGAGAGAGAGAGAGAACTTTAACACAGGCAACTTCTTGGCAAGCACAAGTGTTGGCATAACTTTAAATGTGGAAGAACATAAAGATGAACGAAGCCGTTTCAGCCATTGTTTGAGCGAATTTGCTGACTGGCCACACCCATAGACATGGAATGTACAGTTTTCGGTTATTTTGTTAAATAGTAAAGAATTGAACGGTTTTCGTTTGAAAATTGTGCAGATCATCCATTTATTATTACACTGTTATTCAACTCATGAAAAATTTTACATGATGTTTTATATATTTATAATTTATAATTTATCCACACAACACACACACACACACACACACACATATATATATATATATATATATACTATACTATATATATATAATATAATTATATTATATATTTATATATATTTATTTTTATATATATCATATATGTGTGTGTGTGTGTGTGTGTGTGTGTGTGTGTTGTTTTTCTTAGTGAAAAAACACCGAATCTGCTAGTAAAGATGAAATAATGTTTTGTTTCAACTCGAAAAAATCTGTACAATAATTGCAGGAATGCCTCTCACATTTCGCATTGTTGGCGAAAAAGTTCAAAATAGTTACTTAATCGTGGAGCAGGAAACGGAAAATTGCTTGCGTCACAACCACAAAAGAGATCTATATATGTTATATACATGATACTAACATCAATGTCAAATTTATAAAATAAAAAAATGTATTATTTTGGGAATACTCTGTCAGGGAAGGAAAAGGCCAGCTGATATCATAGGTCTCCATCAATAAGATGACTTGGATTTGAACAATTTTATTCTGGGGTGGACTGATTGGACCTTACGCTGCGGAAGCTGCTGCAACCTCACCAGAACAAGCCCTAACATGGAACCCCCAAGAAAGCGAAAAAGAGGTCGGCCAAGGGAACACCTGGCGCAGGGGACCTGGAAGCAGACATCTGGAACTTGGGGATGGACTGGAACCAGCTGGGAGAAAATAGCCCAGGACAGAGATGCCTGCAGGTCCGTGATTAGGCGGCCTGTACCCCAGGAGGGGTAATAGGTGATGATGGATGATGATGATGATGATGATGATGATGTGATGATGATGATGATGATTGATGAATGATGTTGATGGTGATGATGATGATGTTGATGATGGATGATGGGACAGCGCAGAATAAAGCCTGGGGCAGGTTTGTCTGCTGTGGAAATTGGTGAGAAAGTGGAAGAGTAGAAAACGTCCCACTACACTGGCCGTTAGTCCTTCAGTTTCATTGAATATAGTCGGTCTCTTTCTGCACCCTGCACCGTGGATGGATTATGGAGAATGAGTTTAAGAAGATGGTGTGTGTGTGTGTGTGTGTGTGTGTGTGTGTTGTGTGTGGTGTGTGGGTGTGTTGTGTGATGCGTGCGTGCGTGCGTGCGATGCGTGCGTGGTAGTGATGATGCGTGCGATGCGTGTGTGTGTGTGTGTGTGTGATGTGTGTGTGTGTAGTGTGTGCGTTTGTGACTGTGTTGTGTGTGTGTGTGTGTGTGTGTTGTGTGTGTGTGTAGTGTGTGGGTGTGTGTGTGTGT
>CM031611.1:10016662-10021662 GCA_018398815.1 Conus ventricosus | reverse complement strand
AGATCGATAACAGGCTTTTCTTTGTAGCAATATGACAGGGGAAACTAAGATCGATGACAGGCTTTTCTTTGTAGCAATATGACAGGGGAAAATAAGATCGATGACAGGCTTTTCTTTGTAGCAATATGACAGGGGAATAAGATCGATGACAGGCTTTTCTTTTAGCAATTGACAGGGAAATCAGATCGATACAGGCTTTTCTTTGTAGCAATATGACAGGGGAAAATAAGATCGATGACAGGCTTTTTTTTATAGCAATATGACAGGGGAAAATAAGATCGATGACAGGCTTTTCTTTGTAGCAATATGACAGGGGAAAATAAGATCGATGACAGGCTTTTTTTATAGCAATATGACAGGGGAAAATAAGATCGATGACAGGCTTTTCTTTGTAGCAATATGACAGGGGAAAATAAGATCGATGACAGGCTTTTCTTTGTAGCAATATGACAGGGGAAAATAAGATCGATGACAGGCTTTTCTTTGTAGCAATATGACAGGGGGAAAATAAGATCGATGACAGGCTTTTCTTTGTAGCAATATGACAGGGGAAAATAAGATCGATGACAGGCTTTTCTTTGTCTTTTCTCTTCGTTTCTTTTTCTCCACCTCCCCCCTGTTTTTGTGTGTGTCAGCATTCATATTCTTAGAAAAGTGTTGATATTTCATAAAAACAACAACAACAACAAACAAACCAAACCAAAACAAACAAATAAACAAAAAATCACTTCATGTGTATTATCAATGCTAAAACTATAACTCTGCAGTGCGGTAATCTTGGTAAACAGATGCAGAAATCCGGATTTTGCAGTTGATCTGGAATTGTGCCAAGGTGCCAAGGTGCAACGGTTTTGTTTCTGGGCTACATGTCGTCTTGGTACCAAGACTGGTTAACATCGGTGCTATGCTCATTGCGTAATCATGATGCCATGTAAACCAACCAACCTTTCAACCAACCAGTATTCCAACAGACTCGGAGATTAAGAACGCTGTTCATACTGACGATAACATTCACAATAATGACAGAGCCGATGCTCACGGTGAATCTCTACTGACCTCTGAATACTTACAGGTCTTTAGAACAGAATTCCGCGTGAGGAGGGATAAGAGGGATAAATTGTTGGAGGGGTAACTTGTGAATTTGTACACCGCCCAGACTGTTCATTACGGCCAGCAAATTCGCTGACAGCTCGGCGGTGCTGAGGTGAATTGAACAACTTGTACATGTGGTGTCCACCATCTCCGCGTTTGTCTTCTCTGATTGATGGTTTTAGGAGCGGGCGAATAATTTACTACACGTTCTCAGCTTGCTCGGTTCTGATGTTGTTCGTTTTTCCTTTTCAGCTCGTTCTTGTTTCTCTTGGTGTTTTTCCCCCATCTTCTTCTCTTCTCCCACATACCGCATTTTGTTTTCACCCCGTTTCTTCCTCTCTTTCGTCTCTTCCTCCTCTCCCGTCTGCAAGCTCTTCTTCTTCTTCCCCTTCTTCATTTTTCTTTGTCATTCTTTTTTGCCTCCTCCCCATTCATTTCTTATTCTCCCTCCTTTTCTCAACTTTCTCTTTCGTCTCTTTTCTCTCCTCCTCAGTTGTTCATCTACCTCGTTGTCATCGTTTTCTCTTGCTTATCTTGCCATTACTGCTCCTCATCACCACACCTATCTTTCGCTCATTTTGTTTCACCCTCTTCTGACCTTTGTCCTCTACTTCCTTCCTTTCTTTCCTCCTACTCTGACAATCCACAGAGAACAAATCATATCAGGTCTTCATGAGGCAACCAACTAGAGGGGGCACTTCACTGCCGTTGAGGTTTTTTTTTAAAATATCTTAAACAGTTTTCTCTGTTCTAATCCAAAACACACAGGACACCTGTGACCTGCGAAGCCGCCTACAGGCAACAAGAATGCTAAGTCACAGAACCATCTTGAATGAGCGAGCTTCTGATCCATGAAGTCAGTATGCTAGCTTTTCTCTGGCATCTGACTTAACGTTTGACCTCATCTCTCGCCTCAGTTCTGGTCTCTGGCATAACCTCTGGCCGCTGATCTCAGCTCTGGCCTCAAACCATGGCTTCTGGCATCACTATTGGTTTCTGAGCTCACTTCTGACATTGCTTTTGTCTCATCCTTTAACCTCACCCCAGCCGCGTTCCTGGTCTCATCTTTATTTCTGGCCTCACATCTACCTGCAGTCTCACACTCTAGCCTGACTCTAGCTCTGATCTCACCTCTAGCCTGACTCTAGCTCTGATCTCACCTCTAGCCTGACTCTAGCTCTGATCTCACCTCTAGCCTGACTCTAGCTCTAATCTCACCTCTAGCCTGACTCTAGCTCTAATCTCACCTCTAGCCTGACTCTAGCTCTGATCTCACTCTAGCCTGACTTGCTCTAATCTCAGCTCTGGTATCCTCTCTATATCTGGCCTTATATCAGCCATTAGATTCACCTCTGGCCTCACCTGTCGCTTCATCTCTGGCCTGATGTCTCTCTCTGGTCTTGGCTTTGGCCCCACCGTCGGCATCATCTCTGACCACACCTCTACCTGTGGCCTTACCTCTGGCTCACCTTCAGCATCATCTCTGACCACACCTCTACCTGTGGCCTTACCTCTGGCTCACCTTCAGCATCACCTCTGACCACACCTCTACCTGTGGCCTTACCTCTGGCTCACCTTCAGCATCATCTCTGACCACACCTCTACCTGTGGCCTTACCTCTGGCTCACCTTCAGCATCACCTCTGACCACACCTCTACCTGTGGCCTTACCTCTGGCTCACCTTCAGCATCATCTCTGACCACACCTCTACCTGTGGCCTTACCTCTGGCTCACCTTCAGCATCACCTCTGACCACACCTCTACCTGTGGCCTTACCTCTGGCTCACCTTCAGCATCATCTCTGACCACACCTCTACCTGTGGCCTTACCTCTGACTCACCTTCAGCATCACCTCTGGGCCCAACCCCTGGCCTCTGGTTTCACCAGTGGATTCGCCTCTGGTCTCAGATCTATCTGCCTCGTATCTCAATCCTGGCTTCACCTCTGACTTCACCTTAACATTTGGCTTCGTGTCTGTCCTCACCTCTGACCTCAGCTCTACCTCTGACCTCAGCTCTACTCTGACCTCAGTTCTACCTCTGACCTCAGCTCGACCTCTGACCTCAGCCCTGGCCTAGGTCACACCATTACCTCTGCCCTCCTTTGACCTCACCTTTATTTCTACTTCTGGCGTCACATCTACCTCTGGTCTCACCTCCGGCTTCGCCTCGTGTCTTCATCCTTAGGCCTGGTCGTTGTCCTCACCTCTCGCCTCATCTCCATCTCTGGTTTCAACCTCTTGCTTCACCCCTGCTTCTGACCTAACCTCTTACTCTGACCCCCCCCCCCCCACCCTCTTTCTCCTGACGCCATCTCTACTTTTGGTCTCACCTCTATCGTTGATCTCACCTCTGGTCTCATCTCCGGCCTCACTTTAGCCTCTCACCCTTCTACTGACATCATAATCTCTACCTAGGGTTTGACCTCTGGCTTCACCTTCACCTGGGGCCCTACCTCTTGTTTTTCCAATTCTCTCTCCGGTCTCGCCTCCCGGATTCACCTCTGGTCTTAACCTCTGGCTTCTTAACTCTGCCTGTGACCTCACCCCTCCTTTTGATTTCCCTCTGACCTCATGCCTGCTTTTGATTTCACCTCTGACCTCATCCCTGCTTTTGATTTCCCCTCTGGCCTCACATCTTCCTCTGGCCTCACCTCTGGCCTCTCACCCTTACCTCAGACGTCATCTTTACCTCTGCCTCACCTCTGCTTTACCTCTACCAGAGACCGAACCTTTGACCTGTGGCCTCACCTCTGGGTCTCCTGCGCCTCTGACGTCACCTCTGGGTCTCCTGCGCTTCTGACGTCACCTCTGGTTCTCCTGTGTGCCTCTGATGTCATCTCTGGTTCTCATGTGTGCCTCTGACGTCACCTCTGGTTCTCCTGTGCCTTTGACGTGACGTCTGGTTATCCTGTGTGCCTCTGACGTCATCTCTTGGTTCTCCTGTGCCTCTGACGTCACTTCTGGTTCTCCTGTGCCTCTGACGTGACGCCTGGTTCTCCTGTGTGCCTCTGACGTGACCTCTGGCTCTCCTGTACCTTGACGTCACTTCTGGTACGTCTGTGCCTCTGACGTCACATCTGATTTTCCTGTGCCTCTGACGTCACTTCTGGTTCTCCTGTGTGCCTCTGACGTCACCTCTGGTTCTCCTGTGTGCCTCTGACGTGACGTCTGGTTCTCCTGTGTGCCTCTGACGTGATGTTGGTTCTCCTGTGCGCCTCTGACAATCACCTCTGGTTCTCTGTGTGCTCTGACGTCACCTCTGGTTCTCCTGTCTCTCTGGCCTCACCTCTGGTTCTCATGTGTCCCTGGCCTCATCTTTGGTTCTCCTGTCTCTCTGGCCTCACCTCTGGTTCTCATGTGTCCCTGGCCTCATCTTTGGTTCTCCTGTCTCTCTGGCCTCACCTCTGGTTCTCATGTGTCCCTGGCCTCATCTTTGGTTCTCAATGTCTCTCTGGCCTCACCTCTGGTTCTCATGTGTCCCTGGCCTCATCTTTGGTTCTCCTGTGTCTCTGGTCTCTCCTCTGGTTCTCCAGTGCGTCTGACGTCACCTCTGGTTCTCCTGTGCCTCTGACGTCACCTCTTGTTCTTCTGTGCCTCTGACGTCACCTCTGGTTCTTCTGTGCCTCTGGCCTCACCTCTGGTTCTTATGTGCCTCTGGCCTCTGGTTCTCCTGTGCCTATGACGTCACCTCTTGTTCTTCTGTGCCTCTGGCGTCACCTCTGGTTCTTCTGTGCCTCTGGCCTCACCTCTGGTTCTCCTGTCTCTGGCCTCTGGTTCTCCTGTGCCTCTGACGTCACCTCTGGTTCTCTATGCCTCTGATGTGACGTCTGGTTCTCCTGTGTACCTCTGACGTCACTTTTGTTCTCCTGTGTCTCTGGCCTCTCCTCTGGTTCTCCTGTGCCTCTGA
>CM031611.1:10009162-10011662 GCA_018398815.1 Conus ventricosus | reverse complement strand
AGACAGACAGGCATCAGACAGACAGAGAGATGAAATTAAATGAACTTTTATGAGAGAGAGAGAGACAGAGAGAGAGAGAGAGAGAGAGAGAGGAGAGAGAGAGAGAGAGAGAGAGAGAGAGAGAGAGAGAGAGAGAGAGAGTGAAAGAGAGAGAGAAAGAGAAAGAGAGAGAGCGAGAGAAAGGGAGAGAGAGAGAGAGCGAGAGCGAGAGCGAGAGAGAGAGAGAGAGAGAGAGAGGGGAGACAAAGATGAAGAGAAGGAGGCAGGGAGAGAATACAGTTTTCCAAAACTTGCGCAGCTCGTAATTCACTTCCCTCTCAAGAGGGCAGGGAGAGGGAATGTCAGTCTTGCTATTTGAAGAGTTTCCCAGCATCAGATGGTGAGGCACAACAATAGTCCTCCACCCTCCCTCCTGCATTATCATGATGCATCTGTAAATGCCGTGAACTGATGTCTGGATAGAGACAGACAGATACGAACGGGGCATGGGGATAACAGCGATTATAATAGCAACAAAAATCCCGCTTCACCCCTGTTTCTGTGTGACTCATATTCATTCTCCTTCAGAGGAACTTAAATAAAAAACAACAACAACAACCCCAAACATGATCATGATAATGATTAAAGTGGTTTAACGTGGTGGTGGTAGTGATGACAATGATGATGATGATGCTTCTGCTACTTCGATGATTTGCATATGAATAAATTTAAACATGAGAATTACAACACAGCAATAATGACAATAATAATAAAAAAAGCAACAACAAGAACAAGAGCAGTAATGACAAAAGCAGGAGCAGCAGCAGCAGCAGCAGCAGCAGCAGCAGCAGCAGCAGCAGCAGCAGCACAACAACAGCAATAGCAACAACAATAACAACAATGATAATGATCATAATAATAATAGCAATAATGATGATGATGATAATAATGATAATGATAATTAATGATAATAATAATGACGATGGTGATAATGATCTTTTAATGATTATGACACCAATATGAAAACAAAGGAAAACTACGGCAAACGTTGTGAATCTGATTAGAAAATAAAGAAACGCATCGACAAAACCATCACGAAATAGATGAATTAAGAATTTAGATACCATAAAACAAAAGCAAAAAAAAATCGTGCCACAATTCATTCTCATAAAATGCAAATCTGAGTAATGGAACATACTTTTTGGGAAAGAAAAAAGAAAAAAAGAGTTAGACAAGGTCACGAATAGAAGAACAAAGTGAGAGAAGACAGCAAGAAACAAGGAATCCTCGTGACATCACGCGAACAAAAAGAACAAATTAGATACATGAAACAAAAATACTGATAATACATTAGCGAACTAATCGAAGAATATAGGACGATTTGACAAACGAAATGCTAGCGTACCGAGACCAAAAGATTTCCTATATGTTCAATCTCACACAAGTTCCACGTATTAAGAAGAAAGATGTTATGTTAGATGATGAACTGCTTCAGACCGTTGGTCATGATTATTTTATATTTATAACTTATACTCAAGTAACGAAAAACTTTTAAGAAAAAAATGACTGAAAACAAAGACAGTTTAAAAAAAAAAGACAGAAGAGATTGAAAGAAACGGAAATCGTGAAACTTACTCGTCACAATGAGCAGGTTCATCTCGTAACGTCAACACTTTGATGAAGCGCAGCACACAAATACACAAATCCCTGATGGAGGGCCGACTGTTAGCGGCAGGGGGAAGGCACAGGTCTTGGAACAACACCACCACCCACTGGCTTCACAGTCGGAACAAACGCCTGAGCAGCGGCTACGAACACCGAAGGAGTAAAAAAACACCGGTTGTAGAGGTTTTTAACGTCCCTCCTCCAAAAGATTTTCCCGGGCAGAGAGAGAGAGAGAGAAAGAGAGAGAGAGAGAGGAGAGAGAGAGAGAGAGAGAGAGAGAGAGGGAGAGAGAGAGAGAATGTGTTTCTATGTTAGGAGAGAGAGAGAGAGCGAGAGAGAGAGAGAGAGAGAGAGAGAGAGAGAGGAGAGAGAGAGAGAGAGCGAGCGAGAGAGAGAGAGAGAGAGAGAGAGAGAGAGAGAGAGGAATGTGTTTCTATGTTAGGAGAGAGAGAGAGAGAGCGAGAGAGAGAGAGAGAGAGAGAGAGAGAGAGAGAGAGAGAGAGAGAGAGAGAGAGAGACAGAGAGAATGTGTTTCTATGTTAGGAGAGAGAGAGAGAGAGAGAGAGAGAGAGAGAGAGAGAGAGAGATGAGAGAGAGAGAGAGAGAGAGAGAGAGAGAGAGAGAGAGAGAGAGAGAGAGAGAGAGAGAGAGAGAGAGAGAGAACGAACGAAACGAACGAACGAATTTTATTTTCAGAGGGTAGTGGAGTAAGCATAACTGCTTTTTTACATCCAGCCCTCCGGGGCCAAAAGAAAGAAAGAAAAGATACAAATTCTGAAATTAATAATACCAAATGCAACAAACCTAATGTACAAGAGTGAACACAGACAGAGGGGTGGGATATGGTGGGGTGGGG
>CM031611.1:9997457-10008162 GCA_018398815.1 Conus ventricosus | reverse complement strand
TAGCGCAATGTCAGAAATACTGTACTTTGCTTCGGTGTCTGATGATCTGATAACACGTTTGTATTCATTAAAAGTTAGTTCATATGACAATCTGTCTTTTAATGCTCCTTGAAAGTATGGCGCATGCGCTTTTAACAACTCAAAATCTAAGGGAATGGAAAAGCGATTTCCATACGCAAAATTTACGGCTACATACTTTTTGCCGTCTTTAATATCTGCGGCGCCTATTCTATGTTTAGTGCTCTTCATTTCGATTCCTTGAAACGCAAGATCAGCCCTTTCATTCCCGGTTAGCCATAGATCAAATAGGTTAAAAATATGTCTGCATTGTGTAAAGAAAATATTTCTTGCCCCTCAATTTTATAGAAATTTTCTTAACGATTGCCCCCCCAGATTCTGTACAACAGTCCTGTTTGTGTCTGTTGTTGATTCGAGTTCTATTTTGAAAGTAAGTCGCGCAGAGCCTGGCACAATCACTTCATCTGCTCCCAGGTCTGGAAATTTGACAGTAAGAATTTGATCTGCATCAATAGTAGACGGATTATTTGGAACAGTAATATTCCGTTTATTTCCCTCACGCCAAAGGGCTCTTTCAGTCTTCTATGGGGTCAAGAATTGAACCATATGTTTGCGACATTTTATAAAAACAAAATAAAAAGTTAATTATTTAAAAACATGGCAGGAATTGAAGGCGAAGAAGATTATGATTTTCCTGATCCTGGAGACGACATGAGTGAAATGACTCCTTTGATACAACATCGCTCAACGCTCTCAATGCGCATGAAATTAACAGAAAGTAAGGTCAGATCATTTTACCAAAGTTTAGGTCAAGAACCTCCCCGAATTTATAGACCCAAATGATTTTGAATTAAAAGATGATCATTTGTCTGTGAAAAACGATCAAGGACAACTTGTTCGGCTTACAACTAAACCAGACCCATCAAAGTTTTTAGCCAAGAGTACAATTATACAAAGACTCAGTGTAAAAGATCAAATCGCCTTGGTCTTGTTAGACCGAAATTAAGGGCGGAGGCAGTTTCTAAACTTCAAAACACACTGCAGGACTCCCGACAGATAACCAAATGCAAAACATGGAACTTAAAGAATTAAATCAATCGGCAGACGAATTAATAAATGCAATAGAAGCAGAAACCAGTTTTTCAGAAGAAACAGCATTAAAGACTATACACGACTCACCGCTACCCATGCGAGAAATAGCGGCCCTTGATCATGCTTTGAGAAGCATCAGAGGCGAATTAACAAACAATTTAGCAAAACTGGGTGAAATAGATGAGCATATAAAAAGAGAAAAAGAAAAACTCGTTGAGGCTGATGACGCCAACTTAGGGCCTGATATTAAAGAAAGAATAACCCAAAGACTAAAAGATCTTGAACAAGAGAGATCAGCAAGACTAGAAGTGTTGTCTACTAACCGAGAACAATTACGAACTCAAGTGAGCAGAATAAGAGAAACTATCCAAAAAATTTTATATAAAACCCAAAACGCAGCAGAACAAAAAATCCAAACACTGTTTAGAGAGAAGGATCACATTACAGCGTTATAACGCCTTTGGATTTGAAAAAATACACGGGTAAGGGCTATTACAGGCGGGCGGGCAACCCCCAGTCCCTCCACCCCCATCGCCTCCACCTGAAAATCAGGTAAAAAAAACACTTGATCATTTTGCGGGTTTATTAAAAAATTACCCGGGTAAAGCGTGATGCTTTACCAGGTAATTGGGGGGTGTTGTTACGCTTTTGTCACTGCAGGCAAGTAGTTGGCTTTATGGCCGAGCATTTTGGGACATTTTTCTCTTAATATTGGTTAATTTTTATAAGATAAAGGCCGATAACCATCCCCAGTTAATACAACAACAATGCTGCTTTTCATTTTCAGGGCCATCGCGAACAGATCCGCGTCTTAAAAGGGCCCTTTTGGGCTTTGGACCTTGGGGATGGATGACTATTTTTGGGGGGGTCATTTTGTTTTTTACGCTTTGAATTTTTACGGCCAGAATTTTTTTCTTTTTTTTCCGACCTTCTTTCATTGCCCCACAAATTTTCTTATTGTATTTTATAGTGCCTATCGGGAGTCGGGTCAGAAGGGGGCAGCTGATAAACCAGTCCCAAACACAAAGTCACTTTCGATCTTGCGTATTGAAAATTTTTTGGTACTTTTTAATACTTAAAGGGCAAATCAACGTAAAATTAATGGCGTCCTCAAATTTGCTAAGATTGTTTTTTGGCACAAAACCATAAAAGGGATCATTATACCGATCTCTTTTGGCTGCAAACCTGCAAACACCAAACGTAATGCGAAAGAGTCGTTTATTCGTTCTTTTCCTGCTTATTTAGGCCCTTAGAAGTGTCTAAATAAATGTTGTCCAGCGTTTTATGTTTTGCTCTAGGGACCCTAGTGAACACTGTCCCGAAGAGAAAGATGTGTAAGGGGGATTCCATCATTTTTAAATACTTTCGTGCACCCCCCAAAAAAGGGGTGCCAAACCCATGATTAAGACCCAAACTTTTGTCTAAAGTCTTCTTGATTTTAAAATTGAATTTCTTTTACAGATCCTTTAAAAACCCTTTCATGCTATTCTTTTGCTAAATGGATTAAAGGGTTTTTGTCATTAGGAAATGGCGCTTCGTTCAGTTAAAAACTCGAAGGTGAAATAAAAATGAAATCTTACCTGCCCTCAAAAAGGGATCAGGATATTAAGGGGAACACATACACACCCCCCCATTTTGATGCCAAAACACACAAAGTTTTAACGGGTTCTGATAAAACTGCATCGGATGACTAAACCCACTTTCCGTGTAGTCTTTTTTAAAATAGGGGGGTTTAAGAACGCTTAATGGAAACTCCCCTTTACTTAAAAGGGTGTCAGCCTGATCAAGAAATTAAAGGGGTGCCAGTTGCTATTTTTTAAGTTTGAGTGGGCCCACAGAATTTTTTGCATCGTATTTTAAATGCATCTTTTTTTTTCTTTTAAAAAAATGTTTGAACATACAACTCAAACCGTCCTTCGTTTTAGAGCAGCGTAAGAACGATTGGGGAACCAAAAGGGTCGCACTCCATAAAAATTTTCTACAAAGTCGGGGGTTAATATATGAATCCAGGAAAATAAAAGGGTTCTAAAATTGAAAACAGGGGCCAAAGTTAGCCATTAACAATACCTATGGTTATTGGGGTTTGCTACAAAAAAGCAATGAGTAACTTTGACATTACTCCCAAACTTAAAAAGCGAACTGAAAAAAATGTTAACTTTCAACCTGAAGAAGAAGGGGTTACATTTTAAAAAAGAGCTAGCTAAAAGTAGGCTTGCACTAAAAAACATAGATTTAGAGTTACTCCAAGCAAAACTACTTATGAGGAGAAAATCCCTCGATTTTTGCATTACTTTCATTACCTATGTTCTTTTGGGACGAGCTGACACTGTTTAAAACTTATATGGGGAAGCCCTCAACGTTTTTAAGAGCTTTTCCCATCAGGGAAACTCATATTGCGATTAAAAAATTATAAAATTTTCCCTAATTTCATTTTTAAAATTAGGGGAGGGTGGGATCTTTTAATTTAAAAATTCCCGACAAAACGGGGAAAACCGTGAAAGTGATAACCTCACTTTTGTTTTGGAAAAAAATAATAATTTTCTAAAAAAAATGCGGGGGGCCAGAAAACCCGGATTTACATTAGCGCCTGTGAGGTTAAAACTTAGTTTTAAAAGCCTTGCAACGTTGGGGACTTTGAACAGAACGGGGGAAAAGGGCACTTGTAGGGTTTGAGTAACAAAAAAGGTGATTATAAACGAAAAGAGGTTGGCGAAAAAAAAAAGTTTAAACAAACCAAAAATAAAATGTGAAAAATAAGCGGGATATAATAAAATAGTTAAAACCTACAAAAAAATGGATTAGAACCAAAAAGAAGGGGACAAAAATTTGAATTCATAAGCCCATTTACTTTTTTACCGTAAAAAAAATTTTCAAAAAGCACTAACCGGCCCTTTACATTAAGTCTTATGCCAGGGGACAATTCGAAGAGATTGAAATAAAGCCGTATAGAAAAAAACAATACTCCTCCACAGAAAGAATCAGTTTTGAAAGAGCTTCTAAAAAATTACAGTTCATTCCGCAAATAAAATTTAGGAGCACTTTTAAAATGATTTTTGAAATTTCTGTTTTAAAAGATTGGGAAAAGGGGGGGGTTGTGGGCGTTATGACGTCCTTCAAAAAGAATTCTAATTAGGGCAAAACTTAGACTTTACAGTCTTAAAGTTACCGCGCATTTTTCACATGTGAGGAAATTAAGGTCATAACAACAAGAAAAAAAAACAATTTTAGTCTAAATAGAAAAATCACGAACTAATTGGTTAATCTTACACATTTGGGCCTATAGGGTTTTTATTATACTGAACAAGTTTTTGACAGAGAGAAAGATAAAACAATAACTGGATTAGAAAAATTCTGAAAAAAACAAGGAAAGCAGTTAAACTTATGACAAAAACCCCTCATTGTTCTTGATTTGGGGACAGACGGGTTGGGAAAAAAAAATTTTTTGCCCTCGACCTATTACAAACAGTTTATCGTTAAAATTTTTTGATCATATAAAATTTTTTCCCCAACACTTAAAAAGGAACAAAGCATATCATGTAGAAGTTTATATGGGGGATGAGACAATATTTAATTAATCCCACAATAAGCAGTGGTGTTTAGAACCTTTTTTAAATTTTTTTGGGGGAACGCAGCCCACATTTTTATAGAGACGTTCGGCAGAAAAGACAAGTTAAAAAAGGAAACACTTGTCAAAAATGGCTTTCACGGAAAACATGCTGGGGTAAGGGGGATTTTTTGCAAAAAAATAACTCAGTTTTAAAAGACTTTTGAGAACTTAAAACTGATTTTTTTCACATGAAAACAAAACCATTGATGAATGTTTTGCGCGAAAAAGATTTAAAAGAAAAAAATCAGGAAAAACGCAGGATTAAACAAAACTGAAATCTAAAATTTGTAAATTAGATTGAAAAAAGGGAAAACCACACTATGTATGTTTGAATAATCGTTTTTTTTTTGGTTATTGAAATCTTTCTTTTCAAGAACAGGAAAACCCCCCGTTCTAGGTCGCCCTAGCCCCGAACCTAGGGGAGGCTAGGGGGAGGTAGAATCGTGTTTTCCTGTTCTCTGCTTAATTCATTTGTTTACTATAGTTTGGGAAAAGATATGTTTTGTACTCTGTTTTTACCACCCTTTTCCTTTTTAAACTTTCCAAATGGGGGGAAACTTTTTAAAAAAATGCTCATTTAACGTAACGCTTAAACAACTCCAAAAAGAGGAAGGAGTATTTGATTTCCCAGAAAAGAGAAGCCCAAAATATATTGTTTCAGAGACACATTTTAAAACAAATCAGAAAACTTCATAAGAGCAATTGGGTTTTTAAATTTTTGCTCGGGTTCTGAGACAAATAAAAAAAGGGTTGCCCTTCTTTTTAGCAATAATTTTTTAAAATAAAAATTGTTAATGTCTTTGAGATCCTCATGGGTTATATTGTAATGAACGGAAATTTTAAAAAAAAACTTTCCTTAGCAACCCATTGGGCCCAAATAATAACGATACACCAAAATTTTTGATGGTTGGCGAACAAATTGACGCTTGCCCAATGAACATGGATTTTCACTGTGACTAATTTTGGGCCCCGGACATGAAAAAGATGTTAAAATTATGCAAGTGTAAAAATCGCCTAGGGGCCCGAAAAAAATTATTGACATGATGGTAAAATTTAATCTTTTTGATGTTTTTTGGGGAAAAGTATCCTAATACCTATCCTGTAGCATTTTTTCACATATATAAAACTCCAAAATGTAAAAGCTCAGAGGTTTTAAACCAAACTATTACATAGATTACTCCCCCCAGAATATTTTTCAGGTTAAAATTACGATTCCCCTATTTTCAACTTTTTTAATAGGAAGCAATCATTCCACACATGTTTTTGATTGTGCTATTGCAACAGATTTTTTACCGTTTTTAACATTTTCTTTAAGGGAAAAAAGTCCCCTTGTGATTCCTTCAATTGAAAAGAATTATTTTGTTCGGGGTAAAAAAAAATATTACAAAAACAAGCCCTAGATTTTTTCTGCTTTTGGGTAAATTTTTTTTTATACAAGACAAAATTTGCAAAATATACACCCAAATGTCCAGTTGTTCATAACATTTCTTAGAAACGATTGGAACAAAAAATAGTACTTTTTGAACAACACATATAAGAATTTGAAGAAATTGCTCCTTTTTCCAACTTTTTTCTTGATCTTGAAAAAAGGTTTTTTTTTTTTAACAAAACTGGATAAGCCCTAGGCTCTTTAAAAAATTTTATTTAATACTCTTTCCAAAAATTTTTTTTTATTTCTTGTTTTGGTTATTATCAAAACATGCAACTGTTTTCAATATTTATACAAAGTTACATACTTAGTCGATTCCATCAAAATTATACAAGCTGTGGGGGCATGCCGTGTAAAAAAAAAGAAAAGAAAAAGGAAGTTTGAAACCTACCTTTAGCATTCCAAAAAAGGTCCCCATCATACCTAACTTGTTTTTCCCCTCCACGTAAATTTCTACACAAAAACAAACATGATAGACAACTTCAACTGATACGCGATAAGAGTTCATGTATTTATATATGCTGTATCATCATGATAATCAACTAACAACTCTCCCCGTTCCTTTACCTGTGTGGTGTGGTGTGTGTTGTGTGTGTTGTTTGTGGGTGTGTGTGGTGTGTTGTGTGGGTGTGGGGGGGGTGTGTGTGTGTGTGGCGCCTTTTTGCCACTGTTTTTTATCGTGCTTTGAAAATGTATTGGTATGTGTTTTTTGCATTTTTATATGTCATGTTAAGTATTTTAATAGGGGTGTATGTTAGCGGTGTTGTAGATAGTCATATATACTGTGTGGATATTTTACAACTTTGTGTATGTGTGTGTGTGTGTGTGGGTTTTGTGTGTGTGTGTGTGTGTGGGGGGGGGGTGGTGTGTGGTTGTGTGTGTGGTGTGTGTGTGTGGGTGTTGTGTGGTATGTACATTGTGTGGGGCATGTTATTTTCTCAAATTCATAGACCTAGTATTACTGTTTTGTCACTAAATGTTCTGTTTTGTCATTTGTTTGTAAAGAAAAGAAAAACAACCTCCTTGTAACTATACTTTTTTTCTTTTTTTCCCCCCACCCTTCAAACGATAAAACACCAAAAAAAAATTGCCCCAAATTTTAAAAATTGTATATTTACATTATAATTCCTTATTGTTTTAACTACACACCTTACATTGTACATGTACGGACAGCTTTTCAAATTTTTTGTTTTAAAACCATTCGAAAGGGTAGTGCGTGAAAAGGGAAGAAAGTGAAGGAAATGTAGAGTGGGGGGAAGAGAGAGGGAAAAAAACTATTTAAAAAAAAAAAAAAAAAAAAAAAAAACAATTTTCCCAAAATTTTCAATACCACAAAATTGCCCTTTTCCTGTGTGTTTTAGTAATGGGTTTTTACTTCATTAAATGAAAGTAACCCTTTTTCAAAAAATTTTAACAGGGACATGTTTTAAATTTAAGGGCAACCATTTAATGCAATTCTACTTCAAGGGCGAGGAATGCATTCATTACATTTCTAGAGCCAGCATAGGCCTCAAGTTTTCCCTCACATATTTCAGCACACTTCAGAATACGTCGCCTTATCACGTTTTGGGTTTTAGTCAAGGGTAACGCAGGGAAAATTGAGGTATTATTGTGTGGGGGTGTGTGTGGGGGTTTTTTGTGGTTGTGTGTGTGGTGTGTGTGTGTGTGTGTGTGTGTGTGTGTGGTTTTGAGAAGAGAGAGAGAGAAAGGAGAGAGAGAGAGAGATGATGGGAGAGAGAGAGGAGAGAGAGAGAGAGGAGAGAGAGAGAGATGATGATGATGATGATCTTATCGCAGGGTAGACTGAAGCAAACACATGCTTTTACATCGCCCTTGCCCTTAAGGACTATTATTACTGCAGACGAAAAACTTACAAACTTTTACAACACAACATTTGTCACAACATTAAAAAGTTCATATGCATTACTTTCAGGCGTAGTGACTTTAAAGAAAAGGAACGTAAACAACAAACAAGAATATAAGAAATTGATTACAAGAAAAAAGTAAGCGACACACGATATATGAATAAGCGATCCTCCTATCGAAGGAGAGAGAGAGAGAGAGAGAAGAGAGAGAGAGAGAGAGCAGAGAGAGAGAGGAAGAGAGAAGAGAGAGAGAGAGAGAGAGATGAGAGAATTACATTCCTTTTGTAAAAGATTAACATACAACAAACTGCTAAGAATAATAAACTAAGACAATTACAATGCATCAATAATATCAACATTTGTTCTTTCTTTTACATTTATATGATGTGGTTATAAGGCAAAACGAGAACGAACAATCAATTATCAGTAAGCAGCAATAAATTCCTAGCATCAAATTTATAACATTTATTTTTCATGATGCGTGCGTGTGTGTGTGTGTGTGTGTGTGTGTGTGTGTTGTGTGTGTGTGTGTGTGTGTGTTGTGTGTGTGTGTGTGTGTGTGTGTGTGTGTGTGTGGGAGAGAGAAGAGAGAGAGGAGAGAGAGAGAGAGAGAGAGAGAGAGAGAGACAGAGACAGAGACAGAGAGAGATGCCATATTAATTACCTTCCCCCATCTTTGTTGTTTTCTCTTTACCATTCCATACACTACCCAAATTTATAATTATTAATTAAGCGACAATCCATCGAAACGCAGCCGTAGTTAACGAAGAGGAGAGAGAGAGAGAGAAGAGAGAGAGAGAGAGAGAGAGAGAGAGAAGAGATGAGAGAGAGAGAGAGAGAGAGAGAAGAGAGAGAGAGAGATATAAATCCATTTTTTCCATCCAAAATATCACATGCTAAACATTACTATAGATTTGAATAAAGAGCATATACATCAATATGATCAACAGCAATCCGGACACACATTATCACCTTGCAGTACAGTGCTCAAAGAAATAAAGTATTAAGACATCAATCAATTCGTGACAATGCTCCAATAAAACCAGCGACCACAATAGTCATTCATCATAATATGATTTCAATCATTAATATAACCAATGGTAACCATATCTCTCATTTATCATTATCTGTTTTCAAAAACATCAGTGGAAAGGAAACGGCGTATCAGTTTAATATGCAGCAAAACAGAGGGTGTGCCCTGGTAATATGTATTTTGTTCTAATGGCAATGGTCTGCGGTGAAATGTGTGATTAGTTTTTTCCCTGAAGGATTCTGTAATATGAGTACATCGGAAATGTAGTGGAAGTGAATTCCAAACACGCTACCTGAGTAAGATAAGCTTGATTTAAATGATCTATTCTAGGTGTGGGAACCTGGAATTGGTTGAATCCCTAGGGTTTATGCAAATTTGGACTGAAGAGTTTGTGGTGCTAAACCCGATGCAATTTTTTGCATTAGCTGACATTTGTTGACAGCAAACATTTCTTGTAACGGAAGAGCCCCCGCTTTAGTATAGTCCCCTTCACTAAGACTAGATGATTTTAATAGAACTGCTTTAAGTGCTCTTTTGTAGACACTCTTAAGAGGTTTCATGGCATTAGCACTAGCAGAATCAAATAGTGTTGAACAATAATTGATTGAAGAGAGAACATGTGCGTGTAGGAACAATTTCCTGGCATGAAGGTTTAAGAAATGCTTAATCTTGCACAGCTTGATATGTTTGTCTGGATATTTATTTACATAAACTGCGAAGGTGATGAGACCAAGAAAGATTATTATCAACATATACACCTAGAACTCGATGGCTATCCACCACTTCAATTTCCTGATTATTAATAAAAACAGATGGGGGTTGTGTGGTTATGTTTTGTCTTCTCTGCCTTGTTGTTATCAGCATTAGTTTTGTTTTGTTAGGATTCAGTGACATGTGATTTACATTGCACCAATTACTTAAGATATTAGCATTCTTCTGTAATGAAGTGAAAACAGCTTCAAGCTGGGGCTACTTTGTATGGACAGTGGTATACATCACAAAAGAGTTCACATGAATCCTCAATATAAAGAGGGAGATCATTTTTATAAAACTGAGAACAGCAAAGGACCTAACACAGTCCCCTGGGGAGAGAGAGAGAGAGAGAGAGAGGAGAGAGAGAGAGAGAGGAGAGAGGAGAGAGGAGGAGAGAGAGAGAGAGAGAGAGTGAGTGTGTGTGTGTGTGTGTGTGAAACATAATGCCACGCATTCTTTGCAGGTGTGGTGGTTTGTGTTGGTCGGCTTTGTACCTCTGCAGTAGCCGCGTAGTTCAGGCCATATCCATGAATACGTCACTGGGCTTTGATTTTTTCCCCAGGACCTTTGCTTTTCTTAACAATCCCCGGCAGACACACGCCTCCTTGACATCACCTGGATGTTGGCAATCGTACAGGAGCAGAACAGGCCGTCAGCTGTGGTGATGTCGGGGTGGGGTGGGGTAATGCCGGGGTGGGATGGAGCAGAACACGCCGTCAGCTTTGGTAATGTCGGGGTGGGGTGGGGTAGTCGGGGGGGGGGGGGTAAGTCGGGTGGGGTGGGGGAAGTCGGGGTGGGATGGGCAAACACGCCGTCCTTTGTAAATTTTGGGGGTGGGGGGGTAATGTCGGGGGGGGTGGAGAGAACACGCCGTCAGCTGTGGTAATGTCGGGTGGGGGGGGTAATGT
>CM031611.1:9973561-9997357 GCA_018398815.1 Conus ventricosus | reverse complement strand
GGTTCTTCTGGCCCATGCGACATGTTTTAGTACAGTTTATTATTTTATTTCCAAAACAATGTGCAGGTTATCACATTTCACGACTTTCCCTGTTTTGTCTTTGATTTTTATAATAAATGATCCGACCCTCCACAAACTAATCTTTTAAACTGTAAATTAGGGAATTGTATAATTTCATAATCGCAATATGCAGCTTTCCCTGACGGAAGAGCTCTTAAAACAGTTGAGGGCCTTCCATCATATAAGTTTTCATCAGTGCTTAGTTCGTCCAAATGAACATAGAGTAATGAATGTAATGCAAGATCGAGCGGGTTTTCTCCCTCATAAGTAGTTTTGTCTGGCACAACTCTAAATCTATGATTGTCATCTGCAAAGCCTAACATTTTAGCTAGCTCTACATCAAAAAGGTAATGTGCTACTTCTTCTTCAGGTTTGAATGTTAACATTGTTTTTAGATTTGCATTGTTAAGTTTGAGAGTAATGTCGAAATTACTCGGGAAAGACCGGAGGACACTGGGAAAGACCAGAACCAAGGGCTCTGTGGGCTGGCTCCCCACTTTGCCTTAAAAGGGGCTACAAAGTATAAAAGGAAAAGATGCTCCGGGATTCCCCAAAAGGGGGGAGAAATGATGAACCCTGGGTGCTCAACCAAATCACGACTGCAAATCCAAAGGGCTAGAACATGACCAAAGGAATACCCTTTGGGGTCTGGGGAAAGCGTTTCGTCCCACCCTGGCTGAAGATCCACGGGACAAAGATGGGGTGTAAAGATCATCTAAATAGCAGCACGCACGCTCAGCAAAAAGAGTCGGAAGAAAAGGGCCGGATTTAAACCACAGTGCAAGGACATCCACGTTTTGGGTTTCGGATGGGGAATTTGCACGGGCCCTCGAGGGGGCGCCTAAAATAAACCTCCCCGAGAAAAACAAACTAAAAGATTGGGGAAAACTGGATAAAAAAATCGCCCAAAAGACTCGATCCCCTGAAGGGGGAAAACCCCCTGGAACACAAACTAGCCACATGGGGGGCATTGTGTATGCCCAGTAGAGACCCTAGGAGTAAAATCCCCAAAGAAAAACACCCCCAAAAAGAAACCCAGACCCCAAGAAAAGTGGAAAAGATCAAGCAAAAGAAACAACCCGGGAAGCAAAAGACCGCCTGCCAGCTGAAAAAAAAAGGCTTGGAAAAACTTGGGAAACCTAAAAAAAAAACACAGGCCCTCACAAAGGGGAAATTGCGAGGAAGAGGAAGAAAAAAGAAAAGACACAAGAGCGCTTTTTCAAGACCCCTTCCAGTTTGCCAGAACACGTTTACAAAAAAATCGGGGACCCAATGTGAAAAGGATTCTTGCACATTGAGGAAAACAACTCTACCACAGAGCAAAGCCCACTCGACATTAAAGGTTGGTGGGGCCAACCAACCTGAGGAACAGTTCAATGGCAAGCCCCCCAAACGTTGGCGAAATCAAAAGGGGTCGCAAAGCCAGACCCAAATCTCACCGGGGCCAAACGGAATACCTTACCACTTTACAAGAATGTCCCAAGGTGCTGGAGTGGCCCCACGGGTTGCGCGATCGGTTTGGGAAAAACCCAAAATCGGGGCCATGGTGACGGCAGAGGGTGTGTACTCCCAAAGACAAAACTCAAGTGACTCAGCCATTCAGGAAATATCATACTGAACTCGAAGGGAAAAACTTCTTCTCTGTCATGGCAGCAAGGCACCAAGTACCTGAGGAAAACAATACTTGAGTTCATCCAAAAAGGGTGCATCCCAGGGGGCGGGCTTTGTAGAACACGCAAAATGTCTGGGACCAACCAAAAAGAAAAACAAAAAAGAGAGCCCGGAGTAGGGGGTTTTGATCTGGCAAAGCATATGGATCTGTCCCCCATAGATGAACAGTTGGCCTTGAGTGTACCATTCCCAAAGAACATCCCAATGCTCAAAAGACTTAAATGGCTTCTCAATGGGTTTCTCCCAAGGGATAACAACTGTTGGATCAACTTGGGGAAGGGGGATTGCAATGGGCTTGCAATTTCCCCCATACGTTCGTGCTGGGATGGAACTCATCTTTTTAAAGCGCAACAAACAACGGGACAAACAGACCTTGGGGATGGATACAAATCCCCCTCTCAAGGCCTTCATGGATGCATACAGTGATTTCCCAGAAACGAGACACATCATGTGCTGGAGAGGCTGGACGAATAGTTTCCCCCACCCGAATAAGTTCAAGCCCAAAAAATCACGGGGGTCTTCACTGAGAAAAGGAAAAAAGGGGGCCCAATCGGGTCTTCAGTGTTGCCAACCAGGCCATTCCAACAGTCACAGAAAACCATCAAGAGCCTTGGAAGAGTATGAGATCCTGAAAGAACACAAAGAGCAAAAGAAAACCCAAACAGAGGGGGAAGAAGGCTTTGGGACCATTGCCCTGTGGGCTCCCTGGCAAATACAAGGTCGGTGTCTGCATTTTATGCTGAACCAAGCTCCTATGGCCTCTGATGAAAGACATCGCACCACACATGGGGCAAAGGGGGCCAAAAACAACAAGTTCACAAGGAAAGGCTTGTGTCCCCCCTGTCGCTGACATCGCGCTGACTGTGCCAAGCAAGCTCAAACACCACTGAAATCCCCCCTGGAGGGAAACAAACAGGGAAGATCAGACTTCAAAGCTGTGGAGGACTCAGGGAAAAAAGGGGTAGAAGAATCAAACCCCAGCTGAAGAAGGGAAAAATGGAAATTTTAAGAGGCGATGGGTTTTGCAAAAAAAAGTCTCAAATCAAGAAATAACAGGACAACACAACAACAAAAAGGACTGGGGTGACCAAAACAATGGTGGTCAAAGGCCAAAAGGAAAAACCAAAAGAGACTGAGATTTAGGAGATGAGAAAGAAAAACCAAAAAAGACTCCAAAAAGCAGTCCACAGAGCCAGCAAGGGCAAAGGACCGTGGGGGAATGCACTCCAAAGAAAACTAACTTGGGAAAGACATTTGGGACATGGCCCCTTCAGACAGCTTCATTCTCAGGTTGCATATGCCTTCTGCCCTCAAATGCAAACCCGGGAAGTGGGGGGAAAAAAGACGATCCGCATGCCCCCCTGCCCTGAAAAGCAAAAAAATGGGGCAGTTCTAAGCTCATGTAAAATAGCCCGGGTCAAGGAAGGACACAGGGGGCAAACCAAGTGCTCAAAGGATTGAAAGTAGTCTGGGCTATACCAAAACCACAAAAGGGGCATCGGGCTCCAAAAAGCCCCCGCAACATTCTTTACGGCAGGAGCGCAAAACAGGCCAAAACAACGTGCCACCGAAACACAGGGGGAGCTGCTGATGGGGCGATGCTGGGGGTGCACTGCGACCCCCCGAAAGAAAGTCACCCCCGAGATCATCAAAGAGTGGCATGAGACCAGAATAGTAGTCCCTCTAAGTAGCCAAGCAGCTATCAGATCGAACTCACGGTGCCATTGAGAAAAAATGGAGGGAGCCAAACTACAAGCTGAAAAATTGCTGACTGGCAAACACCTGAGGGAAAAAAAGCTATCAGGTCAAAGTCCCCACTGCAAAAAAGGAGCCTAGGGATTTGTAGAACGTCTGCATACAGCCTCATGAAACAGCTCTCAGTTGCAGGGAAGGAAAAAACCAAGAGCCCTGAAGCAATGGCAGAAGCGGCAGAGAGGTGTTCAAGCTGGATCTGTCAAAAGGCGGAACAAAAGTGAACTTCATAAGACTAATTTCCCTACTATATATCAGGTGTCCCTGTGGCTCTGTGGTTTTAAAGCGCGATCATTAATTAGAAAAATGACATGTCCCAGAGGGTCATGGGTTTTTTCGAATCCCAGCCATGGCTCTGTCCAAGATGGGGAAAAAAAAAAAAAAAAGGCAGCAGAGGGACATCCGGAGCATGAACCGGGGTGTGGCCCCAACCCCCCCTAGAGTGTCTGGATATAAGGGGCCGAAACACTTGCTTTGAAGGGGGCTCTCTTTCTGAGACTCTCCTGACTGCCACGCTCTCCACGAGTTTCTTTCTACTTCTTTTTTTAGCGAACAAAACCCGAATAACCATCAGGTATGGTTAACCGCTAACTTCCACCCTTCCCTTCTTTATTAACTTTTAGAACTGCATTATTTTTCTTGGATTTCAGTTATATTAAACCATACAACTTTGTAGAATATTTCATGAGCGCTACATTTTGGCCCCGCAATTGTTATTCAATAGCAATGTTCTAAAAACGAAGGGCGGTCTTGGTTGTTATTGTTTACAAACATTTTTTTGAACAAAATAAAAAATGGAGAGCGAGTTCAAATATACTGATGCAAAATATTCTGTGGGCGCACTACAATCTTAAAAATATAGCAACTGATACGCTTGAAATTTGCTGTGACCCCGACTTCCTCTTTTCATAAAAAGGTGAGACTCCATTGAAGAAGCTATCTTAACCCCCCTATTGAAAACGACCACATTCAAGAAAGCGTGGTTTTAGTCATCGATGCAGTTTTATCAGAACCAGTTAAACTTTGCTGTGTTTTGAGTGCGCATCAACTGGTGTGAGTGTCCGTATGCCGATCATTATCACCATATCCTTGGTGAGGTCAGTGTACATATTTCATTTCTATTACAACCTTCAGACGTATTTTGACTGAACTGCAAGCTCCATTACCAAATGACAAACCATATAATCCATCTTCAGCAACAGAATAGACATGAAGCTTTGTGAAAGGATCTGTAACGATTCAATATTAACATCAAGACAGGGCTTTTAGACAAAAGTTAATCATAATCATGGCCTAGGCGACCTTTATTTTCGGGGCACGCACAGAAAGTATAACTATGACTGGCATCCTCCTTTCAAATCTTTCTTTTTTGGCACAACTGTGAGCCCGGGTCCTACAGCAAGAGCATAAAACAGCATGGACAACATTTATCTAGACAACTTCTAATGGCCTAACTAGACGGGAAATAACGAATAAACGACTCTATTCGTAGTTTTTTCTTACGTTTGGTGTTTGCTATCGGTCGCAAGCACTGGCAAGATCGAGCATACTGATCCTTCAACTGCTTTGACGCACAAAAACATATATAGCAAATTTTCGAGGACGCCATTAATTCTACAGTTGATTTGCCTCTAGTATTCAAAGGTACAAACATGTTTACAATAGGCACGCAAGATCGAAAGTAAACTTTGCTGTTGGCATCTGGTTTATCTGCTGCCTTCTGACCTCAACTCCCAGATAGGTACAATAATAATATAAAATGAAATTCTATAGCAGCAATGAACAGAAGGTTGGGAAAACGACATAAATTCTGAGCCAGAATATTACAAACAATAAAAGAACCGCCCAAGATAAGTCAACCAATCCCCCGAAGTCCAAACCCCCAAAGTCATTGAAACTCACAAAGCTTGCGGACTCTGTTTCTCTCTCGATGACCATGAATATGAATAACAGCGTTGTTTCTTGGATTAACTGGCATAGGATTTACTTGGTCTTTATCTTACTAAATATAACTACCCAACCTAATTACAAAACTAATGTCCAAAGTGCTCGACATATAGCCAACTAACTTTGCCCGCAGTAGACAAAAGCCAGCTAACAATACCCCTCAATATTCTGGTAAAGCGTTCACCGGCTATTACCACTAATTTTTTTAATAAACAGCAAGATGATCAAGCTTGTTTTTTTACACCATGAATTATCAGGCGGTAGGCGATGGCGGCGGAGGCACTGAACTTTGCACCGCCGCCTGTAATAGCCAAACACCCCAATGTACTATTGCAAATCCTAAGGCTGTTTATAACGCTTAGCTAAGTGGACTCCTTGCTCTCTAAACAGTGTTCGAAGTCGTTCTGCAGTGTTGTGTCCTTCATATAAAATTTTTCGATAGTTTCTCTAATTCTATTTCACTTGAGTTCGTAATTGGTCTCGGTTTAGTAGTCAGCGCTTCTAGCTTGCTGATCTTTCCTTGTTTCAAGATTTTTTAGTCTTTGTCCTTATTCTTTCTTTAATATCAGGCCCTAAGTTGGCGTCATCAGTCCCTCAACGAGTTTTTCTTTTTCTCTTTTTATATGCTCTCTAGTTCAACTAGTTTTGGCTAAATTGTTTGTTTAATTCGCCTTTGATGGCTCTTAAAGCATGATCAAAGGCCGCTATTTCTCGCATGGGCAGCGGGGATCGTGTATACTTTAATGCTGTATTCTTCTGAAAAACTGGTTCTGCTTGCTATTAGCATTTATTATTCCATCTTGCCGATGATTTAATTCTTCAAGTTCCATGTTTTGTATTTGGCTACTGTTGGGAGTTCCTGCAGTGTGTTTTTGAAGTTTTAAAACTGCCTCCGCCCTTAATTTCGGTCCTAACAAGACCAAGGCGATTTTGATCTTTCACACGATCGTTGTATACTTGGGGGGGGGGGGGGGGGGGGGGGGGGGGGGGGGGGGGGGGGGGGGGGGTACTCTTGGGCTAAAAACTTTTGATGGGTCTGGGTTAGTTAACCTAAACAAGTTGTCCTTGGTCGTTTTTTACAACAAATGATCATCTTTTAATTCAAAATCATTGGGTCTATAAATTCGGGAGGTTCTTTAACCTAACTTTCGTAAAATGAATTAACCTTACTTTCTGTTAATTCATGCATGCCGCATTGAAGTAGCGTTGAGCGATGCTGTAGTAAAGGAATCAGATTTCACCTCATGTCGTTCTCCAAGAATCAAAAACATCATAATCTTCCTTGCATCTTCAATGCCTGCCATGGTTTTTAAATTAATTAATAAATTTTTTTTTTGTTTATAAAAAAATGTCACAACACATGGCTCGAGTTCCTTTGACCCGCATAGAAACTGAAAGAACCCTTTGGCGTGAAGGGAAATAAGCGGACTATTACTGTTTCCAAATAATCCATCTACTAATTGATGCAGATCAAATTCTAACTGTCAAATTTCCAGACCTAGGACAAATGACGTGATTGTGCCAGGCACTGCGCGTCCTTATTCAAAATAGCGCTCGCTTCAACAACAGACCCAACAGTACAGTTGTACAGAATCGGGACCGGCAATCGTTAAAAAATTCTATAAAACCTTGAATGGCAAGAATATTTTTCTGTACACCATGCAGACTTATTTTTAAAACCAATTCTGATCTATGGCTAACCGGGACTGAAAAGGCTGACTTTGCGTTCAAGGAATAGAAAATGAAGAAGCACTAAAACATAGAATAGGTGCCGAGATACTAAAGACGGCAAATAAGTATGCGGCCTGTAAATTTAGCGTTTGGAAATCCGCTTTTCCATTCCCTTAATTTTTGAGTTGATAAAAGCGCATGCCCATACTTTCAAGGAGCCTAAAAGACAAGATTGTCAGATGAACTAACTTTATAATGATACAAACGGTTATCAAATCAGCAGAAACACCGAAGCAAAGTACACAGCAGTTCTGACATCTAGTTAGAGTTTGACGTTGTTAGCAACCCTAATTTAGCAAGGCTGATTGAACAACAATATCAGTCAAAATTAGCAATATATTACGAAAGAGTGATTCATCATACAACATATCCTAAAGCAGGGCAGACACTATATGGAATTTTAGTTTTAGCGTCTCAGCAAGATCGCTTAAAGGTATTTTATTGCTGTGTGAAGATGAAGAACCATTCAAAAGAGGAAGTGAAAAGTTTTTTAATCCAAAAATAACGAAAGTACAATGTTCGATTGAGGGCAGTCCTAACCAAATCTATGCTAGCGGGCTTAAACCTTATCAGCATTTTGACAAATAAGAAAACTGTTGGAGGTTGGGAGTGTATAAAGCCAACAGTTGACCTAGTGGCTAAAGATCTACACCTTCACAGTTGTAAGACTGATGATTTAATTAACAACAAATACGGTTTATGGATTGACCTAAGTCACGGAGGATAATCAGTTAACATGGAAGCGGGAGAACTGTGAGAGACGTAAGAAACATTCAATTGATAAAGAAAAAGAAGCCGATAAACGCTTTAATGTACATTTGTTTTTAATATATGATGCGGCAGCAGAATATTGAAAATATCAGATTAAAAGGATATAACAATACTAAATTATTTTTATTTTATAAAAAGCATGTCTGGTTTAAACATTATCCAAATGTGCCTACAGCGACCGCCAAGAGAAGAGATAGCAGGCAATTACAGCCTGTTATAGAAACCCCTGAAAGTAAAAACCTCATATTAACAAACATACACAAATGCAACAAAAACTAGAGCAGGACCTTTTCAAATACAGCAAAACAACGAAGTATTCTGCTGCCTATAAGCTGTTACATATGTAATACTGGAGCATCGACTATAAGCGCACTATCAGCAGGAAACGAGTGTTGGTACTCTGACAACGGGCATAGCCGCACCCGCACTTGCCTATAGGCGTTTGTTCTTTAGCCTCGGCCTGTTTCATTAGCTGTAGGTGCTGCTACAAAAAACAAAAAAACTAAACTTCAAAAGCACACAGCATGGTTTCAACCCTAATAGACCGCTAAACTTAGTTCCTTTTAAGCTGAATATAAATAAAGCGCTAGTTTGAACTCAAACATCACGATGAAGAATTTAATCGTTTACAGCTGATTTTGATGACTACAAAAGACAAAAGTATGATCTTCAAAGAAAGGCGGACAAGTTTTTCGCTCACAGCCAACCCCGATCAGATAAAAAAGGAATGCTTAAAAAAAGTAAACGAAACATTAAACTCTGTTCTAAAAGCTCACAATAATCAACACTAAAAGTGTTATTTAATACTTTAGATTATGAGTTCCAAGCACAAAAGACCGTTGTTATTGATTTCTGATAATATTTTTTTTAATTTAAATAAATATTTTGAGTAGAAAAGAACTCAACAGGCTAAGATATATGTAGGACAGACGAATTTTTTGAAGCAATGCAAGAAAATTTAATCAAGAGCACTGAATGATATTGAATTTAGACTCATGAACCAGCAAGCGTACGGCAAGCGTTGGTCATGCTATTTTCTCAGTTCCGGGTAAACAACAATAACCCCACCAGTTAAAGTAATGTTAGCTGTTTATAATCGACTATGTAACAATAAATGAAGAAAACCTAAAGTCTGGTCTCGACTAACAACAGACATTCTTTCTCATAACGACTTAACTCCCGGTTGGGCAGCGAAACTGCTTACACAGTTTGACTGCTGCCCGCTGAAGAAGCCAAAATGAGAAAGGCTCTGGTTGTCAGAGGCGAAGTCTTAGAGATCAGATTAAAACAGTCTAATATGCACCGATTGAGGCAAAGACACAAATTACACACCTCCAGCATTAGTCGCAAAAAAAGCAGTTCTAAACATAAAGAATACGACCACAAATGTTTTATGTGGTGTGTATTCTTGCAAGGCTGCATTACCCCGCAAAAACGCAAGAGTAGTGTCTAACTATCGCCCTTACATCAATGATCTTAACTTTAGTGGAATATCCTTTCTGTAGTGTAGATTTCAAATTGATCAGTTTGAAGAACATAACAAACCATAACTGTGTAATGTCAACACAAGGATGAGGAAACAGATTTGGTGGCCATTAAAGTGTCCAAGAACAGTCCAACGATTGGCGAGCCAGACAAAAATCATGTAGACTTACTACTGAGTTTTCACCAGCAGGGCTGCCACATTAAACATTGATACGAACAATGAGTATACTAATGCAGCATACATACAAAAGATGGGTCACAAACAAGAATTCTGCAGAAAATGTTTAACAATAATGCCATCTTTCAAAGCCGCAAGCGAACATAAAAAACATTTTATCGGCCCAGTTGACTGTAATACAGGAACTAATTACGCCCCCAGAAGGCAGTAAAGTTAGTTTTAAGAACTGGAAACGGATGCAAAATTCTCCATACGTATTTACGCAGACTTTCAATCACTCCATTGTCCTTATGAAGGGCAGCGCCACAAAAACTTCGAAAACAGTCTTAATGAGTAATCATCAGATTGTTCATTGCCTTCATTGTTGTCAGGTCGGATGGCGCTTCATTCAACGCCAGAATTATACAGGGGACTCATATGCGTCTATAAGATTTTTAACAGCGCATTCAGCAAGTGCTAATGACATTCCTAATATCTGAATTTATCTGAAATCATAACTGACTCCGTGAAGATCAACAGCAGTGATGACTCAGCCAATCACTGTTGGATTTGTGGTTTAGGCCTCTCATCAACGCAGCGAATCCAACAGTAAGAGACCAAGATCAACAAAAGCGGAAAGTTCAGAGGAGCTGCGCACAACAATGCAATCTACAACTAAAGTTTGATCCTAAGCATGGAGCTTCCCCCATCTTCCTTTCATAACTGCGAGGTTACGATCTCACTTATATTGCAACAGATAGTTGCACACCAACGCCTTCAGGTAACATGCATTGCGACAGTCATCAGAAAAAGTAAATTTGCTTTAAATCTAAATAACAGTCTTTTATGACTCTATGCACACATGAAGTGTTCATTAGAGCACTACTAAGTCCTTAAAGTCCTGCCCAATAACGGAAGAATATTTTGACCCAACCTTGTTAGAAAGGGCGTTTACCCATATGAGTACTGAACATTAGGGAAAGGTTTGAACGAAGATATCACTTCACCAAAAGGCGCCGTTCTTTCTAGTCCTTAGGGAAAGGACATCAGCGAGTCCGATCCCACATGCTCAAGATGCGTGGCAAGAAGTTAGATTGTAAAACGATGGGAGACTAACAAGACTCATATCTTAATGCCGATGTATGTTGTTGGCGGACGTTTTGAAAATTATAGAAAGACCTGCATGAAACAATATAGCCAGAATCCCGCGCATTACCTTTCTGCGCCGGATGAGTTGGGACGCTTTCTTAAAAGTACTGGAGTACCGATTGATTTATTGTCAGATTTACCAATGATTCAGATGATTGAAAACGGAGTTGCGTGGATGAATTAGTATGGCGTCGCATCATTACTGTAAAGCAAACAACAAAGACCTAGATGACTATGATTCCGAGTAAAAGGCTAACTATCCTCATGTATTTAGATGCCAAAATCTGTATGGATGGCTATGGCGCAATCGCTTACCCATTACGCAACTTAAAAGTACACAGGCGGCGATCCAATAATATTCAAAAGGCATTAAAGTGGTTGGGTAGTTTAACGCCTGATCAGCAAGCGCGTCTTCATTCTAGAAGTTGACTTAGAAATATCCTCATGACCCTCATGACCTGCATAAAGACTAATCCATTAGCATCAGAAAGCCTAAAAGATTGATCCAAGAGAGCCCCCTCAACTTGGCCTAATCTTCGAGGCAAAAAAAATTATGGGTCTGTCATTACAGACTTTCTACAATTTTTATTTAAGCATGGTTTAAAGTTAACAGCTGTCCCCATCGTATAATTGCTTTCGATCAGAACAGTTCATGAAACCATACATCATAAGAACACTGATCTCAGAACTAAATCCACAGATGCTTCAGAAAAAAGACTTATTTCAAGATGATAACAACTGCTGTTTGGAAGGAGACTATGGAGAATCCGCACAAGCGCAAAGACGTTCCAAATTGGTCACCAGAGAGAATGAAGGAGAGGGGAAAGCGAAAGCAATAAGCTACTTCAAAACCTAATTATCAGGACTTCAGAAATTTCATGATTAGCTTTTTGGTATAATGAAATGAAAAAAAGAAAGTCAAATTAGCCCAAACCTTATTTATTGGGTTTACTGTTTAGAATTATCAAAGCTTTTGATGTTAGAGTTTCTTTATGACTACTTTAAGCCCTCGTATCCTGAGTCCAGAGTATTTTACACAGATACAGACGTTTTGTTATAGATATTCCCTTTACTGAAGACATCTATAAAGACATGGAAATGGAAGCACTAAAGGACATGGGGGATGGTATGATACATCTGATTACCCAAAGATCGCCTTTGCATTCAATTACTAACAGAAGGTTTTTTAGGAAAGATAAGGATGAATTATCTGGAAAGGTGATCAAGGATTTGTTGGTTTAAGGTAAAAAATGTACAGTATTTCGAGCCAGGAGAAAATCATTAAGAAAGCAAAGGGAATATCTCGCAGCGTTGTGCAGTCAAACATATCACATGACAACTACAAAGAAGCAATTTTTTGGCAATAAGACTTTTCATCATGACAACGTAAAACTGCGATCTAATCTACATGAGAAACAACACAAAAGTTGTAACAAAGAAGTCTTAGATAAACAAACACAAAACGGGGTTTGTTAATCCGGGGTTTTCATATCATCGGGCACTGGAGGACCGCATAAACAGGGGTTTTATATTTTTTCATCACTTTTATTATAAAAATCAATCAAAAGCTTCATCCTTTTCCCTTTTAAAACTTTTCTATGTTTGATTAAACGGAGTTGGGAATTTTTTTTTGTATTATTTAAAGGAATTTTTTTCCCCCCCTTTTTGGGGGGTTTGAGTTTTTAGGGATCTGGGGATTTAGCATGCTTTGTTTTAATTCAAAAATTTTTTCCCTTAAAAAAACTTTAAACCACGCCGAAATGTTTCCCGCATCTTTTTTCAAGGTTTTTTCCCTTCGCCATTCTTTTTTTCGTTTCTGCCCCTTCCTTTGAGCTTTCCTTTTTAAAAACTCAAATATTTTACTTTTTTTTAAATTTTAAAGGGGAAACTGTGTCGGTGGGATTATCTGCATTTCTTCCTTCAAAAAAAGATCTTTTGGGAGCGGGTTTTTTTGTTGGGGCAGTTTCTCGTAAATAATAACAGGGGCGGATTCTTTTTTTTTTTTTTCCAAATTTTTTTATTTTTTTTTTTTTAAAAAATTTTTTTTTTGGGGAAAAACCTCCAAACGGGAAACCCGGTTCCCCTGTTGGAGTGTCCCCTTCTGCTTCCCCCCGGTAAATAAAGGTCCCTTTACTTTAAAACCCAAAAGGGGTTTAAAGTTTGCGGGTTTTGTACTGGAGTCTTCCCCAACTTTTGGGGGTTTTCGGGGATTGTTTTGAAAGGGTTTTTTTAGGCCTTTTTAAATTCTTCATTATTCATTGCGCGCAAAATGGGGCAACTTTTTCCCCTTTTCTTGTTGCGAGTTTTTGTCAATCAGCTCTCTTTTTGATTCGGGTAGGGGGGAAAAGTTTTCGGCAAACCTGTTTTTTTAAAGGTTTTCAAACAAAAGCCTGTGATCTGTGAACCCCCCGGAAAGGGCCCCTTTTAAATGGTAATTCCTTTTTTTTAACCCAAAAATTTGGTTCACGGGCCCTTTAAAAATTCTTTCCATCATAAAATTAAATTCATGCGAGGAAAAGGGTTAGCGGCCTCGTTGATATATTTTTTTGGGGGGCAACGCCCCAGAAAGAACACTCTTTTGTTTTAAGGGTTTTCCCGCATCTTTGTATCTTGAACCCATGTAAATGCTGTGAGTGCGTATTAAAATCTTTTCGTCAAACCCTTTATCAGAGGGTAAATATAAAAGATTTTTTTGATGGGTTTCTTTTGGGGTTTTGTTTTAAACAAGTGTGGTCTCTGTATTCGTTAGGGGCGGGAAAAATTTAAATTTGCCAAATCGCTTGTTTAGAAAAACCATTCCTTTGTTTTTTGTTCCTGACTCCTGCCGTTTGGGGGAAGTTTTTTTAATTGCTGTACCCCTTTTCCAAAACCTTTGGGCGAATAATAGTTTTTTTCCCCATTTTTTATTCACCAATTTTTGTGCAAAAAAATTTACAGACGGTCTTTTACCAACGAAAAATTTAAACCCCCATTTCTTGTTTTTTTTGGGGGGGGGGATGGGGGGAAAAAAGGGTCACAAAATTTTTGGGGTGGGGAAAGGGTTTTCGATTGGTTTGCCTTTAAAAATTTAATATTTTTTATTGCTTGACCCAACTTTTTTTAAATTGGAACTGCATCCCCCCCTGTCTTTTCAGGGGCCATTTAAAAAATCAAAACTGCTAAAGGGGCCCTTGCTTTTCATAGGCGCCCCTTGTGCAGCTGCTAGTTCCCCATAGCTTTGTTAGGTTTTTTTTCTCCCCCGCCGTAATCCCGCAGTTTCTAAATCAAAATTTAAATTCCGCTAAAAGCAACCATTCACCAAAAAGCGCCCCCAAAACTTTATTGCAGTAAAAGAATTTTTTTTTAAATGTTTTTTTTTTCTTACTTTTTTATATTGTCGGGAATTATTCCTTGCTTAACTAGAAAATCTTTCGTAGAAAAACAAAGTTTTGCAATGTTTGCAATTTTTTTGGCTAAACCCCCTTCAAAGCCCTAGTTTGCCAAGATCTCCCGGTTTAAATTTTCTTAACGGGCTTTTACCAAGCATTGGAGTACCCTAAAATTTAGCCCTTTCCCCAATAACACCCGGGAAATGGTAAAAAAAGGTTGCAACATTTTTTTTTGGGTTTGCTAAATTTTTAAAAAATAAAAAAAATTTAAATAATTTTTTAAAAAACATAACAGTGATGATCCCCTTTCAGCTACGGGGGCAGCCAAAACCTTCCTGAACTTTGAATGACCAAGCTATGACCAAGCTTTTATGCCCAAAAAGGAGAGGCTGTATTTTTTGGCAGAATGGGGAAAAACAAAACAGTTCCTGGGAAAATAAATTTTCAGCATAGAAAAATTTTAACAGATTCCCCCCACAAGACATTTTAAAGTATCATAACGGGAAAGAGGCGCAGTTTGGGGTCGAGAAGGGTTTAAAAAGCGTTGGGCAAAATTTTTTCTTGGGTTTGTACACAAAAAAGGTCATTTAGTTTTGCCCCCATTGTTTTCTGAACAAGACCCTTTACGTATGTTTTAACGCAAGACCCCTTTTTAAAAAAGGGCTTTAAAGAGCCTCTGGGGATGTGATCTATACTAAAAGATTTGGAACATTTTTTATCGTTTTTAAATTTCAGGGGGTTTAAATTTAACTTTTTTTTCATATAGATTTTTTTTCCCCCTTCAAAATGAGCGAGTTTGGAAAAAACATCAGAACCAGGAAACATTGAATCGGTGGGGGAAAGAAAACCAAGCCAAAAAAATCAGCAAAAAACACTAAAAAAAACCAAAGGTGGGGGCCAGTGAAAAAAATGTCCCCATCCGGGCGTGGGTTTAAAAAGGAAAAAAATTTTGCAGAGTGGAACAGACAAAAAAAAATTTAATGGGTTTAAAAGAAAATTTTAAACCCTTAAAAACTTTAAAAACCCCTAAAGCCAGAACAAGTTTTTTCAATTTCCAAACTATAAAAATCCAGGGGATTCAAAAAGGGCCCCCAAAACTTTTATGGAATAAATTTAACTTAAAACTGTTGCCATTTTTGGGGCCATTGCTGGTTGGGGGGGAGGGTTTTTACGGTTTTAAAATATATAAAAAACGCGGCAAAAAAAAAAAGCAACCCCAAAAAAAATTGGGAAACCCTTAAATACAGAGAAAGACAAAAGCCCGCCAAAACCGCCAAAAACAAAACATCATTTTGATCCCTTTCAAAAGGAATTTAAAATTTTAAAAATTAATTTTAAATTTTTTTAATAAAAATTTTTTCCCGGGGGTATTTTAAAAAAGAAAAAGTAAATAAATAAAGACCTTGGGGTCTATAAAAGACATTTCCTTTGAAACCCGACTTGTAACAATGCGGTTGCTTCGGATGTAAAAAATTTTATTAAAAACAAAAGGGGGAAAAAGCTGGGAAGCATTCTCAACAATTTACCCCGTTTTTTGAGGCGGTGTTGTACTTATTAGGCATTTTCTAATTTTAAGGGTAAAAACAAAAGAAGTATTTTTTTTTATAAATTTAAGATAACTGAATAAGAACTTGGTTGAAATTTGAGGTTTACTTTGTTATGATCTTTGGTTAACTTGGGGATGACTTAGGTTGACTTAATCAAGAAAATTATTAAAACTTGAAGTAATTTTAAATTAAAAAAATTAATTAATAACTTGGGGGGGAACTTGATCAAGAAAAATTTTAAATTAAAAGGGCTTGGGGGGACTTTTTTAAGGGCCTGGGGTGACTTAATTAAAGGGGCTTGGGGGGGGGGCTTAATTAAGGGCTTGGGGGGACTTAAAAAAGGCTTGGGGTTAGCTTGGGGTGAAAGGGGTTTTTAAATTTCCTCAAAGTGGAAGGGCTGCCCAAAAAAAGTGGAAAATGGAGGGGCCCCTTTCTTTGACTGAACAGGCTGCCCCTTTCGCTGGAGTAGTGTTTTGTTGCCCGGCTAGCCTCCAAAAAGCGTTTTGTAAAAACCGCCCCCTGGGGGAAGGCATATCTTTTTGGGGAATAGTTGCTTCCTTCGCTGGGCCCGACACAAAAACTTTAAAAAATTGCTGTTTTTGTGCGCGCTGTTGGGGTGTGTGTTTTAAAAAAAATAAAGCGCCCACTTGTAAAGGCCAAAGTACTGGGCTATCGGGGAAGAAAAGGAGTTTATAACTGTTTTGTGCGGGAGGGCATAAAATTATGAGAAGAAGCACAACATGTTTCTGAAAGAAAAAAATCAATTTTTTCAAAACCCAGGGTAGACTACTTTTTGCTTGGGGCTCAAATACTGGAAAAAAAATTTTTTAAAATTTTTAACGCATTTTGGTGAGAGAGCAGCAAAAAAATTTTAAAAAAAAGAAAGAAAAAATTACCAAAAAAAAAGGTCAGTTTCAGCTCAATAAAAAAAAACAAAATTTTAACAAAAATAAAAGTCTACATTATTTGTCTGGTGAAGATTTATTAAACAGCCTTAAAAAATCCAAAACAGAAAAACGTTTAAGGGAAATGTTTTAAAACGTTATCCCAGTCTTTGATTTAACACAAAAAAAAGCTGAAAAATTGAAAAAAAAAAACTAAGGGGGCCAAAAATGCACTTGGCTTACTAAATTTAAAGCGGGCCCTTTAACAGTTTTTAGTTATGGGAAAAAGGCTTTCAAAAAATTGTTTAACCAAAAAAAAGAGGGGAAATTTTAAAAAATTTGTTACAAGTCATTTGAAGAATTACTCCTTTCCCCCCGTGGAAATTTAAAAAACTGAGAAAGACCCTCAGGGAAATCCTTTTAAAAATTTTCCAGAATCGGGAAATTGACAATTTCTATAAAAAACAAGCCATGGTTGACGCCAAAAAAAACAACTGCTCTGAAAACCCACGCCAGTTTTTAGCAGTCGACTGGATGTGAAGAAAGGGATGTTCAATTTTTTTGGTTTTTGGCCTTTTTCAGCTAATTTTCTGTCTTTCTTGTCTTTCTCTGAATATTTATTTAAACCCTTTTAAAATTTCCGTTTGTTACCAGCACGTTAACGCACCCCAAAAGTTACAAACCCCCCAACAGAAAAATAACAAGCCATACCCGCCAACATGACGGGAAAAGGTTGTAGCATTGTTTTGGGGGTCGTCCCCCCCCCCATTGACAACTAATTGACGTGTGCCTGTGTTTCTGTGTAAACGAAGCCCTCTTTTCCCGCGTTTGGGTCTTTAAGGGGCCCCACTTTTAAAAAAGGATCGGTTTTTAACCCAATGGCGGGGGCTCTGCCCCCGTATTTGATATGGAAAATCCTTTGGTGGTGGGGGGTTGGGGTTTAGCGACTGTGCTTTTCCCCCCACGTACTCTTTCGAGGTGCGTTCAGCCCCTGCTAAGGGGGGAAAAAAACCTTCACGTAAAGTCTGTTTGTAGAATTTAAACTTTTTTTTTTTTTACTTGTCCGAGAAAAGGGGAAAAAGGGGGCTTTTAGGCACCTTTTTGCCCCAAAAAATTGGGGGGAGGGCAAAGTGGGCCCGGGTTGGTTTAAAATTTCTGTTCTCTCCCAACCCCTTTTTAAACTATCACCCCAGTGTCACCCTTGACCACATTTGTTTTTTGAAATTTCATACTCACAAATTTTTTTTGGGGGCCTCGTTTTTCTAGTAAGCCACTTTAATATTTTCCTTTCAAATAGTGGGATGGGGGGAAAAGATTCATATCACTAAACTTCATGCGATGGAGCGTCACATGCCTTGATGTGAGGCTACGTCACATGACATTCATGATTTGACATAAATGAGTACTAATTGACAGGGATTGTCTGAAAGATGCATAAAATTATAGAAAGTATATGACTCTAATTTCGCATGCCAATCCTGTTGAAAACAATCTACAAGTCTCTGTTTAAAAGTTGCCATAAACATACTTATATTTCCGACCCCTTGAGCTTCCCAGACTACTCCAAACCCAAGTCTATACAAAACATTTCTAATTTTACATGCCCAAGTTTGATAGTTTTGACTCTGTAGGCTGAGTAGCATATGGTAAGCTTTCTTTGGATATCTATTGTCATCCATGTAAACAAGGCGTAACCAGAACTTTATACATTTCAAATTCGTTGTAACATACAGGGGGTATCTGACTGTTTCGCCATATATCAAATGTTTAGGCGATTTGGGGTTAACACCCATCAATCGTTTTAATGCAAACAAGTGGACCTTCTCGATTAATTCTTGATTTTCAACTAAACCCCATATTTCATATCCATAAGTCAGGATCGGCTGTATTTGGCTATCAAAAAGCTTAAAAAAGATCTTAGGTGAGTGTTCACCAATGGACCACAACATTCTTATCAATGCTACTGTTCCCTTCTTGGCTCTTTCTGCAAGATCAGACATTGTATACACAAAACTCAATCTTGTTGACACATAAATGCCCAGGTACTTGTACATGTTCACAATTTTAAGTTCATTTCCATTAAAACACCATTTTTCATTCGCCGCCCAGTGTCCGCCGTTACGAAAAATAACAACATTTGATTTTTCCATATTTGCAATACGACCCAGGCGTTCTGCTGTATCAGACAGGATATTCAGCTGTGTCTGAAGGCCAATGATGCTGTCAGATGTTAATGTCACGTCATCAGCAAATAACAGTATCAATATTTGTATAAAGTCTGGGGACAACTGGATACCATGCCGGCCAAAATTAACTACGTCTTTGTGGAGCTCATTTATGAATAATGAGAAAAGAACTGGTGAACACACCTCTCCCTGCTTCAAGCCTCGAGGGCACATAAATACATCAGTTAATTCATCATGGACACGTACCGTTGCTTTAACGACATGATAAATCGATCTTAGAGCATTAAATATCTTGCCTTGCAATCCAGACTTGCGTAAAACAGCCCATAATTTCCCTCTGCACACAGTGTCGAAAGCTTTGCGGAAATCTATAAATGCCACGTAAAGTTTTCTATGCCTCAAAAGTTGCTTTTGAGCCATAGCGAACATAGTGAAAACATGGTCTGCTGTGGAATAACCTTCCCTAAACCCAGCTTGCTCCTCGCCAAAAATACCATTTACATCAATCCATCTTGAGATACGTTTGTTTAATATAAACTGTACAGTTTACTACAAATATTAAGAAGCGAGATTCCTCGATAATTGTCAGGAATATTTAAGTCACCCTTTTTATGCAGGGGCTGGATAATTGACAAGGACCATTCATCTGGAAACAGTCCATGATCAAACAGGTAGTTAAAGAATTTCAATAGGAAAGGCAAAATATGTTCTATACCATTTTTATAAAACTCTCCTATGAGACCATACGGACCTGCAGCTTTTCGGCTTTTGAGTGCTCGTACTGCCTCCCGAATTTCTCCTGTAGTGATTGCCTCATTCAGTGTGTCACAGTTAAATGTGACTTGGGCTGCATCATGAGCGTCAAAATTAGCATCTTCATTACCCTCAATGCTACCATCATCGCTACGGTCATTGCCACTGGCGTTGAAAACATTGGTGAAATGCTCGAACCATTCAGTTTTAGTTATTGTGTTTTGTCCACTAACTGAGGGTGATGCAGAACGGACCGTATCCCAAAACTTTCTTGGATTATTCAAATTGTCGTGCAAGGAATGCAAAACATTTTCCTTGTAAGATTTCTTTTTACATTCAAGTAGCTCTTTGTACTGCCTTCTTTTCTCAGAATAAGCTATTCTGTCGGTATCGAGGTGAGATCTGCCCAACTGGTGCAGTTTCCTGCGCAAAAGAGTCCTAGTCTGTTTACATTCAAGATCGTACCATCTTTTTCTCTTTTCTGACCCAACATGTATAGTTTTTTTCATACATTCACCAGCATATGTAAAGCATTCGTTGAATTTGCTTAGTGCTTGATTTATATCAATTTCAATAAGTGACACAGCTTCGTCCATGATATTTTTGACATTTTCATTATGCATCAGGTCAGAGAACGTTTCATACTTGTTCTCGTCCCATTTATACATACATACTGAAACGACTTTATGGGTGAAATCAAGTTTTGGGAGAACCGCATCAGCAAATACATTTAAAGATATTTCGATCGCCGCATGCTTCGATTCAACCATAGGAACAACGTTAAAACAATCACATCTGTCTAGCAACCGGTTTGAAATCAAACAGTAATCCACAACACTACATCCAGTTGCAGATATATATGTATATTCCCCTGAAAAAGACTTCGATTCCAATCCGTTCAAGATACAAAGCTGATACTGGTCACATACAGATAGTAACAAGCGACCAAAGGGGTTGACTATCCGTTCAAGATACAAAGCTGATACTGGTCACATACAGATAGTAACAAGCGACCAAAGGGGTTGACTATGCTATCTGAAGACGTACGTAATCTATCATGGGAATTAGTTGCATCCTCCGTGTCCACAGGTGCTCGTAAATCATAAAATTCGTTTGATATGTTGCTTTTTTGTGAATTTAGGGAACCAGTTCGTGAGTTTAAATCTCCACAAATCATAATTGGAACATTATTATATTCTTTTCCAAGATCGAGCAAGCAGTCTTCCAACAGACTAACACCATTATAAATGTCCGTTTCCTGGTAATAAGGCGAGTTTTCAGGGGGAATGTAAACTCCAATTACCAAGCAATCAGACATGGTTCCCATGAGCTGGCGGGACACTTTCAGAATAACAATATTGTCCATTTCACATTCAACTCTACGTACATATTTACTAAGTGATTTTCGAACAAGGAAAACAACACCTCCTGATAGACGACCATGTACACTGTCTGATACTTTAATACCAGGTGAAACATATGCTACATGTGAAGGAGCTAAATGATCAGGAAATGTGTGGGGAAAAGTTTCCAATAAGAGGACAAAGTCATACTTTGCAACAAAATGGGGTAAATCAAGTTCATTCGCAATCCTCCATATGCCTTCTACATTAAATGACACAAAACGTAGTCTCTGATGTGTACTGACGAACAAGGCTGATTCAACAGCACTGTCAGAGCGGTCACACTGAGTCACTGCGGACAGTGGAGAGTCATTATCATCGACACTAATGACGGCATGCACATTATCATCATGACAGTTGCTACATTTCACATCAGAGTTATCGTCGAGTTCAAAACAGTTTGAGATTTGTAGTGTCACTATTAAGTCGGTAAAAGGATCAAAGCTAGGGCGATGGCCTGATTGCTATGTCACACAACTGGAATTCGGCATGCCAGAATTTTGAGTTGGTGTGTTCCGGTGCCAGTCCTTGGGAAGTGTTGCTTGGCTGGACGCAGAGAGAGCAGACCTCTGGTTTCTGGTTCGCACAGGTGTCGCCGGGGGCGGCTGATTGCAATCAGAATGTGGCTGTCCCACCAAACGTGACCTCCCTCGTCCCCTCCCTCCACTGGCATCTTTCTTTGCCGTTGATGACTGCTCCGTCGGAGTCCTCAGAGGAGAGCCCCGACCATGACCACGGGGAGGCAATGAGAACGGCTGGAAGCTGGTACCCTCCTCGGCAGTTGCGTTGGCCCGGTGCTGCACTCCGCCTGATGTTGTGTCCTGCGTGTGATCCTCGGAGAGACCGGCGTCGTCGGCATCTTCTGAGAGAGAGAGAGAGAGAGAGAGAGAGAGAGAGAGAGAGAAGAGAGAGAGAGAGAGAGAGAGAGAGAGAGAGAGAGAGAGAGAGGGAGAGAGAGAGAGAGAGAGAGCGATGATGATGATGATGATGATGATGATGATGATGATGATGATGATGATGATGATGATGATGATGATGACGCTTCAAAAGCAAGGGGGGAAACACACATCAACAGACCGAGGGACAGACAGACCACTGGATAAACATGGAACCCCACCTCCAATTCCAGCTCACTGCATTTCAAGCCGTATTGTTCACGCCTGTTACTACCCCCCTTCGCTTCTCGGACAGAGAAAGACCTGAGCAGGGGGCACCGACGCCTGAACACGTGCAGTGAAGGCAAGTTCTCTGAACAACAAGACCAAGAGCTGCTGGAGAGTGTGGCACTTGTAATGGAGGACTGGGAACACTCTGCCTGGATCTGTTTTGTCTGTGAAAGGGTGTTGTGGATGGGGTGATAGGGCCGTGGATGTGTGTGTGTGTGTGGGGGGGGGGTTACATATGTGTGTGTATGTGAGTGTGTATGTGTGTGAGTGTGTGTGTGTGTGTGTGTGTGTGTGTGTGTGTGTGTGTGTGTGTGTGTGTGAGTGTGTGTGTGTGTGTGTGTGTGTGGTGTGTGTGTACATGTGTGTGTGTGTGTGTGTGTGTGTGTGTGTGTGTGTGTGTGTGTGTGTGTGTGTGTGTGTGTACATCTGTCTGTTTACATTGTGTGTACATGTGTGTGTACGAGTGTGCGTGTGTGTGTATGTGAACACACACGTGTGTGTGCGTGTGTGTGTGTATGTGTGTGTGTGTGTGTGTGTGTGTGTGTGTGTGTGTGTGTGTGTGTGTGTGTGTGTGTGTGTGTGTGTGTGTGTGTGATATAGTTTAACTTTTTGTTTCATTTAAAGTGATGTTACACTCTGAGCGTCTGTGTGCATGTGTGTGTGGTGGGGAGGAGGGGTGCGCGCGTGCAATGCTTTTGTATATATGATGGTGTTCAGTGTAATATCCTTCCATTGAGGGTGATCTTACACATGTGTGTGTGTGCTCGCGCGCGCGCGCGCGTGTGTGTGTGTGTGTGTGTGTGTGTGTGTGTGTGTGTGTGTGTGTGTGTGTGTGTGTGGAATTCATCAACAATGAGAACTTCATTCAACCATCCCAAATCTGCCTCCCGTTCTCATCCCATAACAATGGGCTAATGTGTGGTCTTTTACAACTAATAAATTGACATGTGTGTGTGTGTGTGTGTGTGTGTGTGTGTGTGTGTGTGTGTGTGTGTGTGTGTGTGTGTGTGTGTGTGAGTGTGTGTGAGCGTGTGTGTGTGTGTGTGTGTGTGTGTGTGTGTGTGTGTGTGTGTGTGTGTGCAAAGTTTAAACCGATTTGGAATGTTTCCCAAAGATCCCATTGTCGTGGAAACTACCCCTAAAGGAACCATAACGACAGAGCGTACCGTGCTCAGGCTCGGCAGATAAACCACTGGCGGCACAATCTGTTACCGTTGCATAAAATCAAGACTCCAGAATTAAAGTTGGCTTTTAGCATAAGCGCTTTGGTGCAGTGGCTAGCATGCTGAGTTCTTGGATGGGTTTTGGGTTTAATTCCCACTGGAGCCATTTTGTTTGAGGGATTTTTCTGCCTCGACAGACTCTAAGCCAGAGTTGAGATGGCTATGGATCAGTTTGGAAGAGTAAAACCAGACAGTCAAGTTTTATCTACTTAATCGACGTGTCTCTGAGAATAGTTCTCACATTTCCTAACACTGCAGGTGTCTACATACCTCGGGCCCAGTTGACGTTTGGAAATTATGAAAGTAACCACAGACTACACATTCCCATGCGGTGTCAGATGAAAGTGGGAAATAAGTATTATCATATAATACACACACACACACACATACACACGCGCGCGCGCGCGCTCACACACACACACGAACACACACACGCACGCACACACACACACACACACACACACACACACACACACACACACACACACACACACACACACACACACACACACACATGCGCGTAACACACACACACACACACAC
>CM031611.1:9958561-9963561 GCA_018398815.1 Conus ventricosus | reverse complement strand
TGTTAACACATCTCTCTGTTTCCATGTGGTATCGCCCCTCTATGTTGTCACATCCCTGTGTCCTTACATGTTAACACATCTCTCTGTTTCCATGTGGTATCGCCCCTCTATGTTGTCACATCCCTGTGTCCTTACATGTTAACACATCTCTCTGTTTCCATGTGGTATCGCCCCTCTATGTGTCACATCCCTGTGTCCTTACATGTTAACACATCTCTCTGTTCCATGTGGTATCGCCCCTCTATGTTGTCACATCCCTGTGTCCTTACATGTTAACACATCTCTCTGTTTCCATGTGGTATCGCCCCTCTATGTTGTCACATCCCTGTGTCCTTACATGTTAACACATCTCTCTGTTTCCATGTGGTATCGCCCCTCTATGGTGTCACATCCCTGTGTCCTTACATGTTAACACATCTCTCTGTTTCCATGTGGTATCGCCCCTCTATTTTGTCACATCCCTGTGTCCTTACATGTTAACACATCTCTCTGTTTCCATGTGGTATCGCCCCTCTATGGTGTCACATCCCTGTGTCCTTACATGTTAACACATCTCTCTGTTTCCATGTGGTATCGCCCCTCTATGTTGTCACATCCCTGTGTCTTACATGTTAACACATCTCTCTGTTTCCATGTGGTATCGCCCCTCTATGTTGTCACATCCCTGTGTCCTTACATGTTAACACATCTCTCTGTTTCCATGTGGTATCGCCCCTCTATGGTGTCACATCCCTGTGTCCTTACATGTTAACACATCTCTCTGTTTCCATGTGGTATCGCCCCTCTATGGTGTCACATCCCTGTGTCCTTACATGTTAACACATCTCTCTGTTTCCATGTGGTATCGCACCTCTATGGTGTCACATCCCTATGTCCTTACATGTTAACACATCTCTCTGTTTCCATGTGGTATCGCACCTCTATGGTGTTACATCCCTGTGTCCTTACATGTTAACACTTTTATGTTTCCATGTGTTACCGCCCCTCTATGTTCTCACACCCCTATGTTCCCACATCTTTATTATCCCACTTCTCTTTCTTTCCCCGTCTCTATGTTCCCACATCTCTGTCTTCCCATATCCCCATGTTCCTACAATGGTTGGAACACAGATATTTGGAAATTTGGAAAATCGAATCTAAAAACGTTCCCTAGTATGATGAAGAACTGAGAGGACAGTTTCAAAATAATGATTCCATACAGACTGTCTGGCATCGCCTCAGTCTGCCAGATTCGAGTCGGTTACAAAAATGACGTCTTTGTCGAGGTGTTGTAAAAGACAGTCCCACTCCCCCGTCCATGGTCTTTCGATCAGTGCTTCGTGAGGCGTGTCTGGAATGGCGGGCATTTGGTGACGTGGAACTCTCCCCACAGTCGTTCACTCTCTATCGTAGTTTGGAATCAGTGGTTGGTGATCCCTTCTTGCCCCCCCCCCCCCCCCCCCCCCCTCCGAATGCCTCAGTCTTCTCTCACCGTCCATTGTACGATAGTCTGGCAGGGACGAGGTGCGTCCTGTTTAGGTCTCGCTGGCAGATGTCTTGGCTAATAGAGGTTGAATCTAGTTGCAAAGTGAGGCGACTGCAGGCGCAAATCTATACACATTTTATATGTAGTTAATAGGGAATCACCATGAACAACGTAGACAAACGAATCACATGAGAAAACGCGACGCGTTTCGACCTCGTAGGTTTTCTTCAGGCAAGATACAAGACACTCAGGACAACGAAAATGGACGAGCCATCACTGATCTTCATTCATTTCAGCGCAAGATGGGCGTTGAATCGAGGAGGTTGATGCCTCAGAATAACAGTGACCCATTCCACCTGCCAAGATACCGATGTTAGGATACGGGGCGTCTCCTTCAAACAAAGCTCTGCAGAATGTCGCTGAGAAGTCTTGGGTGTCCAGCGTGGCCAGTGGACAGCGCTGCCTCGCGTGTTAGGTCGTGCCGATGGTACCTGAATCCATTGTAAATCAATACTCTCCCGCTGCCATTTCCTGACAATAGTCCGGCCGCCATGTTTACGCCATAAACTTGTTATCAATAAACGGATCTTCCAAGACGTCTCTGTACATGATGATCTCAGCACACGAACAAACCAACATTTAAACAAGATGCAAAGCATATAAACGTTCTCCCAGTAAGTAGTAGTACAAAAACAAAACAAAACAAAAAAAAACAAAATATATATATCAGTCACTATAGTACTTTCTCCCCTTTTAGTGGTAGAAATTTTGTATGTAAGAGAAAAGAAAACACAACTGCTCTCCCCGGCGAGGAAAGGAACTCGGGTCACCCGTGTGACAGGCGGGGACACTATCCACTACACTACCGAGGTGCTTACAAACGTTAGTTACACTTAAGCTTATAAACCGTCATTGCTTAAACTCTACATCACAAAATTATCATTTATAGCCGTTAGTAACGGCTATTCTGGTAAAATAAAATATCGGACATCATCCGTGACCCATACTGAACATATCTACAAATTTTCAGAAAGATCGGTCCAGCCGTTTTGTCTGGAGCGAGTGGAACACATTTTGACCACGGACAAACAGACACACAGACAGCATTTCTTCGTTTGCATTGTAAAGTACTCCCTGTTCTATGAGAACTTGGGGTACAAAAACCACTGCACAGACAGGTGCTGATGTAGATTCTCTCCCTTGACAGTTTTCTCCCTCCCTCCCCGTCTTGACGGGGTGGAATAATTGTTGCGGAATAAATCGTGCAAACGTTTTGCTTTCTTTTCGTCAAGTCCATTCGGATGAAATCATTTCTGTCTGCAAGGGAGAAGACTCATTCGCGTACAAGGTCTGCATTTGGTCAATGTTACAAATAGACCACCCCTCCTCCTCTCACTCTAACAACCTGCCGTACATCCTCAAACTCTCTCTCTCTCTCTCTCTCTCTCTCTCTCTCTCTCTCTCTCTCTCTCTCTCTCTCTCTCTCTCTCTCTCTCTCTCTCTCTCTCTTCACACACACACACACACACATGCACACACACACTCACGCACGCACACACACACACACACACACACACACACACACACACACACACACACACACACACACACACACGCACGCACACGCACGCACGCACACACACACACACACACACACACACACACACATACACACACACACACACACACACACACACACACACACACACACACACACACACACAATTCACATATAATCACATGTATACACAACCATGCATGCATACATCGCATGCACATACAAATGCACAGCACATGCACTAACACACACACACACACACACACACACACACACACACACACACACACACACACACACACACACACCACACACACACACACACACACACACACATACACACACACACTCGTCAGCAAATGAAAGGCAACTCCCCTCCCCCCCCCCTCCCCACTCCCAACTCCATCTTGTCCCGCTTTTAAAATAATCATAGAACAGCACAAATGTACGTCCTCATCCTCTTCTCCATATCCTGCTTTTACAACATGTTGTGAGAGAACAGTTCCTTTCTAACCCCCCCCCCCCCCCATCTCCTCCCTGCACCCCCCCCTCCAAATGTGCAGGACGTCTTCCTCCCCCCCCCCCCCCCCCCTCCCCCCTCTTGCTCCTTCCCCCTCCTCCCTGTGTCACAATTTCGTGTCGCAGTCACGCCTAAGATTCCTGTCTCTCTGTGTCCAAAGACGTTCTATGCCCTGCCACCGCCATCGTTTTACCCATCTACCTTTAGAGTGAAGATCCCATGTGCATTCCATGTCTTGGTTGGACTTGCATGATATTGACACAAACATTTTACAGCAGTTGCATGAAACTGTCAGAGATCTCCCTGACGCGATCTTGAGTTCTGAAAGAGAAAACATTTTCATCGTGGAAAGATTTAACAAATTCGAGTTTTAATGTATTTTAAAGAATTGTGAATGAATGACTTGTGGGTTGATTTTAACGTGGCGATGGCCCTGATATGGCCCTTTGTGGTCGGCTGGGCTATAAGCAACATTACCTTACCTTACCTTATGACGTTTTCTCCTTCTTCTTCCGCTGAAAGAGAACCCCATCCCCCACATCATCCCCCACACCATCCCCCTCAACACCCAGGCTCTCATTGGGTGCTCCCTTCCTCTGATATAACTCATCCGGCCCTGGCTGTAGCAGTTCCAGTTCGAAGTGGGAGGAGAGTAGTAGTCAGTGGTGGTGGTGGGGCCGTAGGGACGGTAGTGGTCAGTGGCGGTGGTGGGGCCGTAGGGACAGTAATGGTCAGTGGCGGTGGTGGGGCCGTAGGAACAATAATGGTCAGTGGTGGTGGTGGGGCCGTAGGGACGGCAGTGGTCAGTGGTGGTTGTGGGGCCGTAGGGATGGTAGTGGTCAGTGGCGGTGGTGGGGCCGTAGGGACAGTACTGGTCAGTGGTGGTGGTGGGGCCGTAGGGACAGTAGTGGTCAGTGGCGGTGGTGGGGCCGTAGGGATAGTAGTGGTCAGTGGTGGTGGTGGGGCCGTAGGGACAGTAATGGTCAGTGGCGGTGGTGGGGCCGTAGGGACAGTACTGGTCAGTGGTGGTGGTGGGGCCGTAGGGACAGTAGTGGTCAGTGGCGGTGGTGGGGCCGTAGGGACAGTAGTGGTCAGTGGTGGTGGTGGGGCCGTAGGGACGGTAGTAGTGGTCATGGTGGTGGTGGGGCGGTAGTGACGGTAGTGGTCAGTGGTGGTGGTGGGCCGTAGGGACGGTAGTGGTCAGTGGCGGTGGTGGGGCCGTAGGGATGGTAGTGGTCAGTGGCGGTGGTGGGGCCGTAGGGACAGTAGTGGTCAGTGGTGGTGGTGGGGCCGTAGGGACGGTAGTGGTCAGTGGCGTTGGTGGGGCGGTAGTGACGGTAGTGGTCAGTGGCGGTGGTGGGGCGGTAGTGACGGTAGTGGTCAGTGGTGGTGGTGGGGCCGTAGGGACGGTAGTGGTCAGTGGCGGTGGTATGGCCGTAGGGACGGTAGTGGTCAGT
>CM031611.1:9951061-9956061 GCA_018398815.1 Conus ventricosus | reverse complement strand
GACAGACCAGACCAAGGGACAGACAGACAGACCAGTGGTTAAACATGGAACCCCACCTCCAATTCCAGCTCACTGCATCTCAAGCCGTATTGTTCACCCCTGTCACTACCCCCCTTCGCTTCTCTGACAGAGAAAGACCCGAGCAGGGGGCACCGACGCCTGAACACGTGCAGTGAAGGCAACTTCTCTGAACAACAAGACCAAGAGCTGCTGGAGAGTGTGGCACTTGTAAGTGGGAGGACTGGGAACCAAGTAGGAGGACTGGGAACACTCTGCCTGGATACAAATTGGCTTAAGGCTGTGTCAAACCAACTGACATAGGCTAGAACACTAAGGCTACATCAAAACGTTGTTGTGCTTAGCACAAACACATTACCCCTCCTCCCCCCCCCCATCCCCCCCCTTTTTTTTTTCTTCCCACCTCACCGCCCCCCCCCCCCCCCCCCCCCACCCCCCGATCATACCTTATCACCCATTTATCTTCCATCCCCTTCCCTCCCTAACATTACCCACACACTTTCACAACTACCCACGCATAACTACCACTACCTCTTTCAAAAAGACCCAAGTGGTTGAAATGCATCGTGTCTTGTCATGTGCTTTGTTTGTCAATGTCATTGGCGGTAAGAAACAAACTCTATTTTTAAATTTTAACACATTTCTGTTTTCAGTAATTGCCTTCAGTATGCAACTCTGGTCAATTGATGATACAACTGACTGACAAATCACTGTTTTGTCAGTACAAGGCTAATTGGTCTTAGGTTAGCGTGTATTAACACTTATGGCTTCAGACATCTTACTCTTTCAGACAGAAACACACCGAGTAAGCAAAGCTGACTTACCTTGTGAAATCCCACTGGTCAGGGTTGGTGCTGGAGCCCAGAATGCTCATCACAATGTCTTCAAATGGGATTGGTGGTGTGGGCGGACCTCCCCCTGTTCGTGTTGCCTCTTGTTTTTTTCTGAGGACCGAACTCTTCAAGTCTTTCCACTTTTTCTTTATTTGATCCTGTGTTCTAGCGTTCCCACCTACGGCGTTCACTCTATCGGTTATTCTGTCCCAAATCTCTTGCTTTTTCTTCACGGTCACAGCGTTCTGGAAGGAAGAAAAAAGGCAAACTGTCTCCGTTTGTATTTCCTCCAGCATCGTTTCAGTCTCTTCATCCTTGAAATGCGGTTTCTTTACCCTTTTTGCACTAGCAGGTTCCATTGTCGCTTTGAAAGGTTGATGCAAAGTTGATCAAACGGAAGCAGAAATGAATACTTCTGTGCTATCTGGCATGCGCAGTGGAAAAAAAGAAACAGCTTTCCGAGGAAACCCCCAGTTAAAAATAGCTTGACCTCTGTAGTCTGAGACCGAGCACACGAAGTCCCAGACTTCATTGTCCAAGGCAAAGTCTGAGTCTATGAATAAGTTACTTCTCGTGGGCCCGGACTTGCCTCAGTCTTGGACTATGAAGTCTCGTACTTCGTCATTGTCTGGGACTAGAATAGTCCCGATCCATGAATCGGACCCCTGGATACGTCTTTTAAAAGACTATAACTCTCATGTAAGGATAAAGGAATGCATATCTTTGTTAAATCAGTTTCAGTGATAGCAGCCTTTTTGGCTAATTGGTCCACCCTTTCATTCGCAGATAATCCACAGTGAGACGGAACCCAACAAAAATCCACGTAAGAACCACATAAATGCCAAATATGAATTAAGTGATAGACTTCTGATATGAGTTCTGCTCTCACACTTGTATTCGAAAATTTTAGAGCTTGTAGGACTGATTCGGAATCAACATAAATTAGTATTTGAAATGCAGGAAATCGAAAATCGAGAAGAAGGTTTAATGCCATAATAATGGCAACAAGCTCCGCAGCAAATGTGGAAATATTCTTACCAAGGTGGTAATCTTTCTCTATTTTTAAGGATGGAATTATGAATGCTGAACCAGACAAATGATTGCGTGCGTGCGTGCGTGCGTGCGTGCGTGCGTGCGTGTGTGTGTGTGTGTGTGTGTGTGTGTGTGTGTGTGTGTGTGTGTGTGTGTGTGTGTGTGTGTGTAAAATCCATTAGCAATCAGGACTTAATTCAGCTATCTCCCATCTGCTTCCCCCTCTCCGCTCCTAACAATGAACTGGTCTGTGGATTTTTACATTTAGTAGCGCGCGCGTGTGTGTGTTTGTGTGTGCGTGGGGTGTGTGTGTGTGTGTGTGTGTGTGTGTGTGTGGGGTGCGTGCGTGCGTGCGTGCGTGCGTGCGTGCGTGCGTGTGTGTGTGTGTGTGCGTGCGTGCGTGCGTGCGTGCGTGAGTGCGTGCGTGCGTGCGTGCGTGCGTGCGTGTGTGTGTGTGTGTGTGTGTGTGTGTGTGAGTGTGTGTGTGTGTGTGTATTGTGTGTGTGCATGTATGTGTGTTTGTGTGTGTGCATGTGTCTGTCTGTCTGTGTGTCTGCCTATCTGTCTGTCTGTCTGTGTTTTGTGTTGTGTCAAATTGAGAGAGATAGTGTGAAATGTGTGTGTGGGGGTGGGGGGGTGCGTGCGTGCGTGCGTGCGTGCGTGCGTGCGTGCGTGCGCGCGCGCGCGTGTGTGTTTTCGTGTGTGTGTGTGTGTGTGTGTGTGTGTGTGTGTGTGTGTGTGTGTGTGTATAAAAGTTTAAAGCCGATCAGGAACGTCTCCCAAAAAAAAAATCCCACTATCATGGAAACTACCCCTGGAGGAACTACAACCACGAAACTCGCCGTGCCGCGCACCGCAGATAAACCATGGGCTGCACAATCTGTTACCGGGGCATAAAATCAGGACTCCAGGATTACAGCTGGCTTCAGCATCAGCACCGTGGTGCCGTGGTTAGCATCCCAGATTCCCAGCTGGGTGGTCGTGGATTTGGTTCCTATCAGAGCCTTTTTTTGTAGGATTTTTCTGCCCTGACTGACTTTTACCCAAAATTCACCCTGTCTATAAGCTCAGTTTGGAATATTGAAACCACTCAGCTCAGTTTGGAATATTGGAATCACTCAGCTAAGTTTCTTTCACTTGGGAAAAAGAAAAAGAACGAGCAAAAAGTGGTCAGGGGTAATAAGTAGCTAATAAAATTTAAGAAAATGTGTGTGTGCATGTGAAAAAAATTCTGCCTAACCACTTTACCCTATTTGGCCAGACATACCGGATGTATTCATTCTTCGGGTGAGTGCCTCATGAACGAGAAAGAGTTAAGGTTGTACGTTTGTGACCTTGTTCTTTTCCTTTATTCTTCGATGATCATGGAATGGAACTATCTGATTTTTTTCATGTGTTTATACTTTTTTTTTCTTCTTACCTCTATCCCCCCCCCCCCCCCCACCACCCGCCCCCCTTCCTGATTTAGTGTACTCATTTGTATGATGCTATGTTGATTGTCCCTTTTGTTATCTATGTTGAAAAAAAAATTAAGTTTCTTCCACTTAACGGATGCATCTCTTGGGGTGCTGGTCACATTTCCTCATCAAAGTTCATGGAACCGGTCGTTGGACAGAGATGTGGAGCCCTCCTGTTGGACAGAGATGTGGAGCCCTCCTGTTGGACAGAGATGTGGAGCCCTCCTGTTGGACAGAGATGTGGAGCCCTCCTGTTGGACAGAGATGTGGAGCCCTCCTGTTGGACAGAGATGTGGAGCCCTCCTGAGGAACTCTCTCACGTTGGTAATGCGATAAGCAATAATTGTTGTCAGTGGGGGGGGGGGGGGGGTAGAAAATGTTTCCTGCATATGCTGGATCACGACAGGCATCATTGAATACATTGAAGTCACGTGACAATGGTGCAGTGTCTCCTCTGGTGGGTTGCCTCAACAAATTTTTTTTTAATGTTTTTGTGTTTGGTCGGTTTCTAGTGCTGTATTTTTTGTGTGAAATGCACCTGGACCAAATTTCTCATGATGAGATAACAAAGTGTTTCTTATCTTATCTTATCTTATCTTATACACAGGCACTGTCGCCAGTGCACACGCTCAGAGAGAGAGAGAGAGAGAGAGAGAGAGAGAGAGAGAGAGAGAGAGAGAGAGAGAGAGAGAGAGAGAGAGAGAGAGAGAGAGAAAACGAACAAACGAACTAACGACCTTTATTTTAAGAGGGTAGTGGACTAAGCATGAATACGTTTTTACATCCAGCCCTCTGGGCAAGAAAATACATCGATATATTGTAAAAAGCAAATCAAACACATACAGAGAGAGAGAGAGAGAGAGAGAGAGAGAGAGAGAGAGAGAGAGAGAGAGAGAGAGAGAGAGAGAGAGAGAGAAAACGAACAAACGAACTAATGACCTTTATTTTAAGAGGGTAGTGGACTAAGCATGAATACGTTTTTACATCCAGCCCTCTGGGCAAGAAAATACATCGATATATTGTAAAAAGCAAATCAAACACATACAGAGAGAGAGAGAGAGAGAGAGAGAGAGAGAGAGAGAGAGAGAGAGAGAGAGAGAGAAAGAAAGAGAGAGAGAGAGCCAGAGAGAGAGAGAGAGAGAGAGAGAGAGAGAGAGAGAGATAGAGAGAGAGAGAGAGAGAGAGAGAGAGAGAGAGAGAGAGAATCAAAACAAAATTCCATAGCCACCTCAATAGAGAGCCGTTGTATGGACCTTTAAAAAGGTGAACGCGACCACTCCAGCACTGCCCGCCTGCAAAACGATGGGCTGATTTTTCAGATATTCCCAGCCCCCCCCCCCCCCCCCTCCCCCCCCCCCACTCCCCTTCCAGCCCCCACGCCTTCCCCCCGTCTCTTTATGTCTAGTGGAAGGAAGAGTTTGTTTTTTGCCTTTTGTCTGAAGCGCAGAAAAGTTGCAGCCAGCAGTGTGTACGCTCTCTCTCTCTCTCTCTCTCTCTCTCTCTCTCTCTCTGTGCTATTTGCTCATTGAATGCGGCTTCCCTCCCCTGATTCACCATAAATAATGAACTTACCTAGTCTTATGACAGATATTTGGAGAAATGATATTATGTAAGGTCTGTCTTATTTCGACATTTAGTGTTCGACTGATATGTTGTGCAA
>CM031611.1:9931061-9933561 GCA_018398815.1 Conus ventricosus | reverse complement strand
TCTCTCTATCCGTCTCTCTCGGTCTCCATCGTTCTCTCTTTCTCTCGTCGTCTCCTCTCTTCGGTCTCGTCTCGCCTCCTCGTCTGCTGCTCGTCTCTCTCTCTGCTTCTTCTTCTGTCTTCTTTCTTCTGATTCTTCTTCTCTTCTCGTCTCTCTCTGCTCTCTTGGTCTCTGTCTCTCTCACTGTCCTCGTCCCTCTCTTCTCCTCCGGCTCTATCCTCTCTCTCTCTCTCTCGCGCTCCTCTCTCTCTCTCCTCTTCTGTGGTCTCCACCTCTCTCTCCTCTACTTCTCTCTGTTTTATTTTTTTCATTCTTTCTTTTCTTTTTTCATTTTCTCTTCCCTCGTCCTTCTCCCCTCCTCCCAGGTCCCCTCTGCCCCCACTTCCAGTCTCTCTTTCTCTCGTTCTGTCTCTTTCTCTCTGTAACCTGCTTTCTCGGTTTAGCTTCCACCTTTCCATTCGTCATTCTCCTCCTCTCTCCTCTCTCTCTCCTCTGTCTCTCTCTCTCTCTCTCTCTCGCTCTCTCTCTTCTGTCTGTATACAATATAGAGAGAGAGAAATGAGAGATAATAGATAGAAATACAGTAGCTAGATAAGATAGATAGATAGAGAGATAGATAGGTGTGTGTGTGTGTGTGTGTGTGTGTGTGTGTGTGTGTGTGTGTGTGTGCGTGCGTGCGTGCGTTGCGTGCGTTGCGTGCGTGCGTGGTGTGTGGTGTGTGTTGTGGTGTGGTGTGTGTGTGTGTGTTCCGTCAGCGTGCCACCAACGCTTGGGCTGTGAGATTTTGCGAAGCACAAAAACATAAGATCCCCGTGAAAGACAAACGTTAGTGGAGAGGCGCATTACATATTCAACCTGTTTTTTTGTCGCCCTCCACGTGGAAACGGAAGCGGAGACGATCTAACAAACGGGCACAGGAGAGACGGAGTGCAAAATTCCGCCACAGGCCAACACACATATTGTAATGGAGAGCGTGGCAGCTTCAAGCACAAATCTGAAAAAAGGTCACGAAATCGCGCAAGAAAACGTTGGACAAACAAGTCACAAAAACAAAACACCACGACGGCGTTTGCGACCTCTCAGGTCATCTTCCAGGCAAGACACCAACAAATAGACAACGAAAATGAACGGATTTGTCACTTCGGCACTTCGGCTTTCTGATCCTTCAGCCGCAAGGTAGCGTTGAATGCGTTTGTCAACACGTGTTTAATTGTCTTGCCAGTCAGATGATGGACTGCTATGATGCATGAGGACAAAAGGCACCGGCTGATAACGTAATCGAAAGGAAATCTTTCACGATGCAGGAGCGGTAAAGAGGCAAGCGCGCTGCTCATACCTGTAGGGTTACTTCACTGTCCTCATGAATTGTAACATAACAGAAAATTGAAACATACGACGTGGTTTTCTCTTCTGGGAACAAAGATGTTTTTCATTAGGTGAATACTTCATGTGCAGGTAGATCATTTGTTTCTGTCGTGCAGACTTTTGTGAAATGCTTTCAGGACGACAAAGTACGGTAAAGACCATAGGTGTGTCTTGCTCTGCAAAACTGACAATTGAGCCAATTACTGTAAATGTGCTTCAAATGAAAACGTTCCTTCCTCCGACAGTCGAAGAATGTATTTTGCCTGTTGCTATGTTAAGTTTATTTTGGGAGCAGTTGTAATCTTTTCATTCCTTATCACTAATTAGATTACTAGTCATGGTGTTATGCAGGCCCATTTGTCGTTTCTTGTTACTCTCTCTCTCTCTCCTCTCTCGGTGCTCCTCCTGCTTCTCGCTCTCTGCTCCGCTTCCATGTCTCCTCGATCTCTCTCTCTCTCGTCGTTGCTTTTCTTCGTTCTCCTCTCTCTCTGGTCTCTCTCCTGACTCCTCCCTGTCTCTCTCTCTCCTCGTCTCTCATTGCTCCTACTCTCGGCTCTCTCTCTCTCTGTCTGTCTGCTCTCTCTCTCCTCTCTCTCCTCTCTCTCTCTTCGTCTCATCTTCCTGGCTCTCTCTCCATCTCTCTCTCTCCTCTCTCTCGGCCTCCTTCTCTTCGTTGCCTTTCCCTTCTTCTTCTTCTTCTTCTTCTTCCTCTTTCTTCTATCGTTCTTTCTTTTATTTCCCCGTTTTTAAAAATAATTTAATGTTGATGATGTGTTTATAAAAAAATCAACTAAGTTTAGGGGCAGTTTTTTTGATGCTAGAGTCCAAAATCATCACACGAGGGCTGAAAAGACTTAAATGAAAGAACTAACTGGTTTCTCCTCAATGGGGAAATAAGTACACCAACGCCCAAACTCCAAAACGAACGCTGAAAAAGACTTTAACTGAATAACGAACTTGTTCCCATGGTGAAATAAGTACAAAAGTAAACACGCCCAATAACTAAACTCCAACGAACGCTGAAAAGACTTTAAATAATACCTAACATGTTTCCCATGGTGAAATAAGTAGTACAACGAAAACAACGGGGGCCCAAATCTCCAAACGAACGCTTCTTTTCCATATGACACTGAAA
>CM031611.1:9907635-9915135 GCA_018398815.1 Conus ventricosus | reverse complement strand
TCTCTCTCTCTCTCTCTCTCTCTCCTCTCTCTCGCTCTCTCTCTCACGTTTTTTCTTACCATACTCCCATGTGCTCTGTCTACCTGTCTCTCTGTCTCCCCTTTCTTACTCTCTGTCTGTCTGTCTGTATATAGACAGATAGATAGATAGATATAGAGATTTATATATAGATATCTATACATTTCTCTCAGTCTCTCTGTCTCTCTGTCTCTCCCTCGGTCTCTCTCTATCTCTCTCTGTCTGTCCGTCTGTCTCTCTCTCTCTCTCTCTCTCTCTCTCTCTCTCATTCTCTATCTATCTATCTATATATCTCTGTCTCTGTCTCTCTGTCTTTTCTTACTTTTTTCTCATGACTCAGCTGCTATGCTAACTACCCCAACTTCCGCTGCAAGTCTACCAGTCCCAAAGATCACATAAGACCATAGCACTTGTTACGCCCGTTGACATGACCCAATCCTTCTGTACTGTAGAGTTGCCAGGTAGAGACAAAGGTTGTCAAGCCATAATTACACCCTGTCCACGACCGTGTCGCACCAGGTAGAGACAAAGGTTGTCGAGCCATAATTACACCCTGTCCACGACCGTGTCGCACTCTTGGAGTGAGCAGCGCACGGAACTACAGTGGTGATGTCAGTAAGAGAGTAAGCTGCGTGCTCTCAAGGGGTGTTAGAGATACAACAGGGTTTTGTAGCTTTGCTGGCTGCTGCGCAGTTTGGACAACTCATTCTCTTCATTTTCTTTTCTTTTCTTTCCATTTTTTTCTTTTCTTTCTGTCTTCATTTCCTTTTCTTTCTTTCTTTCTTTCTTTCTTTCTTTCTTTTTTTCGTTCTTTCTCTCTCTCCTTTCTTTTCTCTCTTTTTCTCCTTTCTTTCATTTCTTTTCTTTCTTTTTCTCTTTTCTTTCGCTTCTTCCCGTCCTCATTTCCTTTTCTTTCCTTCTTTCTTTCTTTCTTTATTTATCCTTTCTTCCTTCTTTGCTTCCTTACTCCCTGCCTTCCTTTTTCCTTCCTTTCTTTCTTTCTTTCCTTCCTTCCTACCTTCCTTCTTCCTTTCTTCCTTCATTTATCTTTTCTGTATGTCTTTTTAATCAATCAAGCATCAAGCAGAAATCCATGCTGCACTCCAGGAATGAAAGGCCTGGAAGCTGTGCTGTTTATCGTGTCATTTTAGACTAGGCCCAGAGCGCTTTGTAGCTGTTTAGAGGATGGATCTGGCAGTGTGAGCTGCTTAGGGGAATGTCTTTGAAAGACAGAAGGATTTGCTAGCTTCGCTGCTCTCTGGGGGTAGTTTTAGGGGACACAATCATCCAATCTGATCCCAAGAAGAAGAAAAAAAACACACCAGAAATGTGTCGCGTTGGATTGCGTCCCAAGCGGTCAACATGCACCGCACCTAGTGAATATCGAATGGAAACAGAAGATTCACTGGAGAAAAAAAAAAACCCACTACTGCACTCAAAGACTGGCACATTTTGCTATACACCTTGCAAGCACATGCAGAACGAGGGGCACAGGAGCACACAACTCTCTCTCTTCTCCTCTCTCTCCTCTTCTCTCTCCTCTGCCTCCCCGTCTCTCTCTCGTCCTCTCTCTCTCTCTCTCTCTCTCTCTGCTCGCTGCTCTCTCCTCCTCTCTCTCTCTCTCTCTCTCTCTTCTCTCTCTCTCTCTCTCTCTCTCACTCTCTCGCTCTCTCTGTCTCACTCTCTCGCTCGCGCTCTCGCTCTCTCTCTCTCTCTCCTCTCTCTCTACCCTCTCTCTCTCGCTCTCTCCTCTCTCTCTCTCCTCTCTCTCTCTCTCCTCTCTCCTCTCTCCTCTCCCTCTCTCGCTCTCTCTGTCTCACTCTCTCGCTCGCGCTCTCCCCTCTCTCTCTCTCACTCTCTCTCTCTCACTCTCCTCTCTCTCTCTCTCTCTCTCTCTCTCTCTCTCTCTCTCTCTCTCTCTCTCTCTCTCTCTCTCCTCTCTCTCTCTCTCTCTCCTCTCTCTCTCTCTCTCTCTCTCATACGCACACGCACCTCTACTGCAGTCAAATAAATGGAACTTAGAGCACGCATCATGTACAAAAATACATACGTGCCCGCGCGCCACAAACACACACGCACACAACACACACACACACACACACCACACACACAAAACACACACACACCAAAACACACACACACACACACACGCCCCGCACGCACGCACGCACGCACGCACACATGCACACGCACCGACGCACGCACGCACGCACACACACACACGTTCGTAAACACACTCTCAAACGTACAAACAAAAACGTACACACCACACACTGTCACTCTCCTCTCTCTCTCTCTCTCTCTCTCTCTCTCTCTCTCTCTCTCTCTCTCTCTCTCTCTCTCTCTCTCTCTCTCTGTTTCAAACGTAGAAACAAAAACACACACCCACGCACACGCAGCAGCAACAGATTATTTACACAGACTTCCTTTGTTTATTAACATGCCAAACAAGAAGGTAAAAGCAATTGTTTCTTTTTTTAAAGCCATTTCAAGGAACTGATGTGTGTGATTTTACTATTTTATGAAAAAATACCTTTCCACACAAGCGCCTCGGAACATGTGTGTGTGTGTGTATTTGTGTGTGTGTGTGTGTGTGAGAGAGAGAGAGAGAGAGAGAGAGAGAGAGAGAGAGAGAGAGAGAGAGCTAGGTTATTGTCAATATCCTGAAATATATGAAAAGACTTAATTCGAGCAATCGCGCAGATTTTGTACCAATGAATGCCCAAAGATGCCGAGTGTCTAGTTTTATACATTTTCAGTCGTCAGTAGGAAGAAAGTCTAGGGAGAGAGATTGACAGCAGCTCGTTTTCAGAGACGAAATCTCCAACAGAGAGATTGACAGCAGCTCGTTTTCAGAGACGAAACCTCCAACAGAGAGATTGACAGCAGCTCGTTTTCAGAGACGAAACCTCCAACAGAGAGATTGACAGCAGCTCGTTTTCAGAGACGAAACCTCCAACAGAGAGATTGACAGCAGCTCGTTTTCAGAGACGAAACCTCCAACAGAGAGATTGACAGCAGCTCGTTTTCAGAGACGAAACCTCCAACAGAGAGATTGACAGCAGCTCGCTTTCAGAGACGAAACCTCCAACAGAGAGATTGACAGCAGCTCGTTTCAGAGACGAAACCTCCAAAGAGAGATTGACAGCAGCTCGTTTTCAGAGACGAAACCTCCAACAGAGAGATTGACAGCAGCTCGTTTTCAGAGACGAAACCTCCAACAGAGAGATTGACAGCAGCTCGTTTTCAGAGACGAAACCTCCAACAGAGAGATTGACAGCAGCTCGTTTTCAGAGACGAAACCTCCAACAGAGAGATTGACAGCAGCTCGTTTTCAGAGACGAAACCTCCAACAGAGAGATTGACAGCAGCTCGTTTTCAGAGACGAAACCTCCAACAGAGAGATTGACAGCAGCTCGTTTTCAGAGACGAAACCTCCAACAGAGAGATTGACAGCAGCTCGTTTTCAGAGACGAAACCTCCAACAGAGAGATTGACAGCAGCTCGTTTTCAGAGACGAAACCTCCAACAGAGAGATTGACAGCAGCTCGTTTTCAGAGACGAAACCTCCAACAGAGAGATTGACAGCAGCTCGTTTTCAGAGACGAAACCTCCAACAGACAAGCTTTTTGGCCCTGAACCCCTTACACTCTAAGGGGGCCGGGCTGCATCCAGATCGTGACTCCCAGATGCTCTTCTACTGCGGACTTTTTTTTCTTGGTGTTGCCGGGATTCGAACCCACAACTTTTAGATGGGTTGGACTCTCAAGGCGTGCCTTTTTATACGGATGTTTTACCCCACTGCTAACGGACACCTGATCTAAGTTTGGAAAATTTAAGCCTCATGAAGCTGACTTTTGTTCCTTCTCGACCAGATCCAGTTGGAACTCTTTTCAGTTGCCTCTGCCACTGCCTTCAGCGTTCTGGTCCTCTTTGTTCCTGAAATCCCGAGCTGTGTCATGAGATCATAGACTGATGAGCCTGCAGACCCCTTGCTCCAACCTCTACGGTGAGGACCTGGGCCTGGAAGCCAGATTCCCTCAAGATGCTGGCTAGAGTGGCATACTTCTCAGTCTTGTAGGTGTGAGCTTGCTCCATTCTGCTTTCGTATGACACAGCGAGTTCGATCGGATTCATTTGTTTTGATGAACCTGAGTGGAGAACACTATTCAGTCTCATGTCGCTCTTCTTGATGATCTCTGGGTGGTTCACCCATTCTGGAAGGTCTGCTGTGTATTCCCAGTCGTCCTCTCAATCCAGTAAACCCTGCAACCACGCTCTTGATATCACAGCTGTTTCAGACCATGATTTGCGGCCTCCTGCCGTCTGCGATCTCCTTGAGCACTTGGTTGTGCCTCCATGCGTACCTTCCCTGGGTTAGTTCTGTTTTGCGTGAACTCAGAACTTGTTCCACTGTTTGTTTGCCGTTACAGAGTGGACACGTGGGATCGTTTAATTTCCCCTCATTTGACCAGGTTTGAGTTCGAGTGAAGGAGGTCATATACAGATCTGGTGGATGAAGCTGACCCCGAGAGGTGCCATGTGCCATATGCCATTCTAGGTAAGGCATCTTTGGGCTGCGTTTTCTCTCGTAGTCCACTGTCCTTGTTGGCATTGCTGGACCGCCTTCTGGGTTCTCTTTTGTCTTTGGCTTTTCTATTACCAGGTCTCTGTTTCCTTTCCCTTCTGCTTTTGACCACTATTTCATTTCCGTTTTTCCCAGCCCCTGTCTGTCGGTCTGCGTATGGCCTGTTGTTTCTCCGATCTCGAGGTATTCCTTTGCCATGTTCGCTGCCTCTCCAACTTTCCGCTTTCGGCCAGTCTTTAGCTTGGGCCAGCCTGATCTCACAACTTCGTCTCCGGAGTCCTCAAGCATGGTTAGTAACCTTTGTATTACTCGAGGATGGATTTTAGAGGAAGCTTTGCTTTGCCTGGCGCTGTAGAGTGCAGCGTCAGTGACACCAGGTGGGACACCCAGACATTTCCTTGTTTATTGGCTGGTTTGGGCTTCCATTGATTCCTCAGTGCTAGTGCCATATCGTACACCAGTAGAGACCACAGAAGCTTTGGGACCAGCAGGAACTGCAATGACAGGGGTGCGGATTCCAAACACATTTTGTGTGGAAAAGAAATCCATGCTGTCTGGTTCGGCAGACCTGTTTCATGAAATCTTGGCTTCCTGGCACAGGAGAAGAAATCCATGCTGTCTGGTTCGGCAGACCCGTTTCATGAAATCTTGGCTTCCTGGCACAGGAGAAGAAATCCATGCTGTCTGGTTCGGCAGACCCGTTTCATGAAATCTTGGCTTCCTGGCACAGGAGAAGTCTACAGTCTAAGAAACTAATCGTAAAGCCTTTCGATTGTAACGCTAAGCCTGTTTCTCTTGAACTGTGATGAGCGAATTATGTTATAAAGGAATTTTCAAATAACTCTGTTAGCCTCTGTAACAGTGGGTCTATTTGCTTGATATTATTTCTCCATAACGGTCTTTGTAGATTTTCAGTCAAAGAAACGCCTCCTTTCCTTTCACGCTCCGAAACAGAAACCTTTCAACAGACTTGAAATTGGACTGGAAGATTCTAAATGACTTTTTCACTGGTTTTCATAAATGACAGGCTCAAAGCGCTTGCCGGGCAGGAAAGACAGAAAAGTGGAGTTTAGGATTTCCTTTGAATCTCGTGTGTGTGTGTGTGTGTGTGTGTGTGTGTGTGTGTGTGTGTGTGTGTGTGTGTGTGTGTGTGTGTGTGTGTGTGTGTGTGTGGCGAGAGAGAGAGAGAGAGACAGACAGACAGAGAGGGAGGGAAGGAGACAGACAGACAGACAGAGAGGGAAGGAAGGAGACAGACAGACAGGCAGACAGACAGACAGACAGACAGAGAGGGAAGGAAGGAGAGAGACAGACAGACAGACAGAGGGGGAAGGAAGGAGACAGACAGACAGGCAGAGGAAGCGGTGGGAGTGGGATGGAAGGGATGGAAGGAAGGAGAGAAGGGGAGAGAATTGTTTAAACGGAGCATGAGCTTACAGATTCCAAGAATCTCGCTTTGTTTGACTTCCATCTCGCTTTCTTCTTCTTTTCAATCTTGAAGAAACAAGACAAGCTGAAGGAAAGACATAAGATAAAGAAGACACACACAAAAAACGACGAGTAGACGAAAAAGAAAACCAAGAACGTACAGGAAATGGTGGTGTCAGTGGTGATTTTAAAGGCCTCTGAAAGATGAATCGTCCCCAAGGTACCATGAGTGATGCAAATGCGTGATGTGCATGCATAGTAGAAATGACGACGACCGCTCCGTTTTGTTGCTGTTGTTGTTTTGTTTGTTTATTTGTTTTTAATGCCTATGCATTCGCTTTGGCTCCGCTGAGCTTGTTTCCATTGAATCAGCACTGAAGTGGACGAAATTGTGCATGTAAAAGAAAAGGAAACAAGTAGGAGAATGTGGGTCTGACTCGTTGGTCTTAGAAACTTTACGCCCTCAGACTGTATGTCTGTGACAGTCATGTTTTCCCCCAATACATTGAGGGTTTAGTTGAGGTGTATGTACAGAAGATTTCACAATCCCCATCTTTCTTCCATTTTCTATGATGCTGGAGTCCAGTGAACAATAAACTCTGCCTGTCTGTCTGTCTGTCTGTCTTTCGGTCTGTGTGTTTGTCTGTGTGTCTGTACTGTCTGTCTGTCTTGTTTCTCTCTCTCTCTCTCTCCCCTCTCTCTCTCTCCTCTCTCTCTCTCTCTCTCTCTCTCTCTGTCTGTTTGCTCTGTCTCTCTCTCTCTCTGTCTCTGTCTCCCTCTCTTTCTCTCTCTCTCTCGCTCTCTCTCTCCTCTCTCTCTCTCTCTCTCTCTCTCTCTCTCTCTCTCTCTCTCTCAGAGATACATTACCTCAGAATTGCTTTGCTTGTTGTTGATTTTGGCATTGTGTAATTCAATTCTGAATCTATTGCTCGGATGGCCTTGAGGAACTGGCATACGCGGCGCATTGTTTATCCGGTTTTACATTGGTTTGCATAGATTATGACAGACACAACAAACACAATAATGAACGCAAAAACTGTGTGTGGTTTTTTTTTATTTATCTACTCTCAAAACTACAAAATCACATGTGATCACAACAACACTCCAGCGATCAAAGAATTCATCATCAGACATCGATGAACTACCACATCGGTAGCCTATGCTTCCAAGATTTTAAAATGGGTTTGGAGATCAACAAAAGATAATTCGATGCCCAATACCTCGAGTGACGTCAGTTTGTGATGGTGGGAGGACAGAGGGTGAACTTTGCCTCAATTTAACTCCATAAAGCGTCGAAAGGCATATAGATGTTTCAAATGGTTTCCATGGCAAACCTTAAACAGCAGATCAAAGGGAGATCAGCAGTAGGAAAGAAAGTGAGGGAGAAAGTAGTGCCGGCGAAGTGCACCTCAGAACCTTCCGCCCCCACACCCACCCCCTCCCCCCCCCCCCCCCCCCCCCCCCCA
>CM031611.1:9887635-9902635 GCA_018398815.1 Conus ventricosus | reverse complement strand
GCGACGGACCACACTTTGGTTGTGTTGAATTTTGACCGTGACAGAGACAGACAGACAGATAGACAGACAGACAGATCGACTGACAGATAGAGATGTCTTTTGACCCAAAGACAGACAATCATAGGTAAGATTCGGGGGCACAACATTATCCTTCTCCATCCACCGCCTTTAACCTAACCAGAACTGAACCAGGTACCCATTTAGTACAGTGCGGACAGAGAGGGTTTTCTAACGGTAAACAACCTGACGCCACTGGTTCAAACTCACAGGCGCCCATTCGATTTACCATTTGATTGTAATTCCCTGTATAGATACACAAGAGACATGGAAAAAAAATCAACAGAGAAATGGAAACAGAGGGATATCCAAACAGACAGACAGACCAGGAGCAGAGCAGATGGACGCCCACACTACTCGCGAATGATGACAACAGAGAGGGCAGGAACCCTACAATCACACCTGTGCCTGTTCGTCTATTCCAGAAGTGCTGATGCCACAATGCCTCTGTACCAATTTGTCCGGAGTCTCTCGGTCGTAAGCAATGAACATCTGTGGACACTTACCTCTTGTTCTCACACCTGCAGCCGCTCAGAACAAGGTTGATCTGCCTAACAGGATGGCGCTATTATCCCTGACCCTCCCACCTTTTCTGTGGATTTAGACCACGGTTGAATACCACAGCGTGTCTAGCTACATCAAGCTGGAAAGCTGGAGAGAGAGAGAGAGAGAGAGAGAGAGAGAGAGAGAGAGAGAGAGAGAGAGAGAGAGAGAGAGAGAGAGTGTGTGTGTCTCTGTGTGTGTGTATGTGTGTGTGTGTGTGTGTGTGTGTGTGTGTGTGTGTGTGTGTGTGTGTGTGTGTGTGTGTGTGTTTGTGTGTGTGTGTGCGCGCGCGCGCGTGTGTGTGTGTGTGAGATGATGATGATGATGATGACGATAATCTTTATTTCCAAGGGTAACAGATAAGCAAACACATGCTTTTTTTCATCCGGCCCTTGCCCCGTTAAGGGACTAAGTATGACTAGCGACGAAAACTTACAAAACTTTTAACAAACACACATATATTCACAACATTAAAAGTTTATGCATTAACAGTTCAGGCGTAGATGACTTTAAAAGGAAAAAGAAACGATTTAAACAACAAACAAGAATAAAGAAATTGATTACAAAGAAGAAAAGAGCACACACAGATATATGGAATAAGCGATCCTCCTATCGAAGGGGAGAGAGAGAGAGAGAGAGAGAGAGAGAGAGAGAGAGAGGAGAGAGAGAGAGAGAGAGAGAGAGAGAGAATTACATTCCTTTTGTAAAAGATTAACATACAACAAACTGCTAAGAATAATAAACTAAGACAATTACAATGCATCAATAATATCAACATTTGTTCTTTCTTTTACATTTATATGATGTGGTTATAAGGCAAAACGAGAACGAACAATCAATTATCAGTAAGCAGCAATAAATTCCTAGCATCAATAATTATAACATTTATTTTTCATGATGCGTACGTGTATATGTGTGTGTGTGTGTGTGTGTGTGTGTGTGTGTGTGTGTGTGTGTGTGTGTGTGTGTACATTACTATAAATTTGAATAAAGAGCAATACATCAATATGATCAACAGTAATCCGGACACACATTTATCACCTTGCAGTTACAGTGCTCAAAGAATAAAAGTATTAAGACATCAATCAATTCGTGACAATGCACCAATAAAACCAGCGACCACAATAGTCATTCATCATAATATGATTTCAATCATTAATATAATCAATAGTAACCATATCTCACATTTATCATTATCTGTTTTTAAAAACATCAGCGGAAAGGAAACGGCGTATCAGTTTAATATGCAGCAAAACAGAGGGTGTGCCCTGGTATATGTATTTTGTTCTAATAGCAATGGTCTGCTGTGAAATGTGTGATTAGTTTTTCCCTGAAGGATTCTGTAATATGAGTACATCGGAAATGTAGTGGAAGTGAATTCCAAACCACGCTACCTGAGTAAGATAAGCTTGATTTAAATAGATCTATTCTAGGTGTGGGAACCTGGAATTTGGTTGAATCCCTAGGGTTTATGCTAAATTTGGACTGAAGAGTTTGTGGTGCTAAACCCGATGCAATTTTTTGCATTAGCTGACATTTGTTGACAGCAAACATTTCTTGTAACGGAAGAGCCCCCGCTTTAGTATAATCCCCTTCACTAAGACTAGATGATTTTAATAGAACTGCTTTAAGTGCTCTTTTGTAGACACTCTTAAGAGGTTTCATGGCATTAGCACTAGCAGAATCAAATAGTGTTGAACAATAATTGATTGAAGAGAGAACATGTGCGTGTAGGAACAATTTCCTGGCATGAAGGTTTAAGAAATGCTTAATCTTGCACAGCTGATATGTTTGTCTGGATATTGATTTACATAAACTGCGAAGGTGATGAGACCAAGAAAGATTATTATCAACATATACACCTAGAACTCGATGGCTATCCACCACTTCAATTTCCTGATTATTGATAAAAACAGATGGGGGCTGTGTGGTTATGTTTTGTCTTCTCTGCCTTGTTGTTATCAGCATTAGTTTTGTTTTGTTAGGATTCAGTGACATGTGATTTACATTGCACCAATTACTTAAGGTATTAGCATTCTTCTGTAATGAAGTGAAAACAGCTTCCAAGCTGGGGCTACTTGTATGGACAGTGGTATCATCACAAAAGAGTTCACATGAATCCTCAATATAAAGAGGGAGATCATTTATATAAACTGAGAACAGCAAAGGACCTAACACAGAACCCTGAGAGAGAGAGAGAGAGAGAGAGAGAGAGAGAGAGAGAGAGAGAGAGAGAGAGAGAGAGAGAGAGAGAGAGAGAAAGAGAGAGAGAATTATGAAAAACAAATAGGGTGGAGAATTTACCAGCAGATTTTGACAGGGTCTGGAATGGCTGAAACAAAAGAAGTAACTGGAGATGCAACAGGTGACAGATCGTTATTCTGAGACTACAATTTGCAGAGGAGTACGTTGTTCATCGGGAAAACAGTTTATATATTATATATATATATATATAATATATATATATATATATATATATATATATATATATATATATATCCAGATAGTTCTTCCTGCAGTGCTGATTGTGTTGACGGATCTTCAGTGCAAAGTGAAGGATCGAGATGGTTCTTCTTGCAGTGCTGATTGTGTTGACGGATCTTCAGTGCAAAGTGAAGGATCCAGATAGTTCTTCCTGCAGTGCTGATTGTGTTGACGGATCTTCAGTGCAAAGTGAAGGATGGAGATAGTTCTTCTTGCAGTGCTGTTACGGATGGTGTGTGGTGCGTGTTTTGTTGTCTGACTCTCGCTCTCAAAAGTTTGGATGCGTGTACGACTTTTCCCCTACACACACCCACACCATACGAACATAGATAGCCAGGCAACACACGTGTAAGATTTTCTTCTTTTTATATGCTGCCTGAACCATCAATATGAATCGTTACCAAATCAATACATGCCATTACATAGAATACAGATCAATGCACGTCAATTAAGACATCAATACATAAGACACTTTAATCATCATATATCAGCGTATCATACTACGTATCTTGATATAACTCACAGATCTCGCCGGCGCCGTCCACAGTGTCTCACATATACAATCAACGCATTCAGTTCCACAGTACCCAAGCCACAGTCTACAGCACTAAAATAAGACGAAGAAGGATAACCAAGGTCCCCACACGGTAAACACAGCCGTTCACAAACACAAGCGACGAAGAAGAAACAGGGTCTCAACACAGCAAGCACAATATATTACGTCGAACTATCAGAAGAAGAACCGCAAATTCACAAGGCACAGTAACCCATAGCAGAAGAACCGCAGATTCACAAAGCACAGCAATCCACAGAAGAAGAACCGCAGATTCATAAAGCACAGTAAACCATAGAAGAACTGCAGATTCACAAAGCACAGCAATCCACAGAAGAAGAACCGCAGATTCATAAAGCACAGTAAACCATAGAAGAACTGCAGATTCACAAGGCACAGCAATCAATATTGAATCCCCGGAGAACACAATTTCACCAAAGTCCCCTAGAACACAATAAACTTCGATTCGACGTACCGTTGATCTCAAACAAATATTAACTTCTCCGTGTATTGATACTACAGTGTTCACATCAATAAATTCAGCCCACCGACACACATGCGGTGGTACAATTAGAGCACATAAATATTCTTACAGGAGTTTTAAGTCACTCTCGGCGATACAGCATTCACAACAATTTTATAACAAATACATTTCCTGCTACATATTCCGCTAGTACCGTCATCAAAAGTATCCCACATACACAATCAACTTCGTCGTACTACTGACTTGAAAGTCAGCCTCTCCACATAGAATCACTACGGAGAAAATGATGATTAAAACAAAATAAATTAGGCTGGACACCAAAGCCTCGGCCGTTAATTCTTGCTCCCTTCTCTTGTCAGAGGTGAAAGAAAATGGACGAGAAAGAGACATAGAGACAGACAGGCAAGACAGGAAAAAAAATGATGAAGTGAAAACGTTTCAAAATGGACGAGAAAGACACTTGTGGAGGCCAAAGCTAAACCACTGACAGAACTGAAGGGACCTGGTGGGCTGTTGGTCAGTGTGCTGCCCTAGTGACTTCACAGACTTAAGAATAATCAACCGCACAAGTACATACCTTTACACACTCCACAGTACTGTAGGAACGTCATCAGAAAAATTCTCATAAACTTTTCGTGACAAAATGGCGACTCTGTGACCAATGCAAATGTAAAAGCTTTCAATGTTTGTAAATTTGTGTGCATATTCGGTTATTTAAAAGATTGACATCCACTATGTAGTGTGGTCTGCTCCCGTTTGTTTTTACGCATCTCAGTATGTGTGTGTATGTGTGTGTGTGTGTGTGTGTGTGTGTGTGTGTGTGTGTGTGTGTGTGTGTGTGTGTGTGTGTGTGTGTGTTGTGTGTGTGTAGTGTGTGTGTGTGTGTGTGTGTGTGTGTGCCTGTGAGAGAGAGAGAGACAGACAGACAGAGAGGCAGAGAGAGACAGAGACAGAGAGAGACAAAGAGAGACAAAGAGAGACATAGAGACAGACAGTTAACAAACCTCCAAATGACAAAAATAGTAACCTGGTAAAAAGTGTTGCGCTTTATGTATGTAAAAGCTTTAAGAGGCGGACATATTTACTGAACAGATGAAGAAGGCCTACAGTAATTCTAAAATGTCTATATGATGCTACGTTTCTTAGACTCTGCTCTTTTTAATTTAAATATTAAATGTATCAACTCACATATGTATGGAACTGTGGCCTAACATAGAAACACATTCTCTCTCTCTCTCTCTCTCTCTCTCTCTCTCTCTCTCTCTCTCTCTCTCTCTCTCTCTCTCTCTCTCTCTCTCTCTCTCTCTCTCTCTCTCTCTAGATGAAGTGAAACAAATCACGATATCTTTTTACTTGGATGAAGTGAAACGAATCACTATATCTTTTTACTTTACCCGGCAAGGCAGTGGAACTTTACTATGCCAAGGCATTGACTGTGTCAAGTGGGGTAAAGAAGAGTGTGAAGCATTGAAAGACATTGTGAATGACTTCTGTGTTCATGGTGATCTGTGTTCATGGCTGCCTTTAAGAGTGCGCTGCTGTCTTCTCCCCTGACTTTTATGACTGAAGATGGTAAAGACATACCATTGTCAGCTCCGGATGACGTGTGCGGCAGTGAAAGTAGCCCCTCCAGTGACCACACTCCTGCTACTCCTCGGTCTCTTCCTCAGGTGCCAGGAAAGCCAGACTTTGAGGATACAGAACTAGAAGCTGGTGTTTCTAATTTTTTTGTTGAGTCTGCTTCTGACTCCAGTGAAATAACTTTAGCAAAAGCCACACATACACATCAGGAAAGTCACACTCATCAAGATGGTCACACAGATACACAACATTCTGTTGTGAACTGTTCTTCTAAAAGAAGCCCATATAAATCAACTCCCAAACGTTTCCCATTGAAAAAACGTAACGTCGACGTACCCTTTGCCCTTAAAGCATGTTGACAAAACAGTGGCAAGTGACCTTGATAATATTAAAATTACTGTCGATACCATTCTTACTGATCTTTCGGATCATGAAAACAACATGCTGTCCAGACTTGAGATTCAAAAGTGTCTATCAAGAATGAAATGAAATGTCATATAAATCGGAAGATAGAGTCTTACATTCTGCTGTCGAAGGATCCACAGTGTAATGTCAAAGTTTGAATCAACAATGAATATGTTACTTAAAGAAAACCTTTCATTAAAATCCACCTTGGGCTCACTTCAGTCTGACCTGAAACAATTAAAGAAAGAATCTCACTCAACTACAAGTGTCTCACACAGTGTGAAAACCCCTAAGTTGTGTTCCAGGTCATTCTTCATCCAATGAGGATAACTCTCAAAAAGGTGTGTCCCATCAAGTTGACACACACCCCACCCCAACAACTCTTCACACAACTGTGAATACAACCATTCCCGATTCTGTTACACAATCTCCCCTGAAAACTGTGGAGGACACACGTTTTTTAGTGGTCAGTCTACACTACCAGTTCCTGGCACTCCTGTGGAAATTGTGAACGTAACAGTCGGTCATCGTTTTGATGTACTTGCTCGTCTCAGTCAGAATGAAGTACTTCTTGACCCCGATTCCAATAAACCTGTCTCCCCCCCAAACAAACTCTGTCACATCTGAACCATCTGCCTCTGAACAGTTAGCTAAACAGGATCAAGAACCTTCTCAGTTGACAGAGGTGAAAGAAAAACTTTCTCCAGAGCAGTTTTAAAAGAAATATCTATTCCTTTGAAATGTTCTTCCTTGCTAATCGGAGACTCTGTAATAAGGTACATTAATCCAAAGAGACTAGACACACGTCGTGACCCGTTATTCAAATATGTGTTCCTGGTCTGACTTTAGTGCATCTTGTTCATGGTTTACGTACTTTAGAAATCCAGGACCAAGTGAACACTTTAATTGTGCATGTGGGTGTGAATGATTGTCCGGCGGGGACCCATTGCAGCCAAAGATTGCGTGAACTGATTGGTTTGTGTAAAACTCGTTTCCCCTCCTGCATATATTGCCTTCAGTTCTATTCTCCCGGCCCGCGGTCGACACCAGCTAAATAACTCCATTGCTCCTTCTAATAGACATTTATATGCTACATGTACAAATATGCATGTGGACATGATTGACCATTTTGGGTCGTTTGTGACTCAAAATGGTGCCCCCCGTCAGCCCTGTATAAAGATGCTACCCACCCCAGTACAAAAGGGACAGTCTCTGACTGCACAGGCTTCAAGACAGTTCTCCCCTCAGACCGGGCGTTCACAGTTGAACGACCCGGCTAACAACACAGGCCCCTTCAATAAGTCACACCAATTCCCCACCAGTGATCGGCCCATGCCCCGTACTGTACAGAGGAACAGCTCTAGAAATGATGGCTCTGCCCTACAAACAGCTTCTCGACAATATGTGAACTCCAGAAATTCAGGTGTTCCCCCCATGTCCTCAACAAGTGACTTCCTCCATTAATGTCCTAAATCAATCGCAAACCAGTCATGAACCAGCCAGAGTTGACTCCCCAGGTTCCACCGCCAGATCGTTTGGATAATCCCTGTGCTGAGGCTTACAGTCAGACACTGAACGGTGAAAATTCGCGTCCCCACCAAGTATCCCCACCATCCCGACACATGTCCCGCCTCCATTCCTCTGCCCGAGTTACACGATTCCCGACGCTCCTTACCCCAGATTTCCCGCCCCTTATCCGTTCTCTATGCAAGGGTTCAAGGATCTGGCTTTGGCCAAACACAGCCCCATTTTCCCTTGGGTTCAACAACTCTACCTGTCAATCCTCTGACACAGGAAGTCATGCTGACACCCGAAACTGGCCTTCATTTAACCCTCTGGGTTATTGTGCGCAGCAGTTAATGACATTGGCATCACAGTTAGTGACGCAACGTGACCAACAGAGGACTGCCGCCAACTGGTAGAATGGGTGATGATGTTTTGATATATTGTAATGATGTTTTGTCTTTCTATGGTATTTATTTGTGTGCGAAAGAAATTGTGTGTGTGTGTGTGTGGTGTGTGTGTGTGTGTGTGTGTGTGTTGTGTGTGTGTTGTGTGTGTGTGTTTGATTCAGTCGGTATATTTCTCCCCATTCATTCTTGTCAAAATGTTAGCATTTACGTCGTCATATGATTGGATATGTGACTGTTGAATTATTGTAATAATCTCCCTATTTTTCGGCCGTATGATTACTCGGACTTGGGACATTTGAAATGGACTGTTGTTGAAGGACGTTGATTATTTGAACATTTACAATTCTCGCGTCTTCTTGAGGCATAGGTGTTTTGTGATTGCGCCCGTTCTTTAGTACTGAATTACCTGTTTGAACTTATTGCTCATTGAGGTTTTTTTTGTTTTTTCTAACTTCTTCTCTGTGCATTACACGTTGCAGAGGTGTGCATCTTTGTGTGTGTTTGCTTGTTTTTTCTTTCTTTTTTTTCCACATGTAATATTGACTTTTCTAATTGCCTGATATCCTGCAAACTGATTTTGCTTTGCATTGTACACATATTGAAGGTAAAGTGGTTTTTTTGTTGTTGTTGTTGTTTTGTTTGTTTGTTGTTTTTTCCTTGTCAAATAATGCAAATAATCCCAAGACCGAGAGTAGTAATGAATGGTTAACCAACTCAGGATTCAAAATTGGCTATCTAAATGCATGTCATTGTTTAAACAAATTATGTGATTTACCTTCTATTTTATCTAATGCTAACAATTGTTTTCATGTTGTGTTTCTCTGAATCTCGTTATCAAATTTAGTCTCAGACGATTTAGTAATGATTCCAGGTTACAATTTATATTAGGAGAGACTACATCTAAGCTAGAAACAGGTCTTCTGGGATATGTACATCACTCAATGAACTATAAACTGATCCATCATTTTGATAAACATAATATGAATGCATCTGGATAGAGTTTCGTTTAAAAGGGACTAAACCGATATTAGTAGGCTTTTTTATAAGAAACCCTGATGAACGCGTGGAATGGTATGATAGATTCGAAGCAATGATGGAAGATGTTTCAGATTATTCAACAGATGTTGTATTGCTTGGTGACTTTAACATTGATTTACTTAAACCTCATGATAAATGGAAACGAATTTTTGAATCATATAACATAACACAACTGATAGACACGCCCAACAAGAATAACGCTACAGTCTGAAACACTCATTGATCATATATATGTAAACAATCCAACAAATATTACAGAAACTTCCGTACCAGTTTATGGTCTCAGTGATCATTTTCCCATATGCTTAACGTGGTCCAAAAAAGGCGTAAAAAATTCCTAGATGTAATCCACAAATGCATTTCTTTCCGTAGTTATAAAACCTTTAATTCTGACGATTTTCTTCATGATTTATGTACAGCAGACTTTTATAGTGTTTTTCAGGAGACTGATCCAGACAAAGCTCTCGAACTTGGTATAACATATTTGTCCCTATTTACGACAAACATGTCCCAACTAAGATCAAACGTGCAAACCCAATGGAAAACCACCGTGGTTAAATGATGAAATCAATGCTGCTATTAAAATTCGTGAAAACTTGTACAGTCAACATCAAGATGCAAAGTTTAAGAAACAGCGTAACAAAGTTACAGCTATGAAAAGGTCTGCTCATAAAAAACATTTTAGCGACCTTATTTCATCGAAAAAAGATTCAAAATCGATCTGGAAAGCCATTAATCAATATCTGGTAAATTGTCAAAACAAACAGCTCCATCATCTTTAATTCTGTCTGCAGATAATCTCAATAAACACTTCTCTACCATAGTCGAAAAGACTATTAAAACTGATTGTACTAAATATAATGAAACTGTTGTTACTAAGAGAATTTTGTGATACTAGACAATAGGTCCAGACTTGATTTTCAGTTTATCAGTGTACACGAGGTGTGTAGAGAACTTAATTCATTGAAGGAATCTAAGAGCCGGGATTAGAAAATATAGATAGCAAAATTTTAAAAATTTCCGCACCTATTATCTCTGATAGCCTTACTTATATTTATAAACTTTGTATTCAGAAATGCTATTATCCACAATATTTTAAAGAAGCTAAAGTTTTGCCATTTTTTAAAAATCTGGTGACCCACAGGATCCTTCGAACTACAGACCGATTTCCATTTTGTCTAATTTGTCTAAACCTTTAAAATAGCACCTTAAGCAAAACCTTCAAGGCATTTCGTTACACATAAATTATTTCATTCAAATCAAAGCGGTTTTAGAGAAAATCATCATGTCAGACGGTTCTTACCAATCTAGTAGAACAGTGGCATTTAAATATCAATGATGATCTTCTCACAGGAACGATATTGTGGACTTTGCTAAAGCCTTCGATGTTATTAACCATGATCTCCTCTTAAAAACTTACTTGTATGGTTTAAACTCTAAAGTCTGTCAATCTTCTCTCATCTTTTCTATCAAACAGAAGGCAGATAGTGTGTTCAAGATATGAAATCATCCACTTTCATGCCAGTCATTTTCGGTGTGCCTCAGGGTTCAGTCTTAGGACCAATATTATTACAATTTACATAAACGATCTCCCTCTTTACATTTCCTCTTCTTGTTGAACTTTTCGCCGATGACACCACCTTACACAATAAAGGAAAAAATGCAGATGTAGTGTGCGCTGACTTACAAAATGACGTTGACAGGCTCATAAAATGGACAGAACTCATCATATGGCACTTCATCCTAAAAAATCTAAATTCATGTTAATATCTACAAGGCAAAAGCGACAAAATATCAAAGATAATCTTAAGGAATTAAAGATACATGATAACGTATAGATGAAGTAAGTTCTCACAAACTACTTGGTCTTATTATCGACAATAATTTATCCTGGTCGAATCAGCTTTCGACGTTATCAAAAAGAATATCGAAAAAAGATCTTTCAGCTTAATAGAATCAAACATTTTTGGATCAACACACTCGTAAATTATTTTTTCATGCTTATATTCAAAGCGATGTGGACTATGCTTCAACCTGTTGGGATTTAGCTAGTAAAGCCCCTTAAGGCATCTTGAAAGTCTCTACAGACGCTCTCTCAAACTTATACTTCTTAAATCTTCGTCTCTGGAAATAAGTGATTATAAAGAACTAAACATCTTGCCTTTGAATTTAAATGTATCTTCAACAAAGCTGTTTTTTATGTTTAAGATTATGAATAACCTTGCACCATTCTATCTCCGAGAGAAATTTCCCGTACGAGAGTTTCGTAACAAAAGCACGATATTTATCACTCGTCCAAGAACTGATCTCTTATGACATCTTTTATCTATTCAGGAGGAAAATTATGGAATGAATCCCAGAATACATAAAAACAAAAATAGTTTATTATCTTTCAAAAAAACATACCACAGATATTTAATGGAAAAGTTAAATGGTTGGTTTCTTTCAGTTGAGACCTGAATTTAATGATACAATATTTATCTTCTCTTTAACCCCCCCTCTCTCTCTCTGCTCTCTCTCTCCTCACTCCCCCTCTCTCTCTCTCTCTCTCTCTCTCTCTCTCACTCTCTCTCTCTCTCTCTCCCCCCCCCTCTCTCTCTCTCTCTCTCTCTCTCTCTCTCTCTCTCTCTTCCCCCCCTTCTCTCTCTCTCTCTCTTTTCTTTCTCTTATGTACCTTCTATGTTAATGTTAAATGCCATGCCTTGCTTCTGCCTCCCGCTTCCTTTCTCCCTCACTCTGTCTCTCACTGCTATTTTTTTGTTAACTCTCACTCTCCTCACTCTCTCTCTCTCTCTCTCTCTCTCACTCTCTCTCCTCCTCTCTTGTCTCTCTCTCTCTCTCTCTCTCTCTCTCTCCTCTTATGCCCCCACCCCACATATCCCACCCCTTCTGTCTGTGTTCACTCTTGTACATTAGGTTTGTTGCATTTGGTATTATTATATTTCAGAATTGTATCTTTTCTTTCTTTTCTTTTGGCCCCGGAGGGCTGGATGTAAAAAAGCAGTTATGCTTACTCCACTACCCTCTGAAAATAAAATTCGTTCGTTCGTTCGTTCGTCTCTCTCTCTCTCTCTCTCTCTCTCTCTCTCCCTCTCTCTCTCTCTCTCTCTCTCTCTCTCTCTCTCTCTCTCTCTCTCTCTCTCTCTCTCTCCTCTCTCTCTCTCCTAACATAGAAACACATTCTCTCTGTCTCTCTCTCTCTCTCTCTCTCTCTCTCTCTCTCTCTCTCTCTCTCTCTCGCTCTCTCTCTCTCTCTCCTAACATAGAAACACATTCTCTCTCTCTCTCTCTCTCTCCTCCTCTCTCTGCTCTCTCGCTCTCTTCTCTCTCTCTCTCTCCTCTCTCCTCTCTCTCTCCTCTCTCTCTCTCTCTCGCTCTCTCTCTCTCTCCTAACATAGAAACACATTCTCTCTCTCTCTCTCTCTCTCTCTCTCTCTCTCTCCTATCCTCTCTCTCTCTCTCTCTCTCTTTCTCTCTCTCTCTCTCCTGCCCGGGAAAATCTTTTGGAGGAGGGACGTTAAAACCTCTACACACCGGTGTTTTTTACTCCCTTCGGTGTTCGTAGCCGCTGCTCAGGCGTTTGTTCCGACTGTGAAGCCAGTGGGTGGTGGTGTTGTTCCAAGACCTGTGCCTTCCCCTGCCGCTAACAGTCGGCCCTCCATCAGGGGATTTGTGTATTTGTGTGCTGCGCTTCATCAAAGTGTTGACGTTACGAGATGAACCTGCTCATTGTGACGAGTAAGTTTCACGATTTCCGTTTCTTTCAATCTCTTCTGTCTTTTTTTTTTTAAACTGTCTTTGTTTTCAGTCATTTTTTTCTTAAAAGTTTTTCGTTACTTGAGTATAAGTTATAAATATAAAATAATCATGACCAACGGTCTGAAGCAGTTCATCATCTAACATAACATCTTCTTCTTAATACGTGGAACTTGTGTGAGATTGAACATATAGGAAATCTTTTGGTCTCGGTACGCTAGCATTTCGTTTGTCAAATCGTCCTATATTCTTCGATTAGTTCGCTAATGTATTATCAGTATTTTTGTTTCATGTATCTAATTTGTTCTTTTTGTTCGCGTGATGTCACGAGGATTCCTTGTTTCTTGCTGTCTTCTCTCACTTTGTTCTTCTATCGTGACCTTGTCTAACTCTTTTTTCTTTTTTCTTTCCAAAAAGTATGTTCCATTACTCAGATTTGCATTTTATGAGAATGAATTGTGGCACGATTTTTTTTTGCTTTTGTTTTATGGTATCTAAATTCTAATTCATCTATTTCGTGATGGTTTTGTCGATGCGTTTCTTTATTTTCTAATCAGATTCACAACGTTTGCCGTAGTTTTCCTTGTTTTTCATATTGGTGTCATAATCATTAAAGATCATTATCACCATCGTCATTATTATTATCATTAATTATCATTATCATTATTATCATCATCATCATTATTGCTATTATTATTATGATCATTATCATTGTTGTTATTGTTGTTGCTATGCTGTTGTTGTGCTGCTGCTGCTGCTGCTGCTGCTGCTGCTGCTGCTGCTGCTGCTGCTGCTCCAGCTTTTGTCATTACTGCTCTTGTTCTTGTTGTTGCTTTTTTATTATTATTGTCATTATTGCTGTGTTGTAATTCTCATGTTTAAATTTATTCATATGCAAATCATCGAAGTAGCAGAAGCATCATCATCATCATTGTCATCACTACCACCACCACGTTAAACCACTTTAATCATTATCATGATCATGTTTGGGGTTGTTGTTGTTGTTTTTTATTTAAGTTCCTCTGAAGGGAATGAATATGAGTCACACAGAAACAGGGGTAAGCGGGATTTGTTGCTATTATAATCGCTGTTATCCCCATGCCCCGTTCGTATCTGTCTGTCTCTATCCAGACATCAGTTCACGGCATTTACAGATGCATCATGATAATGCAGGAGGGAGGGTGGAGGACTATTGTTGTGCCTCACCATCTGATGCCTGGGAAACTCTTCAAATAGCAAGACTGACATTCCCTCTCCCTGCCCTCTTGAGAGGGAAGTGAATTACGAGCTGCGCAAGTTTTGGAAAACTGTATTCTCTCCCCGCCTCCTTCTCTTCATCTTTGCCCCTCTCTCCTCTCTCTCTCTCTCTCTCGCTCTCGCTCGCTTTGCTCCTCTCTCTCTCTCCCCTTTCTCTCGCTCTCTCTCTTTCTCTTTCTCTCTCTCTTTCACTCTCTCTCTCTCTCTCTCTCTCTCTCTCTCTCTCTCTCTCTCTCTCTCTCTCATCTCTCTCTCTCTCTCCTCTCTCTGTCTCTCTCTCCTCTCATAAAAGTTCATTTAATTTCATTTTCTCTGTCTGTATGCCTGTCTGTCTGTCCCCTCTCTCTGTGTCTGCATTCGTGCAGCTCGCTCCTCTCTCTCTCTCTCACTCTCTCTCCTCCTCTCTCTCTCCCTCCTCTCTCTCTCTCTCTCTCTCTCTCATCTCTCTCTCCTCTCTCTCTCTCCTCTCTCTCTCTCTCTCTCTCAGTTCCGTGACGAGTTTTTCGGGGGGCCGCACTGGCGAACAGTCCCCCCAGATTCCTCTATCTTGCTGTGCAGGTTCTGTGCCAAGCCTGGGATTCAGCAAATGGTTTCCCCTGTCCTGCAATGGTATCAGTCCATGGTTCGCCCCCCCCCCCCCCCCCCTCCTCCCATCCCCCTTTTTTTTTCAACACATATGTTTCACAAGCCAAAAAATGTCACAAGTAAATGTGTCATAATAGAAGTGAAGTATCCAAATCTACGTTGATTACACACAAACCAAAACATAGAAACAAACATATCTATACACGCAGTTTGCAAGATGTAAACACAACACTTACGACTGAAATGCAAAGATCTTTTCCCCCCATCTGTTCCCTTAGTGCTTGGCCGAAAAGTTCCCCTGCGATTAAACAAGATGAAAGAAAGAAAGAATTTTTTTTAAGTAA
>CM031611.1:9869646-9887535 GCA_018398815.1 Conus ventricosus | reverse complement strand
CCTGATGTTATTACGGTTTTGCTCCTAAAAACATGAGTAACTTGACATATCTCAACTTAACAATGCGAATCGAAAACAGGGCTTAAAGCCTAAAAGAGTAGGTTATTTGATAAGAGCAGCTAAATGTTAGCTTTACAGCTAACAATTATATATTAGAGTTACACCAAAAAATACTTATGGGGGAAATCCCGATCTTGCATTACATTCATACCTATGTTTTTTTGGATGCACAGATGAAACTTAATATGAAGGCCTAAACTTTTAAGAGCTTTTCGTCAGGAAAGCTGCATATTGCGATATGAAATTATACAATTCCCAATTTACAGTTTAAAGATTTTGGGAGGTCGGATCATTAATTAAAAATCAAAGACAAAGCGGGGAAAGTTGTAAAATGGAAACCCTACACATGTTTTGGAAATAAAATAATAAGTTTTTCTAAAAATGCCGTGGGCCAGAAGAACCAGAGTTACATTAGCCCTAGTGAGGTGTATAACCTTAGAATTAAAAGACCTTGCAGACGTTGCGGACTTGAACAGAACGGTGAGTAGGCGCTTTGTATGGTTTTGAGTAACTAAAATGGTGATTAAAAACGTAAAGAGGTTGCCGACAGCAAAAAAGTTTCCTAAACAGAACAACTGCGCAATCAAAGAGGCAAATAATGTTGGCCAGTATGAATAAAAAATAGTTCGAAAACCTGCCCTTTCAATGCACTTAGAACCATATTTAGAATGGGACATAAAATTTGAATTCATAAGCCCATTTACATTTTTTAGCCTCAAAAAATTTTCAGAAAAGCATTCAACTCTGGCCCTTTACATGTAAGCCCTTATGCCGGACGACAAAAACGGAAAGAAATTGAAATAACGCCGTATGGGAAAAAAAAAGTAAAATCCTCCAAAAAGAAAACAGTTTTAAAAAAAGCTTCTACAAAATTACATTTTCTTTCCAACAGAAATTAGGAACACGTTCACAATGATATTTGAAATTCTGTTTTTAAAGATGGGGAGAGGGATGGGGTTGTGGGCGTTAGTGATGACCTTATAAAAGGAATTAATTTTAGCTGGCAAAACTTAGACGTTAACGCCTTAACTTCCCATCGTCGTTCTTCCCCATGGCGGGGATATTAAGATCATAACAACAAGCAACAAAATCAATGTTGACTTAAATAGAAACAATCTTACAGAACTAAATTGGATTAATCTTACACATTTGGGCCTCATAGGGTTTTATTATACTGAACAAGTTTTGACGGAGAGTAATGATAAAAATAATAACTGATTAGATAAACTCTTTTTATAAAACTATGGAGCGTTAAACTTTATGACAAAAACTCCTATTGCTCATTGATTTGTGGGCAGACTGGTTGTGGAAAAACAATATTTGTCTAGACCTGTTACAAACAGTTTATCGTTATAATTTTAATCATATTGTGGTTTTCTGTCCAACACTTAAATGGAACAAAGCATACATGATAGAAGGTTTATATGGGCAGATGATGACATATATTTAGTTAATCCTAGCAATAAACTGAGTGATGTTAGAACAGTTTTATAGACTGTTTGAAGGAACGCAGACACTTTTTATTATAGATGACTGTTCGGCAGAAAGAGACATAGTTAAAAAAGAAACACTTTGTCAAAACAGCTTTCAGCGGAAGGCATGCCAGGATAAGTGTGTGGATTTTATGCCAAAAATAACTCATTTTTTAAAGACTTTAAGAACAGTTAAAGACTGTAGTGTTATTTCACATGAAAACGAGACTCATTTGAAGAATGTTTGCGTGAAAAGATGTTATTGAAAATGACCAGGAAAAACACAGGATTAAACAAAAACTGAATCTGAAAAGTTTAGTAAATTGTATTGAAAAGGGAAAACCCCTACACAGTATGTTTGTTTGTAGATAATCTTTATTTTTTGGTTACTTGTCAGAGGAACGGGAAAAGGCGGTTTTTTAGGCCACTTTCGCCCAAAAAATTTGGGTGGAGGAGCAAGTAGCCAGGATTGGTAAAATACTTTTTCTCTTTGGTAAGGTGCGGGTCATGTTTTTAAACCCACTGAGTATGCACTCACTAGAGTAGAGAGGAAAGAATCAGTTTTAAGCCCAGCAATGGCCTAGAGACTCGAACCTGTCAGACGTTGGTCCTCTCTGCTGACCATCATTACCAGTGAGCCATAGATAGTTGGAAAGCTCAGGGAAAATTTAAAAGAAAAAGAGAAAGAAAGAATTCATAATTATATTGGGAAGCAGGTTACTTACACGAACCTTATTCGTGTTTCAGCCCTTCACCCTTTACCCTTCGCCCTTCACCCTTCACCTTTCCACCCCTGAGGGGGTTGAAGATGGCCATGGTGTGGGGAACACCCGGTAGTTCAGCCCAGCAAGTACCAACTCCATGGAGAGGAGTTGGAACTCGTCAGTTCTCAAGGGACAGAAGAAGTCGGGAAGAGAAGGCGAAACTCATATCTCCAGTGACGAGATAATTCAAGGGGGCAATCCGATGTCTACGAAAGACGGGGAATCGGAAAGCAAAAAGCTTTTACTTGATGCAGGCAGGGCACAGTGAGTACAGGAGCTATTTATTCTCCTGGTCTGGGTTTTTTGGGCTACGTAATGTGAAGGCCATGTTTTATAGAAAGCTGGACTGGATTATTTATCTCTCAGTGTAAAGAGAGATACATGTGAAAAAGATTAATTTATCTCTCAGTGTAAAGAGAGATACAGGTGTAAAATCTGTTTTAAGTTGTTGATGTGATTTAGTAAAGTGTTTTTCCCTGAAGGAGAGGGAGAAGAAAAAACATTCGGTAGTGCGCCTTTTGGTTGTTTGGGAAAAGATTGCGGGGCGTATGGAGTAAATGCTGTCATGAATGCGCGGTCAAAAGTGACAGTGTGACAGTGGTGACCCCGACAAAAGAAAAAGAAAAAGAAAATTTCTATTTGTGCCCTTGGGCTTTAAAAAAAAAAGATTTCTATTTGTACCCTGAAGGGTTTGAGAGAAAAAAAAGGAAAGATTTCTTTTTGTACCCTCAAGGGTTTGAGGGAAGGAAAAAAAAAAGAAATTTAATTATTTATTGTGTATAATATTTGCAATTTTTTTTTTCTTTTTCTATGTGTGTTTAAGGTGGTTGAGATTTCTTTTGGTTGCTCTACTCCGTTAAGGTTTTTTTTTTTGGTGGGATTTCCTTTTGACCCTTCCCCCCCTCAGGACCGATAGCCTCAACCTCCTCTTCTCGTACCGGGCAGCAAGGGGGCAGGGCGTTGAGGAGTCGCTGTCCTTCCCCTAGAGTATTAGATTTTGTTTTGCCCCCTTTCCCCAAACCCTGATAGCCCAACCTCTTCCTGCGTTTAGCAGGGGGCATGCGTTGGGATCGGTATCCTTCCTTCTCGTAAAAATCTATTCTTTCCCTTCCTATTGTTTCAGTTTGATTTTCCCCTTGCCCCTCAGAGTGTGGGATCGATTTCACCTCCGTCACGCAACTAGTGTAGGTGTGAGTTATTACCGCTCACCTAAATAAACATCTTTCTTTTGATTATTTTTTTTCCCCTGTGTTTGCGGAGATTTTCTTTGCGTTGGGTGAATGTACATTTATTGATTGATTGTTTATTATTTTATATCTTTAAACTGTAGTGTTCGTATATTGTGCGTGATTTGTTTCCCCGTCCCCAGTTCACGGAGACAGTGACCACTAGGTGCTGTCTTGGCTTCTTTGCTTTTCTTGATTTCTTCTACTGTTCCGGTCCTGTGTACCTTTCTTTTCCTTTTCCCCCCCCTTTTTCAAATCTCAAAACCCTTTCTCTTCAATAAGCTCCTATCTAGTTTTCTTTTCAACATTTTCATCTTTTAGGTAGGATTTCCGCTATTTTGTGTTTTTTTCCCCTCTTTTTAATTGTTTTGATTCCATTTGGTTTGTAAATTTATATTCACTATCGTATAAGGCGATACTTTTGTTTTGTAAATTCATTTGGAATTAAGTAAGAAAGACTGACAACAAGAACATTTAAGAACTAAAACTTTATAAAGAATTTATTTTCAGAAAACTTTATTGTTTTTTTTCCTTTCTTAGAAAAACAGATTTGCATGAACTTCATTTTGTTTTAAATTCCAAATTGATAGCAGTTTGAAAATTACTTTTGGAAAAAACTTTCCTTGAATTTGATATCTACCCTTTTTTTAGTAAGCTGTTTCTGTTTACCCCGGGAAATTGAATTCTTTATTTGTATATACTATAATTACGTTTTTGGAAACATAAAACATCATCAATATCGCCTTATTTTATTCATACTTAGAAATTGTTTTGTGTTTATATCTTTTGACGTTCATTTAGGATGATTTGATAAATATGTTCAACAAGCGAACGTTTGGGGTTTTGATGGAGAAAAACTTACTAACTATGTGCAACAATCCCACAGATGGGCAGACAGGCTAAGAGAGAGAAAAAATAGACTACAGAGGAAGCTGAAGCTGAAGAAAATAGACTACAGAGGGAAGCTGAAGAAAATAACTACAGGGGGAATTGAAGAAAAAAACTACAGAAGGAAGCTAAAGATAAAGAACGTCAATTTAAGTTGAGGCGTTAGAATTAGAGACTGATGCTGAAATTAGAAAAATACAGGCATCGAGAGAACCTCCACCAGTCGGTTCCGCAAGCGCGCCTCAACCGAAAACAGCATATATTCCAAAGTTACCGCCTTCGGGGAAAAAACAGATGACATCGATAGTTTCTTTCCGATTTGAAATCACGCAACGTCTTGGGGTTGGCCAAAAAAAAAGTGGGCTTTATATTGCGTCGTTGTTTAAGGGTAGCGCTTTAGCATTGTATCACACACTTGCGGCGAAACAAAATTTAATTTGGGATCATTGAAAGAAGAATTTTCTCAAGAAATTTCAATGTTCTGCCGATCGTTTTCGCGAACGTTTCCGTTCTGTGCGCCCTGACAAAGGGAATCGTTTCCGTCGTTTCTAATTCGCATGATTCATTGTTTAGATCGATGGATCGATTTATCTAAAACGAACAAAATTTTTCAGTCACTGCGAGATCTCCTTCTTAGAGAACAACTTTTCCAGAGCGTGAGCAAAAATCTGGCCACTTTCCTTAAAGAAAGGCAATTTGAAAGCGTTAGGAAATGTGGTCAGATGGCTGATCAGTATTTTTATCGCTCACCCAGACAAGGGCGTGGCTAGGAAAAAAAGAATTTTCCATCTTGAGTCTCATGCGTCATGTACTATCCCATCAGGACAGGGAAGTTACGGGAAAAGGGAAAATCGTGGGCATTTCTGAGTCCTCAAGGAAAAACCTATCCTAGGAAGGGACAGGGATCTTTCCGCGGTTCGAGTGACTTTCATCAGTACCATACCCCACCCCCGGGAAAAACCCGTTGCTTCCAGCAAACGTTTCCGAGATCGGGGACAACGACCACCACGTTAGCCCTTTTTGGGGCCCAGTTCGTGGACAGAACCGAAGTTCACAAAATCACCCATCTGCCGATCAGACAAGCGATGTTTCTATTGCGATTGCAAGTTCCATTTGAAAAGGGAATTGCCCTTTCAAACCAAATGATTCAAATCCGCATTAGTCTCCACTGATTGTGAAGGAAGGCCTTTTTTTTGGGCACCAGATCAATCGGTTGATGGACTGGTGTTAAAATGGGCCATCAACGGATGCAGGCTTTGGTTTTGCGAGACACTGGGTGCACCACTGCTGGTGTAAGGAAATCTTTTCGTGCTTCAAAACCAGATCTGGACACTGTCCAAAAGGGTAGGTCGTTGGAGGCAAAAATTGAAACGTTCCGCTGGTGAAAATTTCGGTCGATACACCGTACTACTCCGGATTTCTTACCGCCTGTGTTATCGATAACCCATCTGCGACTTTATCTTGGCAATTTGCCAGGTGTAGCTACAGTACATGGTGGTGGGAGACGTTCGTTCCTTTCTTGTGAGTACCAGATCAGACATCGAGAGCAGGGAAAGGCTACAAAGCCGCTAAAAGTCTCAAAACGGATGAACTCCAGATTACCCCAGATGATCTAAAAGAAATGGGAGGAAAAAGACGAGACGCTGACGACAATACTTTTTGCTGCTAAACAACTGTAACGGACAAACTAACGGACAAACCAACGTAAAATACTGGGAATCCGACATTCTCTACAGGGGTGTACCTGGACAGAAAACAAACAAGTTGTCGTCCAAAGCCACTTAGAGAGACAGTGCTACACACGGCTCATGATGCATTGTTCGCTGGGCACTGTGGAATCAAAAAAACATTAAAGAGAGTTCTTGTTCTTTTTATTGGCCAGGGGTCACAAAAAAGGGAAATAAACAGATTTCTGCGTTCATGTGACAAACTGCCAAAAGACATCTCAGAAAGGTCGCGTCCCATGTGCACCTTTGCACAAAATGCCTCTCATTTCCGTCCCCTTTCGGAAAGGGGCTATTGATCTTGTTGGGGCCTTTACCACTGTCTTCTTTAGGATGCGTATATCTTAACTTTGGTGGAACCAGCGACAAGGTATCCAGAAGCGATTTCCACTGAAAAAAATTGATACAGTGTCTGTCGCTGAAGCCTTTCTTGCGATTTTTCCAGAGTGGGTCTTCCGAAAGAAATTCTCCCCGATTGTGGAACGCAATTTCATTTCCGATCTCATGAGAGAAATTTACAGACTGTTGTCAAAACTCTTCCATTTCAACCACGCCATATCATCCCCAAACGAATGGCATGGTTGAACGTTTCAAAGGGAAAGTTAAAGTCCATGTTGAGAAAGGGTTTCAAGGGAGGAAACCCCATGAATGGATCGTTTTTATACCGGCTTTGCTTTCGCCATACAGGGAAATGCCGAACGAAACGCTGGATTCTCACCATTCGAGCTTCTTTTCGGACATTCAGCAAGGGGTCCTTTGGATCACTGATGACACAATGGACGAAAAAGACGGCATCCCTGACAGTAAAACTGTTTTACCAATACGTTTATAAAATGCATAATTTGTTTGAAGGATTTCATGTGAGCTTGCTCAACAGTCACTGATAGAAAAACAGATGTGTACAAGGTCTTTGCAGATAAAAAAGCAAAGGGACGTTCCTTCAGTGTAGGGGGAAAAAATCCTTGTGCACTCACGATGAACATAACAAGCTTCGTGTTATGTGGAAGGGTCCTTTCAGTGGTCGGAAAACTTTCTGCAGTAAATTATAAGATCAAAATGGCAAACACTGAGAAGGTATTTCATGTGAACCCTGTTGAAGAAGTATGTTGAACGTACAAATGTTGCCATCAACCAGTCAGTTGAGTGGATATGTTTCCCGTGTCAGAAACTGATGTCAAAGACAGACATATCAGTGATGAATTGTACCCAATGTGAGTAAAAGGGACAATCAAAGGTGTGGGAAAACAGCAAATGTAGGGGTGTTGACATCTACCAGTGCAGATGGGTGTTGTACCCCTTCCCACTCTGTCTGTCAAAGGGGAAACCTATGATGATGATTTTGTCGAATGATTTGTCCCACAAGTCAAACAGAAAAGCTCAAAGAAATTTGAAAGACTTTCAAAGGTGTTAACAGATACCCCAGGTACAGTAACTGGTATTGAACCCCCTAGTATTCAGTTAACTTCTAAATACCCGGCGAACCAGACCATACCCCCCCCAATTTGCAAAAAAAAAGGTGGAAGGGAAAATCAATGTAATGCGGGTTTAAAGGTGATTAGAACCTTCTACATCTCCGTTCAGCTCACCAGTTTTATTGGTGGACAAACCTGACGGTTCGGTGCGTTTCTGCATCGATTACAGGAAATTAAAATAAGATTTATGTGTTTGATGCCGAGCCCATCCCGGGCATTGAAGAACTTCTGTGTCAGCTCTCAAAGGAAATTATTTTGTGAAAGTAGACTTGACTAAAGATACTGGCAGATTCCAATGGCTGAAGCTACAAGGAAAAGACAGCATTTCAAACACCTTTTGGTTTTTTTCCAGGGACGAAAATGCCATTCGGGTTTTCAAAATGCCCCCGCTTCTTTTGCTAGAATGATGCGAGCCCTGAAACTCCATGAATGTGGGGCAGTCAGTTTTTTTTTATGACATTTTTTTGGCTGCAAGTCATGGGGTGACCTCCTTTCTAAAATTACGAGCTGTTTTTTCCAGACTCGAAGTTTTTGGTTTTACCGAACCATCCAAAATTCGTGCCGGTTTTCAACTCTCGAGTTTTTGGGTCACATGAGTGCCAGAAAGGGTTTTGGGGTGTGTTCAGAACACCCTCAAATCCCTTTCCTGTTCTATTGTTACCCTCCCTCTCAAAGACTTTAATTTGAGAACCGAGCCAGTTCCAAAGGAATGGGGGCGGTACTGTTGCAGGAAAAAAAGTGCTTTGTTACATTTCCCGTGCAATACGCCAGTAAGAAGTTCTCAAAGACACAAGAGAAATATCCACTATTGAGAGAGAGTTCTTGGGTATTGTAAAGGGCATGTGAGAAGTTCGCCAGGTCTTGACTGGAAGAAACTTTCGGTTACAGACTGACCCCAGGGCCCCGACTTTCTTGAAATCGTCAAAGACTAAGAACAGCAGATTATAAGAGGTCTTTGGCATTGCAGGAAATTTCCCTTTACCATTGAACCAGTGCCTGGAAAAACCAAATGTCTGGCAGATTTATGTCACGTGTAGAATATTCATGACAAATGTAACTGTCTTCAAGGGAAAGACTATTCCCGTTTTTTTGTCTTTCTTTATGATTGCGGTGTGCTCACATTTACAGTGCATTGTATGCTACTGACTATTTAAATCAAGTGGTATTTATGCATAATTTGCTTGTTGAAGTGACTATATGTTTTACAAGCAAAAACTACTTGATGTTGATGTATTACATATCTATTTTTTGCTTTATTCTTTCGTAAACAATGAAAAATCATCATGTACTATTTATGTCTAACTTGCTTGTGAAGATGAATATATATGTATGTGTGATGAGCAAATAACCCTTAGAAATGTATATACACTGTTTTTTATAGTGCAATGAACAAAACCCAAATTTTTTTCATTTGTCACTGTCAAAAATGGAAAACCATGTACTTTTCAAAGGACTATAACTTACATGTGTGAAAAAACTATGTTTAAACTATGTTTTTTTGTTTACATGTCTATTGAGAAACATTTACACTTGAAATATTCTCATTTTCAGAGGGTTTTGAAACATATGATGTGAGACAAGGGTCAAGGGAAAATATGTGCTTCACATCTAATGTATGAACACAATTTGTACTTTGAATTGTTAATAATCCTTAAATTTTTTTATCCATGTAATTTGTGAAATGTATTTTGTGAAGTAAGGGGGATCAATTATGAATGTCTTTTTTTTTAGAAAGACTGAAAGCTTGAAATATGCTATTTATGGTGGGTCATGATGATTGATTCTATACGTTTTATTAATTCGGTGAATCATTGTGTGATGGATACACCCTTTGAGATTCATGGCTGAAGATGTGTTTTAAGTGGAGTTGTATATCCTTTAAATATTTTCTGGAGAAAAATTTTTTCACCCCAGGATGGGGGGTGTCATGTGACGTAGCCTCACATCAAGGCATTGACGCTCCATCGCATGTAGTTTATGATATAAAACATTTCCCCATGCCCTACTAAAAGAAGAATAATCATGTGCTTTACTAGTGTAGCGACCGTCCCCAAAATAATTGTGAGTATGACTCATTCAAGAAACAATGTGGTCATTGGGTGAAAGTGACCACTGAGTGATAGTTTAAAAAGGTTGGTAAGGTCTGGTCATGTGTTTTTGAAAACTGAGTATGCACTCACTAGGAGTAGGGAGGAAAGAATCATTTAGCCCAGCAGAAAGGCCTAGAGACTCGAACCTGTCAGACGTTGGTCCTCTCGCTGACCCGTCATTACCAGTGAGCCATAGATAGTTGGGGAAAGCTACAGGGGAAAACTTAAAGAAAAGAGAAAGAAAGAATTTATAATTAAATTGGGAAGCAGTTTTCTTACACGAACCTTATTTGTGTTTTCAGCCCCTTTACCCTTTACCCTTCGCCCTTCACCCTTCACCTTTCACCCGTAGGTGGTTGAAGATGGCCATGGTGTGGGAACACACCGGGAGTTCAGCCCCAGCAAGTACCAACTCCATGGAAGGAGTTGGAAACTCGTCAGTTCTCAAGGGACAGAAGAAGTCGAGGAGAGAAGCGAAACTCATATCTCCAGTACGAGATAATTCAAGGGGCAATCCGATGTCTACGAAAGACAGGAATCGGGAAAGCATGAAGCTTTTACTTGATGCAGGCAGGGCATCAGTGAGTACAGGAGCTATTATTCTCCTGGTCTGGGTTTTTGGGGGTACTGTAATGTAAGGCCATGGCTTTATAGAAGCTGGACTGGATTATTTTATCTCTCAGTGTAAGAGAGATACATGTGTAAAGATTAATTTATCTCTCAGTGAAAGAGAGATACAGGTGAAAAATCTGTTTATAAGTTGTTGAGTGATTTATAAAGTGTTTTTCCCTGAAGGGGAGGGGGAGAAGAAAAAAAATTCGGTATGCGCCTTTTGGTTGATTGGAAAGATTCGTGTGCGTATGGAGTAAATGCTGTCAGAATGCGCGGGTGCAAAAGTGACAGTGTGACAATGAACATCAGGTTGCGTAACACGTTTTCCAGGTTTAGAATTGGGATGTCCCCACTGGGAAATTGTCATTTCATGCAGTAAAGTTGGCTGGAGCAGAGACGTTAACGTCCATTTTGTACCAATGTGCCAGAGACAGAAGTGCATTTTTGCTTGTTTGTCATACATATAAACCTTCGGAAAGAACGATCCCAAAAAAGTACTACATCCGCCCATCTACGTTTAAATGTGTATTGCTACTCTCCTGTAACAACGAAATAATTGTAAGAAAAATGGCCTTATTTATTTTCAAAGCCTTAAAATTGGAACAAGAAAGAATGAATGTGGTTACATGCTGTTAACATTGTTGTTTATTAAACCCCACTCCATTGTATGGGCGATTGGCCTGACAATTAAAAAATTCGTGACTCGTGACTCGTGACTCGTGACTCTCTCTCAGTAAAATTTGCTGCTGACTCGCGGTGTTTTTTGTGTTTTGTTTCAGGGCACGTACATATTCGTTTTATTTGTATAATTGATTATGTCTAGCAGATTTATCGCAATTGACATCTTCCTTACTTTTTATACCAGATTCGTTTATTTGCTCTCCCCTCTCCCCTCTCTCTCTCTCTCTCTCTTCTCTCTCTTCTCTCCTCTCTCTCTCTCTCTCTCTAACAGAGCATGTTAGGCATGTATGTACCCCCAGCATCAAGCCCGTATTATTTAGATACAGAAAAACGAAATGGAATATATCTGCTTGAGCACTGTCTTCTCGATATTTTTGAACAGTATGGAGAATTACCTTTCATCATTATGGGAGATTTTAATGCCAGGGCAGGTAAATCAAACGCTAGGGAAGTTACTCTCCCCGACACTAATGTTTGGAACGATGATGACAATAATACTGAAGAAGATGAAGCAATCTTAGAAATTCCAAAGAGAAATATGAATGATTTGGATGTTACTTTATGAATTATGTGAAGAATTCTTAATAATTCTAAATGGTGTTACCTCATTGATAAGCACGAGACTATACATATATAGCACATATTGAAATTATGTGAAGAATTCTCATTAATAATTCTAAATGGTGTTACCTCAGTTGATAAGCACGGAGACTATACATATATAGCACATATTGAAATTATGTGAAGAATTCTCATTATAAATTTTTAAATGGTGTTTCCTCAGTTGATAAACAGGAGACATACATATATAGCCACATATTGAAATTATGTGAAGAATTCTCATTAATAATTCTAAATGGTGTTACCTCAGTTGATAAGCACGAGACTATACATATATACACATATTGAAATTGTGCGAAGAATCTCATTAATAATTCTAAATGGTGTGACCTCATTGATAAGCACGGAGACTATACATATATAGCACATATTTAAATTATGTGAAGAATTCTCATTAATAATTCTAAATGGTGTTACTTCAGTTGATAAGCACGGAGACTATACATAAAATGCACATATGAAATTATGTGAAGAATTTTCAATAATTTAAATTTTGCGTATGTCGGACATGTAACTGCTCAAGGAAAGACATTCCTGTTTTTTTGTCTTTCTTTATGATTGCGGTGTCTCACATTTGACAGTGCATTGTATGCTACTGACTATTTAAATCAAGTGGTATTTATGCATAATTTGCTTGTTGAAGTGACTATATGTTTTACAAGCAAAAACTACTTGATGTTGATGTATTACATATCTATTCTTTGCTTTATTCTTTCGTAAACAATGAAAAATCATCATGTACTATTTATGTCTAACTTGCTTGTGAAGATGAATATATATGTATGTGTGATGAGCAAATAACCCTTTAGAAATGTATATACACATGTTTTGATAGTGCAATGAGACAAACCAATTGTTTTCATTTGTCACTGTCAACAATGGAAAGCATGTGACTTTTCAATGGACTATAACATTACATGTGTGAAAAAACTATGTTTAAACTATGTTTATTTTGTTTACATGTCTATTGAGAAACATTTACACTTGGAAATATTCTCATTTTCATGAGGGTTTTGAAACATATGATGTGAGACAAGGATCAAGGGAAAATATGTGCTTCACATCTTAATGTATGAACACAATTTGTACTTTGAATTGTTAATATCCTTAATTGTTTTATCCATGTAATTTGTGAAATGTATTTTGTGAAGTATGGTGATCAATTATGAATGTCTTTTTTTTAGAAAGACTGAAAGCTTGAAATATGCTATTTATGGTGGATCATGATGATTGATTCTATACGTTGATTATTAATTCGGTGAATCATGTGTGATGGATACACATTTTGAGATTCATGGCTGAAGATGTGTTTTAAGTGGAGTTGTATATCCTTTAAATATTTTCTGGAGAAAATTTTTTCACCCCAGGATGGGGGGTGTCATGTGACGTAGCCTCACATCAAGGCATGTGACGCTCCATCGCATGTAGTTTAGTGATATGAATCATTTCCCCATGCCACTACTAGAAAGGAAGAATATTCATGTGGCTTGACTAGTGTAGCGACCGTCCCCAAAATAATTGTGAGTATGACTCATTCACAGAAACAAATGTGGTCATTGGGTGAAAGTGACCACTGAGTGATAGTTTAACAAGGGTTGGTAAGGTGCTGGTCATGTGTTTTGAACACTGAGTATGCACTCACTAGGAGTAGGAGGAAAGAATCAGTTTTAGCCCAGCAGATGGCCTAGAGACTCGAACCTGTCAGGACGTTGGTCCTCTCTGCTGACCAGTCATTACCAGGTGAGCCATAGATAGTTGGGAAAGCTACAGGGGAAAACTTAAAGAAAAGAGAAAGAAAGAATTCATAATTAAATTGGGAAGCAGGTTACTTACACGAACCTTATTCGTGTTTCAGCCCTTCACCCTTTACCCTTCGCCCTTCACCCTTCACCTTTCACCCCGTGAGGTGGTTGAAGATGGCCATGGTGTGGGGAACACACCGGTAGTTCAGCCCCAGCAAGTACCAACTCCATGGAGAGGAGTTGGAACTCGTCAGTTCTCAAGGGACAGAAGAAGTCGAGGAAGAGAAGGCGAAACTCATATCTCCAGTGACGAGATAATTCAAGGGGGCAATCCGATGTCTACGAAAGACAGGGAATCGGGAAAGCATGGAAGCTTTTACTTGATGCAGGCAGGGCATCAGTGAGTACAGGAGCTATTTATTCTCCTGGTCTGGGTTTTTTGGGGCTACTGTAATGTGAAGGCCATGGCTTTATAGAAGCTGGACTGGATTTTTATCTCTCAGTGTAAAGAGAGATACATGTGTAAAGATTAATTTATCTCTCAGTGTAAAGAGAGATACAGGTGTAAAATCTGTTTATAAGTTGTTGATGTGATTTAGTAAAGTGTTTTTTCCCTGAAGGAGAGGGGGAGAAGAAAAAACATTCGGTAGTGCGCCTTTTGGTTGATTGGAAAGATTGCGTGTGCGTATGGAGTAAATGCTGTCATGAATGCGCGGGTGCAAAAGTGACAGTGTGACAATGAACATCAGGTTGCGTAACACGTTTTCCAGGTTTAGAATTGGGATGTCCCCACTGAATTGTCATTTCATGCAGTACAAAGTTGGCTGGAGCAGAGACGTTAACTGTCCATTTTGTACCAATGTGCCAGAGACAGAAGTGCATTTTTTGCTTGTTTGTCATACATATGAAACTCTTCGGAAAGAACTGATCCCAAAAAAGTACTACATCCGCCCATCTACGTTTAAATGTGTATTGCTACTCTCCTGTAACAACGAAATAATTGTAAGAAAAATGGCCTTATTTATTTTCAAAGCCTTAAAATTGAGACAAGAAAGAATGAATGTGGTTACATGCTGTTAACATTGTGTTTCATTAACCTCACTCCATTGTATGGGCGATTGGCCTGACAATTAAACATTCGTGACTCGTGACTCGTGACTCGTGACTCTCTCTCAGTAAAATTTGCTGCTGACTCGCGGATGTTTTTTTGTGTTTGTTTCAGGTCACGTACATATTCGTTTTATTTGTATTAATTGATTATGTCTAGCAGATTCATCGCAATTGACATCTTCCTTACTTTTATACCAGATTCGGTTTATTTGCTCTCTCTCTCTCTCTCTCTCTCTCTCTCTCTCTCTCTCTCTCCTCTCCTCTCCTCTCTCTCTCTCTCTCTCTAACAGAGGCATGTTAGGCATGTATGTACCCCCAGCATCAAGCCCGTATTATTTAGATACAGAAATACGAAATGGAATATATCTGCTTGAGCACTGTCTTCTCGATATTTTTGAACAGTATGGAGAATTACCTTTCATCATTATGGGAGATTTTAATGCCAGGACAGGTAAATCAAACGCTAGGGAAGTTACTCTCCCTGACACTAATGTTTGGAACGATGATGACAATAATACTGAAGAAGATGAAGCATATCTTAGAAATTCCAAAGATGAAATGATGAATGAATTTGGATGTTACTTATTGAAATTATGTGAAGAATTCTCATTAATAATTCTAAATGGTGTTACCTCAGTTGATAAGCACGGAGACTATACATATATAGCACATATTGAAATTATGTGAAGAATTCTCATTAATAATTCTAAATGGTGTTACCTCAGTTGATAAGCACGGAGACTATACATATATAGCACATATTGAAATTATGTGAAGAATTCTCATTAATAATTCTAAATGGTGTTACCTCAGTTGATAAACATGGAGACTATACATATATAGCACATATTGAAATTATGTGAAGAATTCTCATTAATAATTCTAAATGGTGTTACCTCAGTTGATAAGCACGGAGACTATACATATATAGCACATATTGAAATTGTGCGAAGAAGTCTCATTAATAATTCTAAATGGTGTGACCTCAGTTGATAAGCACGGAGACTATACATATATAGCACATATTGAAATTATGTGAAGAATTCTCATTAATAATTCTAAATGGTGTTACTTCAGTTGATAAGCACGGAGACTATACATATATAGCACATATTGAAATTATGTGAAGAATTCTCATTAATAATTCTAAATGGTGTTACCTCAGTTGATAAGCACGGAGACTATACATATATAGCACATATTGAAATTATGTGAAGAATTCTCATTAATAATTCTAAATGGTGTTACCTCAGTTGATAAGCACGGAGACTATACATATATAGCACATAATGGGGCAAGTGTCATAGATTATTTTTTGATTTCAAGGTGCCTTTTTCAACATGCTCTAAGCATGAGAGTGCTCAGCATTGCTGAATCTAAACATTTACCTATTGAATTAAGATTATACTTACCAAGAAATGTAAAACACATTCAAATTAGACCTGTAAAACGTGTCATTCAAAGGTTCATTTGGAATAAGGATCGTTTAGATGAATATTAACAGGCCTTCAAGTCACAGGAGATACTAGATACTTTGAACGAAGCTGTAATTCTGACGACTACTGATGTCAACCTGGCACTGAATAAATTTTATGAATGTTTGACTCTTGCAGGCCAATGTATGAAAAAGCATATTGTTTATAGGTGAAAAGAATAACAATTCCTGGTTCGATAGTGAATGTCGAAATGCAAGATCAGACTTACTGCAATCCTTGAAAAATTTTACATATTGCAAGAACGCAATACACGTCGAGGAACTGAGGCTTATTTACACTTATAAACGAAGAGAATATAAACACTTGCTTGTTAGAAAACAAAAAAGAAGATAAATTACGCATACTGGCTGCTCTTGAGACAAATAAAAATGATCCCAAGAAATTCTGGGGGACTATAAAGTCAAAGGTAGGTACGAAAGCACTAGAAAACTCCATCACAATTGAAGAATGGTGCAATTACTTTCATAAAGTTTATAACGACTTTGAACAGGAAAACGAACTATATTCTGGATTCAGCGATTATTTTGTACCTTTAGCTAATCAGATGACCAACAATAATAATAGTGACGCTAGTTTCTCCTGTAATTTAGATACTTCAACCCTAGACTGGGAAATAACAGAATTAGAGGTTAAAAATGGAATACGATCACTTCGGAATGGTAAAGCTGCTGGAACCGATGGATTTAGTGGTGAATTTTACAAGTATGCTCCTCCATTAGTCGTTTCTATTTTGACAAAATTTATCAATAGACTGTTTGATTCCTGGACATTTCCACTCATGTGGTCAGAAGCAATTATACATCCTCTGCATAAAAAAGGTAATGTTAATTTTCCGGACAATTACCGAGGCATCTCATTGTTAAATATCAGTGGCAAATTATACACCTCTATTCTGAACAAACGTCTTACAGAGTGGGTGGAAGAAAATAATGTAATCAATGAGTCACAGGCAGGATTCAGGAAGAGTTATAGCACAGTCGACCACATATTTACTTTAGTATCACTTGTACAGAAACAGTTATCTTCAGGCAAAAAGCTCTATGCAGCATTTATCGACTTAAAAAAGCCTTTGATCTAGTGAATAGAAATAAATTGTGGTTAATACTGAATAAAAATGGTGTGCAAGGTAAAATGCATCATGCAATTAAAAGTATGTACCAAGTCGTTAAAGCTAGAGTTCGGGCAAACAGTGATTTTACTGAAGCCTTTACGTGTCCTCGTGGTTTGAAACAAGTGACAACTGTAGTCCTATTTTATTTTCGCTATTCATAAATGAACTCGCAAATGACGTTGCATTATCTGGAAAACATGGAATAAGCTTATCCCCCGATATTCTTCACATTCTTATTATGCTTTTGCTGATGACGTTGTTCTCTTTTCCCATACTGTAATTGGTCTTCAAAAACAACTAGATATATTAACTAACACTGCCAATAAACTAGGACTGATCGTGAATGAGGAAAAATCTAAATTTATATTTCGTAAAGGAGGGCATGTTGCCTCACGAGAAAAATGGTTTCACAATGGTATACAATTGCAAATTGTGAATGAGTATAAATACTTAGGTGTCATTCTTTCTACTGGTTTAACTTTTTCGTATTCTTTGGAGGACAAGGCGCTCAAAGCTAAAAATGTGTTTTCAGTATTTTGAAATTTTTGTGGTCTCTAGGCGAAAACAATCCAAAACTTTCTTCAAAATTTTTGATAACCAGATCCAGCCAATTTTAACATATGGCGCTGAAGTTTGGGTTTAACTGCAAACCATGCTATAATTGAAAGAGTACACCTTTTGGCTATTAAACGTCTTCTGAATGTAAGTGTTCACACACCAAGTGCACTTATATATTCCGAAACTGGCAGATACCCGTTATATATTCAGACTTTCATAAAATGTGTAAAATATTGGCTGAAATTGACCCGTATGGAAGATA
>CM031611.1:9847146-9854646 GCA_018398815.1 Conus ventricosus | reverse complement strand
TCCTCACTGGGCTAAAGCCTGTGTACATACCAAATTTCATCCAAATCGGACAATATGTCAAGTATAACGGTTTTTAACGGTTAAATTTTGAAACACTGCATGGAAGTGCCATTTGCGTGTGATGACCTTTATATATACAAAATTGCATTAAAATCCACCAATATATAAAAAATAACGGCAAAATAACGGTTTATCGGTTAAAATACCGGTTTCAAAAGTGTATATCGGTTATATAACCGATATACACTTTTGAAACCGGTATTTTAGTCCTCACTGGGCTAAAGCCTGTGTACATACCAAATTTCATCCAAATCGGACAATATGTCAAGAATAACGGTTTTTAACGGTCAGATTTTGAAACACTGCATGGAAGTGCCATTTGTGTGTGATAACCTTTCTATATACAAAATTTTATTAAAACCCACCAATATATAAGAAATAACGGCAAAATAACGGTTTAACGGTTATATAACCGATATGCACTTTTGAAAACCGGTATTTTAGTCCTCACTGGGCTAAAGCTTGTGTACATATCAAATTTCATCCAAATTGGACAATATGTCAAGAATAACGGTTTTTAACGGTCAAATTTTGTAACACTATATAGAAGTGCCATTTGTGTGTGATAACCTTTCTATATACCAAATTTCATTAAAATCAACCTATATATGTTACAGTAAAGTTGTGAAATCAGTAAATTCGTGAATTTCCTGACATTTTCAGTAAATTCATGAACTTACTGTTTCACTCAGGGAATTCACGAATTCCCTATAAATTCCAGGAAATTCAAGAATTTGCTGAAGCAGAGGTCCAGTAATTTCATGAATTTACTGATCTCTCTCTCTCTCTCTCTCTCTCTCCCTCTCTCTCTCTCTCTCTCTCTCTCTCTCTCTCTCTCTCTCTCTCTCTCTCTCTTTAAACGTATCTCTACACGTTTGATTAGTAGAACGTATGACATTTGAGTATGTGCAACATATTTATTCACTAAGAAACAATTAAAACAACGTAAATATAAAATGAACAGCATAGATATCGACAGAGAAACAATTAAAACAGCAGAAATGGGTTAGAGGATTCTTAAGCAGCAGGGTTGCCGTGGCAACAGTCCCAGAGGCGAAGGCGATTGTGATGTCAATGCTAGTGGTAGTATCAATACTAGCAATAGTATTACTGAATGATACTGCTAACAACGATAGTGAAGGTTAAGGTAACGATATCTATGCTGTTCATGCTATTGAAAAAGTCCAGATTAAATTTTGCAAGATGGTTTTAGGGGTTGGAAGGGATGTCAAAACAATATTGCCCTTGGGGAGTGTGGTAGATATCCTATCTCTATTGATACATATCTTCGACTTGTGAAATATTGGTGCAGGCTTGTGTCTATGTCCGACAACAGATACCCAAAACAATGCTATAAAATGTTGCAAATGCACGATCACTCTGGTAGAAAAAACTGGGTTACACGTGTAAGACTGCTGTTGTGCACTTATGGCTTTGGATATGTATGGCAGATGCAGAATGTAGGAAATGCTTATTGTTTTATAGATCTGCTCAAACAACGTTTGAAGGATTCATATTTTCAAGACTGGCATTCTTCGCTTTCATCATACCCTGACTATTGTATGTATCACCCAGAGTTAATAATGGCCGGTTATGTGAGTCAGTTGTCTGCTCGCGAACATCGTCGTGTTTTGTGTCTGTTTAGATGCAATCGGCTACCTCTGAACAGTGTGTGTCACTCGACTCAACAAATCACTGATCCTTTTTGCAAACAGTGTGATGGTCATTATATTGAAGATTTATGTCATTTCATGTTAATTTGTCCTAATATTCCACACTTCGCAGGAAATTCATACCTTTGTATTATTATCGTTTTCCATCGGAATTTAAGATACAGTTATTAGGTAGAAATATGTCAAATGAATTGTTATTCAAAGTTGCAGTATACATTACTGAATCCCTAAAATTAAGGAAATGAAATCTCTGTCTATAACTGATTCGTATGGTAAACGTTTGCTTGTGTTGCTTATAAGATTTGCCGTGTATTTCTTGTTTCTTTGTCACTATACTCTTCAAACTCACCTATACCATGCTAGTTATTGTGCAATTCAGTTCTCCTGTTCATATGGGCCAGAGGGCCTGCAAAAACCGAATAAACCATTGTTATTGTTATTGTTATTGTTACACACACATAATGAATAGGATGCTAGCTCCTTTATCGTTGGTCGTGAAAAGGGGGGGGGATATAATATATAATATATATATATTATATATATATATATATAATACAAACTAATAAATTCCAAGGATAAGTACCACGCACCGTTCCAGCAACTTACAGAGCAGCTTGGTGTTGCAATGACCGCAAGAAATATTGAATTATAAACAAAGCTTGTGCTCTTATGTCTTAGATTGAAGAAATAGGGGGAGATAAGCATTCATATCTGCAGTGGTAGATGATTCTGCCTTACTAACAGTATGTGCTTGAGTGGGTGAATGGGAAAAAATAAAATAAATGCTTCTCACAATGAACCTTCAGCAAGCTTATAGTTTCCAAGGGGGGACACCCTCCAATAGGGAGGAAAACTCACTAACATATAACTCCTGGTCATATACCGATATTTCGAAACTTGGTGGTTCTCCTCAGTGACCGCGGAAAGTGGTAATTTGACTCCTCTGCCTTTTCAGTTTTAAGAAGAATGCTATCCCAGAAAAGGCTGGTGTGCAATACCGTAGTCTGTTTGTTGAGTTTTCAAAAAAACAACCAAAGGAGCCACCTAAGAAGCAAAAGAAAATCATGAAAGAGCAAAACAAGTTACATTTTCTTGTGAAAAGTAGAAAATATAAAAAGATATCCTCTTAAGACACAAGTGCTGAGGGTCAGTTCTTGGAATGAATCCGCAAGGGACTACAATACAACAAACTAATAAATTCCAAGGATAAGTACCACGCACCGTTCCAGCAACTTACAGAGCAGCTTGGTGTTGCAATGACCGCAAGAAATATTGAATTATAAACAAAGCTTGTGCTCTTATGTCTTAGATTGAAGAAATAGGGGGAGATAAGCATTCATATCTGCAGTGGTAGATGATTCTGCCTAACTAACAGTATGTGCTTGAGTGGGTGAATGGGGAAAAAATAAAATAAATGCTTCTCACAATGAACCTTCAGCAAGCTTATAGTTTCCAAGGGGGGACACCCTCCCTATTGGAAACTATAAGCTTGCTGAAGGTTCATTGTGAGAAGCATTTATTTTATTTTTTCCCCATTCACCCACTCAAGCACATACTGTTAGTTAGGCAGAATCATCTACCACTGCAGATATGAATGCTTATCTCCCCCTATTTCTTCAATCTAAGACATAAGAGCACAAGCTTTGTTTATAATTCAATATTTCTTGCGGTCATTGCAACACCAAGCTGCTCTGTAAGTTGCTGGAACGGTGCGTGGTACTTATCCTTGGAATTTATTAGTTTGTTGTATTGTAGTCCCTTGCGGATTCATTCCAAGAACTGACCCTCAGCACTTGTGTCTTAAGAGGATATCTTTTTATATTTTCTACTTTTCACAAGAAAATGTAACTTGTTTTGCTCTTTCATGATTTTCTTTTGCTTCTTAGGTGGCTCCTTTGGTTTGTTTTTTTGAAAACTCAACAAACAGACTACGGTATTGCACACCAGCCTTTTCTGGATAGCATTCTTCTTAAAACTGAAAGGCAGAGGAGTCAAATTACCACTTTCCGCGGTCACTGAGGAGAAACCACCAAGTTTCGAAATATCGGTATATGACCAGGAGTTATATGTTAGTGAGTTTTCCTCCCTATTGGAGGGTGTCCCCCCCTTGGAAACTATAAGCTTGCTGAAGGTTCATTGTGAGAAGCATTTATTTTATTTTTTCCCCATTCACCCACTCAAGCACATACTGTTAGTTAGGCAGAATCATCTACCACTGCAGATATGAATGCTTATCTCCCCCTATTTCTTCAATCTAAGACATAAGAGCACAAGCTTTGTTTATAATTCAATATATATATATATATATATAATATATATATATATTGTGTATAGGTGTGAATATGTTGCCCCCTCCCCTCCCCCAGTTAGTACGTAAACCCATCCCCTTCTTCCCTCCACCCTCATAGCATCAACACCTTAAAGTAACATGTACCAACCCACCACTTCAATCTCAGCCCACAATATCCCCCACTACACACACACATACTACCGTATCTCCCACTATTCACCTCACACATAACTTATAGCTATCTTATTTATGCATTTATTATCATTAATTTTTTTAAAAAATTTATTATTATTATTAATATTATTATTTTTTTAATGTTTCTTTTATTTATTTATTTGATTATTATAAAAATGTATTTTCTAAATATATTTCTGTCTCATGCTTTCGTTACCTTAACCTTCACTATCGTTGTTAGCAGTATCATTCAGTAATACTATTGCTAGTATTGATACTACCCCTAGTATTGACATCACCATCGCCTTCGCCTCTGGACTGTTGCCACGGCAACCCTGATGCTTAAGAATCCTCTAACCCACTCTCCTTTCTCCCATACCCATACTATTGACACCAAGATTGATCTTGTCCTTTTTTTCCCCCCAATATTTTGACCATTAATAGTATTCCTATCAGTAATATTATTATCATCATTACGACAAACGTGGACAAACGAGTCACAAGACAAAACACAACGCGTTTCGACCTCTTAGGTCTTCGTCGGGTGATAAATAAACGAATAAAACAACGAAATTCACTTAGCTTTGATCGCTTCAGATCGCTGCGCAAGGAAGAGAACATAATGAACATTCGTACACATTTCAGAAAGATCGGCCCAGTAGTTTTGTCTGGAGCGAGTGGAACACATTTTGACTACGGACACACAGACAGACAGACAGACAGACAGACACACACACACACACACACACACACACACACACACACACACACACACACACACATACAGACAGCATTTCTTCGTTCCCATTCTAAAGTACTCCCTGTTCTATAAGAATTGGGAGTACAAAAAGCTTACTAATTATATCCAGCCATGACCTTATCCCCCCACCCCACCCCACCCCACTGCACACACACACACACACACACACACACACACACACACACACACACACACACACACACACACACACAGATAATGCATTCTCATTTGTAGGTAGAACAGTCGGAAGTGTTAATCTTGTCTTCATCAGGAGCACAAATCACCTGCCCCAGCCGCTGACCAGTCTTGTTAAAACTGCACGCAGGCTTCGCGGAGATACTCATGGGGTCAGACAGTGGTCACTTCATTAATTCCTGCCTGGACTCCGTCTTCTCTCTGTATGCATGTCTGGCACGAATCAGAGAATGCTGAAAGCCTGCATGCTCGCACATCACCACAATGGGGGTAGCGGATGCCATGGCCCAGTGGCTAATACCTTGGAATGGCAATCTGAAGGTAGGGGCTCGAACCGCAGCATCCGGCTTGGCCGGTGAAGGGTGGGGGGCTGGATTCTAGTCTCTCCGCCCATCGCGTACATGCAGATCGGCTATCGCGTGAACCCCTCTTTTGTGTTTGTTGCGGGTAATAATTCGTGATGATTCTGTACGCTTCATGTACAGCGAAAAAATGTACGTAACACCCGGCTGAGACACAATTTAAGCAACATATTCTCTCATTCAGAATCTTTCAAGCTAAGACCATTTTGTCAACAACTTTATGTTGTTTGACTGGCAGATGAAGTGGACTGTTTTATTTTACAGAATAGAATTCAAGACAATGTTGATTAAGTTTGCTTTTCTAACCTTTACGGTTTATGTAAAATGTTGTGCAGAACGTAAACAGTGCAAGAATATGGATTACGTGTAACACACACATCCGGAAAGGGTCAGACTGACGCGTTAAATATACTGTGTCCCTTGTAAGACTTAAAATGAGCTCGGGAAAAGAAAGAAGCGACTACTGAAAATAAATAAACGGTATAGCACGTACATAAGTGCAGAAAAAGCATAAACAAATAAATGAATAAGGAAATGGATAAAAATCAATCAATCAGTCAATAAAGAATCAACGAATAAATATTCAAATGAATGAACGAACATATAAACAAATAAATAAACACATCTTAAATAAATAAACACATCTTAAATAAATAAACACATCTTAAATAACGTTAGTGAACCGCCTACCTTGCGCTGAAGAAATCTAAGCTAAGTGACAAATTTGTTCATTTTCATTGTCCTATTTGTTTGTGTCTTGCCTGAAGAAGACCTAAGAGGTCGAAACGCGTCGTGTTTCGTCTTGTGACTCGTTTGTCCACGTTTCTCTTGGCGGTTCGCTAACATTTATCTAAGATTTGTTTAGATTTCCGCCTGCAGTCGTGGTCTCACTTTGCAACTAAATGAATAAAGATAAAGTCTTGTGTCAAGATAAAATGGACACAGCCAACCATTTCCTCCGCGCCCACTAAGATGCCGTGACTGACTGAGTACCTGACTGAGTACCTGACTGAGTACCTGTGACCGAGCAGCAGTGCAGCGCCTTCTCCGGTGAGTGCCCCTCAAGAGACCTGATAGTTGATAACTCCTTGCGCACCACTGCTGCAAAGGCTTCGACAGGACACATTCAGATGTGGCTGTGTGTTGGAGAGTCAGAAAAAGCGCCGGCGTGAAAGTAGCGTCCGCCTAGAGGGCACGGAAGTTGCGAAATTAAAATCTTCGTTTAGCAGCCTCCCCCCCCCCCCCCCCCTCCCCCTTTCGTCTAGGTCATTGATTGGCGCCCCTCTTCGTGAGAGCGCGAATCAGCGAAATCGTCGAAAAGAGGGGGGGTGGGGTGGGGGGGGTGGGGGGGGGGGGGGGGGGGGGGGGGCGCTCCTTTCAGGGGAACCGCACGGTACCCAAAGAAGCTTCCGGATCTAAAGGACATTTGATATTCCCAGTAGCTGATCTCTTCCATTTTTTTTCCTTTTATATACCCAATGTCATTAACTTTGTCAAATCTCTCAAGAGCAAATTATTGATTGCCTATACTTGTTTTCCTCTGCTACTAGGATTTTCAGTTTGGAGGAGAGAGAGAGAGAGAGAGGAGAGAGAGAGAGAGAGAGAGAGAGAGAGAGAGAGAGAGAGAGAGAGGGAGTGAGAGAGAGAGAGAGGAGAGAGAGAGAGAGAGAGAGAGAGAGAGAGAGAGAGAGAGAGAGAGAGAGAGAGAGAGAGAGAGAGACAGAGGACATGTCGTGACTGTCATTCAGCAAGCAGTAACCTTTTTTAAGGCAGGAATGATGACAATGTCTGGCCCCGGTGCTCTACGAGATACAGTTCACAGCATAACGACAGTTTGATGATGATGATGATGATCGCCCGACTTCTTTTTCGTCATCTTCTTCGCCCCTCCACTAGAAGGTCGAAGCTCACCATCCATGAGACTTTTGCGTGTGTAAATGTTCTTAATCCCACCATTATGGCAGCCATGTTACGTCTTCGGAGATC
>CM031611.1:9805049-9847046 GCA_018398815.1 Conus ventricosus | reverse complement strand
ATCTCTTTTTTTAAACCTCGGTTCAGTGACATAAATAAAGGCTGTTTCAGGTTTAAAGATCTTAAAGGCTTGGAAATCACCAAATCACCGAAAGACAGACATATGGAAACCGACAGACGGGTAGAAAGATTGATAGATCAACAGATCACAGACATACGATCAAAAAACACAGAGATAGGGAGGAAACAAATCTGAGAAGATGTCAGACATTCACATTAAGGCTTAATGATGGTGGGATGCAAGATATGTTATGGTTCCAATTATTCAGTGTGTACATTAGGCCTGCATCTTATAACTCAAACAGACCCAACCGACCTCCACTTTGAGAAAATCTATGGTCTGTGTACAACTCTCCATTTGATAATCTAAACCAATGCTTTATTTAATTTGCTTCAAAAATAAAAGTATTGCGCGAAGTCCATTTGGCTTAAAGTCATTATGTATTAAATGTGTGGATAAGCGGTGTATTGATATGTTGTATCTGCTTTCAGTTTGGTGATTTGGATGACAATAAAAAAGACATCTTGCACAGGTAGATTCGTATAACTTACCGTGGTACATCTATTCTTCAGCTGATACAATAATAAACTAAAAGAGAATTATTTACACAGAATGCTCAAGAAACAAGGACAACGGCAACCATTGAGGCGGGGTAGGAGGAAGTGGCAAGGGTGAGTGAATGGGGAGTAAGAGTTTGTTTCACAATTTCAAATGATGCACATACACACACAAATCTGAGCCTATGGTACACGAATTGCATATGATTAATTAAAACTTTGTTAATTTGTTTGTTTATTCACTTCTATCCAAGTTTAGGTTTTGGCTGTCCTATCTACTTTCTATACCCTCGAAAGAGCATCATCATCCTTATGTCGCTAATTTCGACACTCTTGTCCCCCCCCCCCCCCCCCCCCCCCCCCCCCCCCGTCACTGCTACATTCAGAGTGGTCCCGTCGCTGCCCCAAGAGTCAGCGGCCACCGGGAACAATACCTGAAGAGGTAGTCCTAGGGTCACCCGGCAGAGAAGACACAGGGCTGCCAGTTATTTCCGTAGTGTCCAGCGACGCCTGTTCTGAAAGATCCAGCTTGCGCCTGGCACCAATTCTTTAAAAAAAAAAAAAAACAGCGCTTCCCTCCCTCCACCCCCTTAACCCCCTTCTCCCCTTCCCCCTGTAGCGTACGGCAATGACAGTTTTTTTTCAGGGAGCGGAATTGAGTCAGTTCTCCTACTGAGGTGGAAATCGCTATCACGAACTCACAACGACGATTCACCTCCCTCGGGCTCGCCATCCCCACACACCTCTCCCCACTTACCTCCCTTTTCTCCCAGTTCTGCTCTATCTCCACTCGAGATGATTTTCCTGGGTTTTTCTTTTATGCTTTGCCGGCAGGTTCATGAAGCTACTGGATTGTGGTTTTCGGAGGAGGTTAGAAGGAGAGCACAATAATATTTACACGTACACTCACAGAACGCACGATTGTATGTGAAGAGACAGACAGAGAGACAGACAGACAGACAGACAGACAGACAGAAAGACACACACACACACACACACACACACACACACACACACACACACACGCGCGCGCGAGCACTCACGCACACACACCTACACACGCACGCACGCATGCGCGCGCGCGGACACACACACACACACACACACACACACACACACACACACACACACACACACACACACACACACACATAACACGCACGTATGCAGAATGTCAGTCAGACAGACAGAAAGACAGACAGACAGACACACAGACACACACACACACACACACACACACACACACACACACACACACACACACACTTACCCGGTCTTGTCAAAGACGCGTCGGAACCTTTGCTGACTGGCTACCCAGAAGTTATCTGGCTTCATTGATTGGTCACCATTGTACCATTGTGCGTATGCGGCGTCAGCACAACACGGGCACACGAAGTGTAGGATCGTCATAGAGTACTTCGGTCTTCGTTACCCTCATCACTGGGTGGTGGTTGGGCCACGCACTGGACAGAGACCTGGCCGTACAGAGAGACGCTGGGAAAACAAGCGATGTCGTTGGACTGCTTTCGCTGCCACTGCCCCACCCACCACACCACGCGAGGGGAGAGAGCGGGTAGCGGGGAGAGGGGTCGTGGGGGGAGGTGGAGTCGGGGTCAAAATAATCAGAGTCTAACGGCTACTGGATTGATTATTTGAAATTCGTGTTCCCAGAAAAGAGAACTATTATGAGCCATGGGCTGAAATATCAATGATAGGCACCCGACATATAGATAAATATCTTCACTGTGTTTAGCTGTTAATAATGATAACTACGAAAGCGGATCAAATGTCGCCTTTGCCAATCACAAACACTAACTCCATGTTTTAGTGACAAAAAAGTTACACGAGTGCCTGTCTTTAAGATCCACTTGTGTGTGTTTCAATCTGATTTCCACCAAACCAGTCATTTGTTCACTTGGACATTACCAGGAACCCAAGAATTGAAGATTCGATTCAATGTCCTATTGACTGTGATATCACAAGAAAGAATCAAAGAACTGAAGATTCTATTCGATGCCCCCCCCCCACCCCCACCCCCACCCCCTCCCGTTCTGTCGATTGAAGTCACACCAGTTCTTAACGCAGTGAGCTAGAATGTGTCTTCTTCACAACTACTGTTTTCCATGTATAACTGTCACAGTCCAGTCCAGCGATAGAAAGAATCAAACAACCGAAGATTCGATCCGATGCCCCCCCCCCCCCCCCAACGTTCTGTTGATTAAAGTCACACCAGTTCTTAACGCAGTGAGCTAGAAAGTGTCTTCTTCACAACTACTGTTTTCCATGTATAACTGTCACAGTCCAGTCCAGCGATAGAAAGAATCAAACAACCGAAGATTCGACCCGATGCCCCCCACCCCACCCCACCCACCCACCACGTTCTGTTGATTAAAGTCACACCAGTTCTTAACGCTGTGAGCTAGAAAGTGTCTTCTTCCCAACTACTGTTTTCCATGTCTAGCTGTCACAGTCCAGTCCAGCGAACAACCCCTGTCAAGGGGACAGCAACAGCAGAGAGTGTCTGCCTCACGTGACCACGTCCATCGCACTGACTCTCAGGGGGGGGGGGAAGCCACAGAGTGGCAATAACAAGTGCTGTCGTTTCTCATCAGTCAGGGCTGCTGAGTCACCCGTGAGAGAAAATAATACTAGGTGTTTGATGTTCTCTTTCTCCTGGGCTGCGATATTCTTTTTTTTTGTTTGTGTGAGGTAAACAATCCTGTTCTTGCTGTTGTTTACTTTAACGAGAGGACAGGAGGGCACGGGGTCGTCAGGTGTAAGCATCCATTCACTGTGGTGTTACTCGGGATCCCGCTAAAGGGGTTTACTACTCACATGTTTCTGTTTTTTTGTTGTAGTTGTGTTGCTGAGTTGCTGCCCTCCTGCAACTCTCGTAAAATGACAGTGTAGACTGTTGCCTTTCCAACGCTCACAGCTCCTCTCAGTATATACAGTGTTCAGCTTCTTTCCTGAGGTCAAGCGTGAGTCACACTCCCCCACCCCCAATCCCGCTCCTCACTACCTCCCTCCCTCCTCTCTCTCTCTCTCTCCCCCCCCCCCCACACACACACATGCACACACCACGCACGCACGCACGCACGCACGCACGCACGCACGCACGCACGCACACACACACACACACACACACACACACACACACACCACCCTTGCATTCAACACATAAAAAACGCTCCCCGTATTAAGGACAACAGAACACTCCCTGTGCTCCAGACAACAAACCCTCCTTCAATTAAAAACAAGACAACTTTCCATGCATATAGATTAAGAGATCTCTTCCTACAGTGAGAATAACCAAACCTTTACTGTGTTCAGGACAACAAAACCTTCCATATTATCAGAACAAAGAAAAAAAAACCTTCCCTGTATTTAGGACAACAAAATCCTCCTTTTAATTAGGACAACAAAACCTTCCACTTCATTAGAAAAAACACACCAACCTTTCCTGTATTCAGGACAACAAATCATCCCAGTCATTAGGACAACAGAATCTTCCATGTTATCAGAACAAAGAAAAATCTTCCCTGTATTCAGGACAATAAAACGTTTCTTGCATTCATGACAACGAAACGCTCCCCGTATTCATCTCAAAAACACTCCCCCTGTGCTCATCAAGACAACAAACTGCTCCCTGTATTCAGGACAACAAACCCCTCTCTGTGTGCGAGACAGCTCCTCCCTGGAAACATCCTGTTTTCAGGACAACAAACCCCTCTCTGTGTGCGAGACAGCTCCTCCCTGGAAACATCCTGTATTCAGGACAACAAACCCCTCTCTGTGTGCGAGACAGCTCCTCCCTGGAAACATCCTGTATTCAGGACAACAAACCCCTCTCTGTGTGCGAGACAGCTCCTCCCTGGAAACATCCTGTATTCAGGACAACAAACCCCTCTCTGTGTGCGAGACAGCTCCTCCCTGGAAACATCCTGTATTCAGGACAACAAACCCCTCTCTGCGTGCGAGACAGCTCCTCCCTGGAAACATCCCGTGTTCAGGACAACAAATCTCTCCCACAACTCGGGACAACAAATCCCTCCTTGCACTGACAAGACCCCCCCCCCCCCCCCCCGTATTCAGGATTACAAATCCCTCCCTGTATTCAGGATAACAAATCCCTCTCTGTATTCAGGATAGCAAATCCCTCCCTGTATTCAGGATAACAAATCCATCTCTGCATTCAGGATAACAAATCCCTCCCTGCATTAAGGATAACAAATCCCTCTCTGTATTCAGGATAACAAATCCCTCCCTGTATTCAGGATAACAAATCCCTCCCTGTATTCAGGATAACACATCCCTCCCTGTATTCATGATAACACATCCCTCTCTGTATTCAGGATAACAAATCCCTCCCTGTATTCAGGATAACAAATCCCTCCCTGTATTCAGGATAACAAATCCCTCTCTGTATGCAGGATAACAAATCCCTCCCTGTAGTCAGGATAACAAATCCCTCCCTGTATTCAGGATAACAAATCCCTCCCTGTATTCAGGATAACAAATCCCTCTCTGTATGCAGGATAACAAATCCCTCCCTGTAGTCAGGATAACAAATCCCTCCCTGTATTCAGGATAACAAATCCCTCCCTGTATTCAGGATAACAAATCCCTCCCTGTATTCAGGATAACACACCCCTCCCTGTATTCAGGATAACAAATCCCTCCCTGTATTCAGGATAACAAATCCCTCCCTGTATTCAGGATAACAAATCCCTCCCTGTATTCAGGATAACACATCCCTCCCTGTATTCAGGATAACAAATCCCTCTCTGTATTCAGGATAACAAATCCCTCTCTGTATTCTGGATAACAAATCCCTCTCTGTATTCTGGATAACAAATCCCTCCCTGTATTCAGGATAACACATCCCTCCCTGTATTCAGGATAACAAATCCCTCTCTCTGTATTCAGGATAACAAATCCCTCTCTGTATTCAGGACAACAAATCCCTCCCTGTATTCAGGATAACACATCCCTCCCTGTATTCATGATAACACATCCCTCTCTGTATTCAGGATAACAAATCCCTCCCTGTATTCAGGATAACAAATCCCTCCCTGTATTCAGGATAACAAATCCCTTCCTGTATTCAGGATAACACATCCCTCTCTGTAGTCAGGATAACACACCCCTCCCTGTATTCAAGATAACACATCCCTCCCTGTATTCAGGATAACAAATCCCTCTCTGTATTCAGGATAACAAATCCCTCCCTGTATTCAGGATAACAAATCCCTCTCTGTATTTAGGATAACAAATCCCTCTCTGTATTCAGGATAGCAAATCCCTCCCTGTATTCAGGAGAGCAAATCCCTCCCTGCATTCAGGGTAACAAATCCCTCTCTGTATTTAGGATAACAAATCCCTCTAGGTATTCACGACATCAAGCCCTTCCAAGTCTTCAGGACGACAAATCCTTCTTTGCACTCACGACAACATCCCCCCCCCCCCCCCATGTCCAAAATGTCTGTGTTCGCACAAGTCAAAATCTTCTCTATAATTAGATATACATTTGAAAGTTTTCCCCTGTAATTAATCCATTCAAAATTTTCTCTATGATTAGACAATCAATCAAGGTTTTTCTGTTCTCATATTGGGCGAATTCTTTCTATCATTAGACTGGAATTTTCCTCCGTTTTCCTCCGTGTAACCAGACCAGTCAAAATCCTTCTTAGAATTAGACTGGCATTCAGGTTTTTCTTTCTGTGCTCACATCAGTCCAAATCCTCCCTATAACGAGACAGGCAATCGCATCATTTCTTTCAATCAGACCAGTGAACCTCACCACACTCTCCCTCTGCCACACGACGTAACAGTCAAAATTCATCCTCTAACTAGTCCATGCAAGGTAAACAGATAGCTCAAAGTCACCCACCCCCCTCCCCCATCTTCGTCATCATCGTCAACCGTGAAAGAAGGAATCTCAGGGTTAAAGTGATCTTGTTTGGCTCATATGACGAAATAGTAAAACAAGATAAATTCTACTTGATATACTGTGTGCATTTCTTGTCTGTAAACGCAGGATTGATCAAACAAAACTAAACATACAAATATTTTCTAGTGAATTAAAAAAAAAATCATCGGAAAAACTGTATGCATTTAATGGAAACGTTACCGTTTCGTTATGTTTATTATGAGTTTCCAAGAAAGTAGCTGCCCTATCAAAACGTTCGCCAGAATAATATCATCAAAATTTAGAAGAGTTGTGTTTATAAGACGATGCCTAAGTTGTGTAACGTGTCAGTTTCTATAGTGAGATTAAAAGACACATCAAGAGAAGTCTGCCCAATATGTCCCCAAGAAATCGTATTGGTCTTCCTTTTCTTTTTTCCACTAAAAGCTAAAGTCCAAAGCCATGAATAAATCCAGAATGGGGTATAAATAACAACGACAGCAACACAACAACAACAACGACAACAACAACAATGACAACTATAACGACAAAACAACGACAGTTTCCCCTTGCAGCCTATGAGTCACAGACCAATTAATGTACAAATCCTGTCTTTGAGTAGTCACAGTCCTCAATGTAAACAAGCAGTCACTGTCTATGAATAACTCCTCCCTGAAACCTGACTAAAAAGTCAGAATCCTCCCATAAAGGTCAGCGACAAAGTACTAACAGTTAGGCAATGTACGGTAACAGTCAAAATTCATCATTTTATGATCAAACTCCTCTTAATCATAAGTAGCTGCAATGACCTTTAGGATCTGACCTTTTTCCCGAAGAAAATATTTTTTGTTCAAACCCTATTTTGTTCATGCAATAGGACTGAAAAAGACCATTTCACAGAAAACCTGTTCTTTTTGTTTTACGTAGTGAGTTTTAATCGAAAATTGTAATCATGAACTCGGTCTACACTGTAAACCTACGACGTGTTTTCCCGCAGTTAGACCAGAAAAACTGAGAATAATCAATGCAGATTAGATAAGTCAGCCCAAACCCTCCCTATCTATCGTTCCAACAGAGTTCTAGATCCTCCCCTGTAATAAGACCATCACTGCTATAACACCCCACCTCTCTCTACAACCGAAAGATCAAACCCAGCAGGATACAGACGCTTGCTTTTCCACCCCCACCCGTGTCCCAAACCACAGCCTGACAAGAAAAAAATACCTTGTGTCACAACAGCAGCAGCAGTTAAGGATCAGTCTGAAGCACCGGACTGTCCCGCTCTCCGTCCTCCCCTCCAGCCGAAACTGTCACCACAGGGCCTGACGAGGGATGGCCACAGTGGCAGGATAATGGTAGGGGAGGTAAGCTTCATCAACGTCACTTCCGCCCGCTTGAGCACCCGCGCGAAAGAAGCTGGTCATCGTAATCGCTTGCCGCGGAGAGCTTGCGACTGTCTGTCTGCTTCGGTGTCTAACCGCTACTGTGGGCACACGCGCGAACTTCATTTGCCGGGATCAGTGAAGAAGAACGAAAATATACATAAGCAGAGACGGTATGAATATTCTGTGAATGTGTTAATATATCTGAAAATGAGCTTCCGTCTGCTCAGCCTCTCCGCTCAGTCTGTCTAATTTTTCATGTCGTTTTTCTTTTCTTTTCTTTAAACTTTTCTCATCGTTTATACGTCAGGATATATGCATGTAGGAGTCTTCAGGTCAATGGGATGGGGACTGTTTGCTGTGGATGGTGGCTTCTACCAAAAGGTCGAAATGCGACAGAGGGACATAAAAATCAACGACAGAAAGAGGCCGCGTGGTGCAAGTGAGTGTAACAGGGAAAGGGGAAGAGAGGGAGCAGGAAGTATCTACGTGTCTGTAGATCCTGAGCGATGGCATCACCTGTGTCTGTTAGAAACTGTTGATATGACAGACCAGAGGTGTTCATGGAGACTAATTTTTAAGTTGAACTGAAATGAAACACAGTTAAACTGCATACTGTGCCGCAGGATGTTTGTAGCATGTACAGTTTCAAATTGTGGTGTATGGCCTGTGTGCGAAGGAAACAGTGTTTGCATTCTGGAAGTGTAGCTTCGTCTTTAACTGACTTGAACCGAAACAGTCTTTTGCGATTCAGTCCACAGGGAAAGAAAGAAAACGGCAAAGTATGTGTGTATGTGTGTGTGTGGGTGGGTGCGCGCGCGCGCGCGCGCGTGTGTGTGTGTGTGCGTGCGTGGGTGCGTGCGTGCGTGCGTGCGTGCGTGCGTGCGCGCGCGCGCGTGTGTATGTGTGTGTGTGTGTGTGTGTGTGTGTGTGTGTGTGTGTGTGAAAAGTAATGAACATACTCGAAATACCGATTCAGACACTAAAAACTGGTGACTGGCACATGTTTCAAACTTGCGTGAAGTATATACCTTTCCAGTACAGATAAATTAACAATGTATTTGTATATGTTACGTATCATAAACAATACATGTGTTTTCTTACGATGTTGTCAAGACTGTATGTTCCGATGCATTGCTCTACATCTTTACACCGAACATGAGAGATAGATTTCAGCTGGAGAGCCTGATTTGCATCCAACTGTTTCCGATGATTAGAAGATACATGTGACTTTTCGCAGGAAGATGATGGAACGTCCGGGGCCGGAATAGTTCAGTTGGTAGAGCGCCGGACTCGTGATCCTGGGTTGTGAGTTCGAATTTTGGTACAGGGGGATTTTTCCCTCGGAGTTAACATTAGTTCTGACTCCATTCCCCATACAGTCCTTCGAATGAGACTATAAACCGAGGTTCCGTGTGTGAACGCACGCACAACATCTTGCACACACGTAGAATCCCATCACCAACTTTCGGAAGAGAAGGCCAGTTTGGCCGTTGGTATGGATGACACGTTACACATAGCATGCACCTTCCCCGAAGATGGAGTATGGCTGCCCTAATGGCGGGATAGAAAACGGTCATACACACAAAACTCCGCTGCCTGTCTATACAGGCAGTGTCCGCGGGAATATCAGCCTGCGTACGCAGAAAGAAAGAAAGATACATGTGACTTTTCACAGGAAGATGATGGAACGTCCTCAGTGATTGAAACATCAGCGTGACCGTTCCTCATTGCATGTTGTCCCAGCTATTGTGGTTCCCAGTTGTTTTTTTCTTCTTATATAAACCCCGTCGTTTTCTGAAATGCATTCAATCTCACCACTCACTGGAGCTAGAAGCTTTAAGATTTTGTTGGAATTAGAGTCTTAGGCATGACAGATGTCTTAAAAACGGTAACAGTTATCAAAACGATATATTGTGAATTAACGTTCTCCTTGTTATACTGACCATAAATTGATTGGACTTTGGAATCCCCATAGCTTCAACTTTCACTCACAGTGTCATCAAAACAAAATATAGACTCACTTTGTGAGAAAAAAAAAAAAAAAAAAAAAACCGACTTGTACACGTGTTGAATTAGTCGGTAAATTTGTATAATTATCTTCATGAAAACATTTCAGCATTTAAAGAGAAAAATTACCATTTAAAGAGCAACTTTCTCTTTTCATGAGCAGAAAACGTGGCATTACATATAAACACACGCAGAGGTCCAGGTCCTGGCACAGAGCCGACAGAGCTGGGAGAACCTGGTGAACTGTTCCTTTACGTGGAGTTCCCACGGAGGTAAGGGGGAAGAAGATGGAAGAAACACTTGTGTCCTCGATAAATGTCCCATTATCCTATTACAAATCACTTTGGTACATGACCCATGTGAGTTGTCAACTTCCTTGGATCGAGTGATCATGGAAATGACCAACATTTGGATTTCTTGTACTGACCCATTCAAACATAACACTGGCGTCAACAATGGAATTGTACCGAAGAGTTACTGAAAACTCATTCTTCCCTCGAATTTTCCTGTGTATAAGTCTATCTGTATTGTACTTTTCGCACTCTGCCCCCTCCCTTTCACTCTCACTCTGTCTCTGTCTCTGTCTGTCTGTCTCTGTCTCTCTCTCTTCATACCGATCTCGATTTATCGCTCCATTCGTCTTCCTTTTGTTTTTCTTTGTTTTAAACATAGTCACATTATCCCATGCCACGCCTTGGACTGGAACCCACAGGGAAGCGGAAGAGGGGACGACCAGTCACCACCACCTGGAGAAGAACCCTACAGGCAGAGCTCAAGTTCACCAACATGACCTGGGGTGAAGCCAAGAGAACAGCCCAAGACAGAGTGAGATGGAAATCTGCAGTGCGGGTTCTGTGTTCCGATCGGAACGAAGAGGACTAAGAGAGGGGAAGAGAGAGACATTATGCTAAACACTGGGCGAAGACAGGCGAAAATAGCACAACAGCGCGTAGCGAGTACCCTCTTTTTGCCCTTTTTGACACTAGTCGATTGGACCTTGTACTGGACAAACTGGAACAAAACGTATATTGACAATGATCACAGTGTGTCATAAATATGTTCTCAAACGACCAGTAATGAATCACTGACAGAAATGGGTAGTGAAAATCCCCCCCCCCATTCTACCACACCCCCTCCACTCCCGCACATCCTCCCCTCCCTCTTTCTTCCTTTCCCCCTAGTATTTTATCCCTTCTTTCCCCTTTTTTTCTGTCTGCATGTACGCGCACGAACTCTTTGTTTATCCCCAAACAAATTCCGTCAACAGTGTCTCTATCTTTTGGTACGAGACGAAACAACGATCAAAGTCGCTGTAACGTGAGGTTGGCGGTGTGATAAGAATTAATATGGGAAGGGATGGGGTTGGTGGGGGGGGGGGGGGGGGGGGGGGGGGGGGGGGGGGGGGGGGGGGGGGTGGCAGTTACATACGAGCTATGTCTGATTTCTTTGTGTGGTTTGCTTGTGTGGACGGCGACTCATGATAAATCGTAACAAAGAACCGCTCACTTTCATCCAATGTATCTTCTTTTTTTTTATCTCCCACCGCCGCCACTGTCTTTGAGGCACTGCTTAAAATGACCCACAGTTCCTTGTCGGTCTGCTTGATCTTCTCCTTGATGCTTGTTATCGGAGGCAAGCCATTGTTCTCTGCGTCTCGGTTCTCGTTATCTTCGCTGGCATAATCACTATCACGTTATCAAAGTCATCCACGTATTACAAACATGCTCCAGCCCATTCACGTTTACTTTGAAGTTCAATGAACTGGTGTGGGTATGTGTGTGTGTGTGTGTGTGTGTGTGTGTGTGTGTGTGTGTGTGTGTGTAGGAAGGAATTCTGTTTTACGTCTCGTCACACATATAGGTGATTGCAGACGTCTAAATAACATATTGTTTACAATTTTAGACTATTATCATAAAAGAAAAGAGGACGATGTGGTTACATGGAACAAAAATAAAGGATAGATGAATTGTAGGACAGTTACTATGAAAAATTAGATAAAAATAACTAAAATAATCTAACTTACGATTATGATTATAAAATGTTCCTTAATGGACTTCCCAAAAGGTTACTCGTTAATTTAACAAGAGAAACAACTGGCAACGAATCTGAAAAGTCAAACACATTAACATGCCCAGTGTCAGCACTTGGTATAACACCATTCAAAAAGGGTTTCGTTAGTTCACAATCAAAAATCACATGTTGAACTGAAAGATCCCCACGACATACGCACTTAACAGTCTGGCAATACTTGGTTCGTAGGGAATTACATAAAAGTCTAAAAGTCAGGCTAGAAACCGGTTGGCTAATCGACACAAAGTTTGACAGAGTTTGCTGACGAGGTTTTGATGAGGAACTGTATTGACTCCAGAAATCCCTCTCGATTATATGACTAATTTCCTTGTATGATAAAGGACAATCAACCTTAATACTACCAAATATATTCTTTGCTCCCCTTTTTGCTGCTCTATCTGCTTGATCATTAAAAACGAAGGAGGTGTGCGATGGAACCCAAGAAAATACAACATTAGTACCTTTCATGTAAAGACAGTGCAACATGTACTTAATCTCAAATAATAATTCCTCTCTTTGTGTATTTTCAAAACAATACAAACTTTTTAATACTGACTGTGAATCAACACAAAACAGGATATTAAATATTGAGACTGGCAAGGAAATTAAATAATTTAATGCCATCAGGACAGCAACTAGTTCAGCTGTAAATATGGAATGACCCTTACCTAAATAATATGATTTTTCAGCTTTGAAATCTGGAATTACAAAGCCAGATCCCGCACTACCATCATCAAGAACGGAGCCGTCAGTGTATACTTTCAAATAGTTAGTAAACTTTTCTTCCATGTCAATTTTGACAGATGCTGCTAACACATGCGGCGAAATCGCTTTATTTAGATCAGAAGAAAAAATGTTAACTGTTACTTCCGTTAGTTCCCAATGCAACCTCGTGTGGGTCAATCTTTGATGAATTAAAAACGTCTGAAACATATGAACGAAGCATCTCTAAATTTGAATTTTTCTGTGCATTTTTCGAAAAATCAATGTCGGATCGTGTATTTAACTCTTCAAGGTCGTCCACCGCAATCCGTCTCACTACATATTTTACAGAACTTATTTTCCTCCTTTCTTCATCAAGTGGCAAAAGGCCTGCTATCTTATAAGCTTCAGAGGACTTAGTGTGCACAGGTACACCCAGGGCCAACTTTACAGCTTTACTGTCAATTCTTTGAAGTTTCTTTAAATGCGATCGCGAAGCAGAAAAGAATACTTCCTGTCCAAGATTACCCAATCAAAACAACAAGTAAAGAATTTCTATCTCCCAAAGAAAAGGCTGAGGAATTTGCATCTATGTACGTTAAAACATGTTGTATGTTGTGTGTGTGTGCGTGCGTGTGTGTGTGTGTGTGCGTGCGTGCGTGCGTGCGTGCTTGTGTGCGCGCGCGCGCGCGCGCGTGTGTGTGTGTGTGTGTGTGTGTGTGCCTATCTATCTATCTTCTATCTATCTATCGATCGATCGATCGATCGATCGATCTGTTTATGTTAAGCAGCGAACAACATCTTCCGTTACCATGGCAATGACTTTAAAGTTTCTTTTTTTAGGAGGGCTGCGTGAAAGAGGGTGGGATGGGAGGGGATGGCGGGGGATGGGAGGGGGGGGGGGGGGAGGGAGGGTAAGAATCGGATGTGAAGGAGAGGAGGGGAAGGAAGGAAAGTGATGGGAAACAAAAACCGCTGTTTACGTGTAACTGTTCGATTCTTCACTAGGAGCATGACAACATTTCAGTTCTATCTTACGAATAATTGCTACGCCTGTCTAAAGTTGACTGTAGTCCTCTTGATGAGTGTAGACGGTAGACTTGCTTTTTAATACCAAAGTTCTCCCTCCGTTCCTCCCTCTCTGCGTATGATGATAAAACCTTGGTCTGAACAGGGATTGGAGCAAATTTCAAACTGCGTTCAAGGTTTTAAAGAAAAAGGTAGCTTTAGAAGAAGGACTTACGTTCGAAGATAATGGGGCGTGAGAAGTAATCCTTCACCAGCGAATACTCCTTAAATGTCAGAGTTCTTCCGCAGGGGAGGTCGGCAGAACCAGCCCACGATTACTGTTTCGGTTTGTGAAGAGCTCACCAGGCTTGTCGCTGGATCCGTGCATGGAAAGCTGAGAAGCATTGCTACATAGGCGAAAAGAATGTCTTGAATAAACTGTTTCGCTTCGTGAAGAGCTCACCAGGCTTGTCGCTGGATCCGTGCATGGAAAACTGAAAAGCATTGCTACATAGGCGAAAAGAATGTCTTGAATGTTGTGTGGGTCACACTGCGTGCATGAAAAGTGTCTTAAAAAAAAAGAGTTGCACTCAATTACAGGGAAAATAAGAACTGGAAGTGAATTAGTAAATTAAGATTTTTTTTATGCTGATCGATGAGAATGAGGATGATCAAGATGATGCTACGGATTTCCATTTCGGTCTGAGACTACATAACAGGGCTGTACTCTACGCTTCCTTTCATAATATATCCCGGCGTCAACCAGGCCCGAGAGATACAGGCACCTGCAGAATTGGTCATGAAATTTGAGCAACACTCTCAGAAACGCACCCATTAACTGGATGAAACTCGACTGTGTGGTCCCAGTCTTCCCAACTGAGTCTGCAGCAACTCAACTCTGGCTCGGTCGGGGCAGAAAAACCCACATGACTCTGATGGGATTCGAACGCACGACCTCCCAGCCGGGAGTCCGCGACTAGTAAATTAAGATTTGAGGAAAAGCAAATCAAAAGACGAATGTAAAAGACGTCCTATAGGAGCCAGTTACAAGGGATAACAATCCGCAAGTGTTTTAAACTTGGAATTTTCTAATCTATGTGTGTGTGTGTGTGTGTGTGTGTGTGTGTGTGTGTGTGTGTGTGTGTGTGTTAAGTTATATGCATGCATGCATCTATGTATGTAGGTATATGTGTTTGTATGTATGGTGTTTTTTTTTATCTCTTGACAGCATCAGAATATCATACAAGCAGGGGAAAAAAACCTTAGCAACCAAGACAAGGGGTGCGACAAACTAGTACAACAAGTACACCGATGACGGGCACAATGATTCTATTGTAGACGGCTTCAGCTATTCAAACGGCCAGTGACCTTCCATCACACGGAGAGAAAAATGTGCGGTGAAAATGACCCCTTCTGTCTGTCTCTCTCTCTGTCTGTCTGTCTCTCTCTCCCTCTCTCTCTCCCCCCTCACTATCTCCCTCCTCTCTCTCTCTCCCTCTCTCTCTCTCCCCCTCTCTATCTCCCTCCTCTCTCTCTCTCTCCCTCCCTCTCTCTCTGCTCATTCCATCTGTACCCCGAGGTCTCCGCCTCCTCTTGTTTATATGTGTGTGCGCACATGGTATGTTGTGTGTTTCTTCAACACATTCAGGCAGTCACAAGTGGCTCACAGTCCACTGCGTGACAGAGACACGACCGTAAAAAAAAAAAAAAAAAAAAAAAAAAAAAAAAGCCCGCAGTGAAGAGAATTAAAGTGGGGACGGGTGGATTTGTGAAGTTTCAGGTGTCAGGGTGACTCAGTTGGGGTAGAATACCTCAATTACACGGTCAGACAGTCTATGTTCCAATCTCGCCGACATCCTCCTTCCCCCCTCCCCCTTCTTCATCCCCCTCCCCCACCCCCTAGAGAGAGAGAGAGAGAGAGAGAGAGAGAGAGAGAGAGAGAGAGAGAGAGAGAGAGAGAGACAAGACAAGACAAGACAAGACAAGACAAAATTCTTTATTTACTAGGATAATAGATAAGCACTGATGTGCTTTTTTACATCCAGTCCTCGCCCTGTGTAGGGTCAACAATATAAAATAGAAGGTAACAAAGGAAGCATGCAAAAGTGACTAGAACTACAATACAATACAGGATTAAAATTTAAAAAGGGAAAAAAGAAGAGAGAGAGAGAGAGAGAGAGAGAGAGGAGAGAGAGAGAGAGAGAGAGAGAGACGCAGGAGCGAAGGGAGTGCGGGTAAGCCTGCAGAGAGAGAGAGAGAGAGGGGGAGAGAGAGAGAGAGAGAGAGAGGAGAGAGAGAGAGAGAGAGAGAGAGAGAGAGAGAGGGAGAGGGAGGGAGGAGAGAGAGAGAGAGAGAGAGAGAGAGAGAGAGGGTGGGGGAGAAAGAGGCGAGAGTGGGTGCGATAAGAGAGCATGTTTAGAACAATCTGACAATCAGAAAATTCCAAAGAGATACAAAACAATCAATTTTGAAACACCGGGGGAGGGGGGGGGGGGGGATAGAAATAAAGCACAAATGGAGGTGGGAAATGCATAATGATAGCCCAGTCGCCACGGGTAGGAGGGGATATCATATGGATAAAAAATCAAGTCATTCCAGCAGAACCGTGAGAGAGAGAGAGAGAGAGAGAGAGAGAGAGAGAGAGAGAGAGAGAGAGAGAGAGAGAGAGAGAGAGAGAGAGAGAGAGAGTCACATAAGAATACAAGCATTTCGACAGAATGACAAGAGGGCAGGAGGTAGTAGGAAACCACACACACACACACACACACACACACACACACACACACACACACACACACACACACATACATAATTATACTCATATAAGACATACTTACTAAAACAAAATAACATACATGTGCATTTCAAGTACAAAAACATTTTCTAAATAGTCAGAGAGAGAGAGAGAGAGAGAGAGAGAGGGGGGGGGGGGGAGAGATTTTCGATCTCTAATTCAGAATGCTAACGTTCTAGTACAAGTAACGTTGTGTCCGGTAGCTCCCCACCCCCACCCGCCCTCAGTCTCACTGGCCACCAAACCATCCGTCCATCGTCTATCCTCACATAGTTAGTCCCCGTCTTCTACACCCCTTTCAGTGGCGGTGGACATTAAAACTGAAATGTCAGCGAACCCTGCACACGCTCAGTGTCCGAATTCTTTGTGTTGGCTTGTGGGATTGGGGGTGGCGGTCCATGGCGCATCGTCACACATGGCCACTCATGCTGATCCAACGTAACCCCGTTTCATCTGCCGCTTCACGCTTTAATGGTTTCGACGCCTGCTGTCATGGCGTGCCGTATTTCCTGGTGCCCTCTGATCCTGCAGTCCCTTACTTTTAAATGCTGGTATCTTTATCGGTGTTTGAAACAATTGCCTTGCTGTTTTGTACCCTTTGTCGTGTTGTATTTCACGTCACGTCTTTGTTCTACGTGTACTTGTGAACGCTGTAAGCTACTTCTCATTCTCAGTGCCCTTCATTTGTTTAGTCCTGTACTCTGTTTGTCTGCGTCCTTGGCGGTCACTACCATCCCCCCCCCCCCGCCCCCCTCTCTCTCTCTCTTTCCAAATTTTGCTTCATTTTCCGCCCTCAGTCACTCCGTTTTGAAACTAAGTTTTGCTATTTTGTGCTAAATTAAGAAAGAAAGAATTGCTGCTTAATTACAAAAATAATCTCCCACCAGCAGGGAGGTATCAGTCTTACCAACGCTTTCCTTCAGGTGGCGCAGCAATGCGACATCCAAAACTGAAAAAAAGTTTGAAAGGGGAGATAATCAGTATCTTCGCCTTTTGCTCGTTGAACATCAGTTGCATGTATTGAAGGCATTTACGACTTCCTGTTGGTCTGGTTGACTCAGTGTCAGTCTCGCCATCGCTTTACTTCAGCTGGCGCAGCAATGAGACATCAAAATTGACAGGGGACATAATCAGTGTCTTCGCCTTTTGCTTATTGGAATTCCGTTGATCATGTCCCACTCCTGTCGGTCTGACTGACTCTGTGTCAAACATTAGCTGTTCAGTATTCATCTATTTATTTATTTATCTATTTATTTATTTATTGTTGCTGAAAGTGTGAAGCGGTCGAGTTTGACACACTCACGTAGTGGTTCATGAGCAGGCAAAGAATACGTGCAGGTGACAGGTCGACCTCGTTGACTTGCAGACTTGAAGAAGATAGCATACGTAGTAACCTGAGAGGGCAGCTTAGCCCGCTGAACAATTCTCTGGCCAGAAAGAGGTTAGTGACTTGCAAGACTGAACGGGAGTTGGACAGAAGGTATAGTGGAGAGGACAAGGGGACAGTACTGATTTCCTCACTCCATTATCTTTGCGACTGAGCGGAGCTGAAAGGGTTAAAGTGGCCCTCTCCGTTTTCACAAGGCTTGGCTCTTCTTCTTCGTCGTCGTCCTGTTTTGCTTTTCTTCTGGTGGCTTTGTTTCTGTTTGTTGTCATCTCTCATCCATCATCGCCCTCCACCACCACCGTCACCACCACCATCATCATCATCGTCATCATCATCATCATGACCATCAACACCATTGTAATCATGACCATTTCTATCCATGCCACATATTTCATCATTGTAGTCACCATCATCATCATCATCATCATCATCGTCGTCGTCGTCGTCGTCGTCGTTGTCGTTGTCGTTGTCGTCGTCATCATCATCATCGTCATCATCATCCCCGATCACTTCATCATCGTTTTTGTCGTTTTGTTTTTTCTTTCCCTAGTATTGTCGTTGTTTTCTTTCTTATTGTGATCTTTTATTTCGATGATTTTGTGGAAGATGGAGCTATTATCTTTCACTTTTAGAAATAATCAACGATTTCTTAATTTCGATTGAAAGGATACCTTGTACATAGATTTTGTTTTTCAATATGCGATTAGTTTTGATAATATAAGCCACCACCAGCACAACACAAAACGCGACTTTGACGGTGACTCTTCGTAAAGTAGAAACTCCTGATCATGTTTGAGAAAGAGAAAGGGTTAGTTACCGCCAAGGACATAGAGAAACAAGGTACAGGACAAGACACAATACATTTCGACCTCTTGGGTCTTCTTCAGGCAAAAACAAGTAACAAAAACAGAGAAGGAGAAACCACTTATCTGGTCATGTTGGAGCACAACAACAAGTAACAAACACAGAGAAGGAGAAACCACTTACCTGGTCATGTTGGAGCACAACAACAAGTAACGAACACAGAGAAGGAGAAACCACTTATCTGGTCATGTTGGAGCACAACAACAAGTAACAAACACAGAGAAGGAGAAACCACTTATCTGGTCATGTTGGGGCAAACCGGTAAAATGGCATGTTTCAATACTTTTGTGCACAGATGGAATTAATAATAATAGCATTGATAATAATAATAATAATGATAAAGGAAATAAAAAATATTAACGATGTAACACTACTACTACTACTACTACTACTACTACTACTACTACTATTACTACTACTACGACGACGACGACGACGACGACGACGACGACGAGGACGAGGACGACAACTACTACTGCTACCGCTACCACAACCACCACCACCACTACGACTACTGCTACTACTACTAATAATGATGATAATTAGAACATTTTCATTGAGTGATCTAAGAGCGTTTATAAAAAAAAGTAATAAGATAATTACTCACAACAAAGCACACCCCAATCAAAAAAAGCCAGAACACGTACTTTTGCACTCTCAATTCAATTCAATTCAATTCAAATTTAATCCTTTGACCCCTGCTGGGGCATGGAGGATACAAATGTAACAAAGAGAAATACGAAACTCACTCAGAACAATGTGTGAACATAGTTGCGAAATGCTGAATTCTGGTGAACTGTAATGATCTCTTCCCCCTTTTTTTTTTTAGAAACTTACTAATATTCAAACAAATGCGTCTTCCTTTTTGAAATAAATTACAAAAGTTGAAAACAGACTTTGGTTTTAGATATTTTTTAGGGATGAATTTTTCACGAAGTTCATTATATTATATACATACAAACACACCGCCAAGCTCACAAACGAGAGAAATCCTCTTCCTCACTCCCTCCCCTCTTTCCTCCCCCCCCCTTCCCCTCCCCCCCCCCCCCCCCCTCCCCCGCACCTCCCATTACCCCCCCCCCCCCCTTCCCCCAACTCACACGCGCAGGTGCTCGTGCGGACGCGGAAACACAGGGCGAAAATGAATCGATGTTCACGGCATACAGGAAGAACTCATTACAGCTGGAACGGAAGAGGTGGGTTTTTAGGTGCAGCTTTGAATGATGACAGAGACTTTGGCGTGTCAGGGGGAACAAATGGAGTTTGCTCCAAGCGACAGGACCGTGCCAAGAGAAGGTACCCTGCAGGTGTTTGTTTTTCTTTTCCTTTCCTTCTCCTTTCTTTTTCTTTTCTTTTTTCCTCCTGCGTCTGTTGGGAACATGGAAGGTTCTGGCATTATTATAAGACGGGAGTGTAAAGCTGAAAACGGTAAAGAGGTGCCGAGCCAGAAATAAGGAAATGGCTAATGCAGCCAAGGTTGTATTCCGTTCACAGCGATTCAGGCAATCGAGGCCCGTTGAGCAGAGAGGAGAATGATCGGGTCATATTCTGGCACTCTGGAAATGGAATCTTTTCTGCAAATCCTTCGAGGAGTGCCAGGTAACGGTGAATTACGACAAGTGATTCTGGAGATAACGAGGGATGCTTTCTTCAGGATCTTTGTTGGTTCAATCGTCAAAAATAATCTCCCGATAGAGAGTATCTTGTTGGTCTCAAGACAGCTTTGCTGGCAGATCTTTCCCTTTTGGTATTTTATGGAGGGATAGCTCAGAATGACGCCCAAATTACGAGCTGTGTCAAAACAAACAAATAAAACGAACGAACGAACGAACAAACAAACAAACACACGCGCGCACGCACGCGCGCACTCACGCACGCACGCACACACGTACGTACGCACGCACACACACACACACACACACACACACACACACACACACACACACACACACACACACACACACACACACACACACACACACACACACACACACACACACACACACACACGCACGCACGCACGCACGCACGCACGCACGCACGCACGCGCATTACAAGTTGTGTCAGAAAATAAGAACACCGCTCTGTTGTCCAAGAGGTAAAGAAGATGGGATAATCGAAAGTTTGAAAATATCAGATAACCATGAGTCTTATCTTGTTTTCACGGTAGCTTGTTCATAAATGTCCAGGTCTTCTGATGGATAATAGAGGACAGCACAGAACACACACACACACACACACACACACACACACACACACACACACACACACACACACACACACACACACACACACACACACGAACATCTTTATCTTGCGCTGTTCAGTATTATCCACAAAACATGGGATTCCAGACACAGTGAACAGACAGCACATTAAGTAAGGGTTGCGGTATACAAACTGAACAAGCCTGGCGCAAGAATTGCATTACATAAAGAAACGCGCTATTCAGAAAACAGTTGACTCTCAATGGACGTGACTGTATCTGAGGTGATACGTCCGCCGCTTGGTGGATATCCAGAGTGCTATTTTCTCCCCGAGCGCACAGTAGTTTTGTTCACTCCCCAGGTCATTATTACATCAAATGCTACCACGAGAATCGAAAACCTTCATTTACCTTTACCTTTACCTATCCCTTGGCATCGTCTGTTGTCGTTGGGGCACCCCTGATGATCCGGCCACCACTCTCCTCCATCTGTCCCTGTCCTCCACCGCTCGCTGAGATTCCGCCAGGCTCATTCCAGTCCACTCTCGGATATTGTCTTCCCACCTCTTCCCTTTGTCTTCCTCTATTGCGGCTTCCTCTGACTGTTCCTTGCAGGACTGTCTTTGCAAGGCCTGCTGAACGGGACACATGTCCGTACCACTTCATTTTCCGCTTTTTGACGCAGTAAGTCTTCGTGGGGTCCAATTGCCTGTTGAATTATTCTGCGGACTTCTTCATTAGTGGTCTGTGTAATTGATGCCCAAGATCTTTCTGTAGCATCTCATTTCAGTTGCCAGAATTCTTCTTTGTAACTCTGCCGTGAGCGTCCAAGTTTCACATGCATATAGAAAATCTGAGAGGGCAAGGGAGCGCATTAGGCGGATCTTAAAGCGAAGACTGAGGTTTTTGTCTCTCCATATAGTTTCTAGTCTTCATGACATTTTGCAAACTGTCCAGCCCCATGTGTGTCTGCATTCTACAGAGACTGACCAACAAACAGCTGGAGGAAGGAATGCTAGGGCAGAAGTGAAGGGAAATGGATTCCACTGAACTGCACTGAGGCTGAAAGGTCAGTACAGAGTTGAGTACACAGGATATATGTCGCTGTGGCCTATGCTCTCTTGGGTGAGCCAGTGGTCTGGGTAACTAAGTATAGATTGATGTTCAGAGGTCTTCACGGTTGTAACGAAAACAAAGCCTACACAAGCAAACAAAACAGGAGCTAGGCAGTGTTACAGGACCCTAATGAAGAAGTGTAGGCCATAGTACTGTTTTAGATGGGTAGCAAACTGGACTTGTGGACATCTCCAGGTGCCCTTTGCTTTACGACACACAGCAATGAAGACGTACAGATGCTCATTGGCATTATTCATGAAAAGCATAAGAGCGTAAAATCATTGACGAAGCTTCTTCAACTCTCAAACATACAGAATTGAATATCCATTCCGCTCGTAGAATCATAGGAGAAATTTGTTGCAAAAATCGGACACTGGTTTACAGGCAGTGCAATGTTGCAGCAAGCCAGGCACGTAATGAAAATATTGTCTCATTTGAGAATGATACAATTAATACATTTATTACTCTGTACAGAATTATGATAGTTTCTATGCAACCTATTTGAGTTATTTGAATCTGTCGATATAAATTAACCTCCGTTGTATTCTTATGCGCTTCCTTAAGATTAGTCTCAAAGATCCTTTTCCTGCAGTTATTACTTTTTAATTATCAACGATTTTACTGTTTAAGTCGACAATTTCCTTTCAGAGTTTTCTTCTGATTTTACCTTTTTTTAAAAGTTCACTGGCTGCGTTAGGACGCCGGCGGATTCTGTGTTGGGACCCTTGGTGGTGGGAATGCCTCAGACTTCTACGTGGTATGTCTCCATTTGAAAGCCAGGGAGCACTGACACGATCAGCCGTGTCCATCTGTGTTGGGACACTTGGTGGTGGAATGCTCAGACTTCTACGTGGTATGTCTCATTTGAAAGCCAGGGAGCACTGACACGATCAGCGTGTCATCTGTGTTGGACCCTTGGTGGTGGGAATGCCTCAGACTTCTACGTGGTATGTCTCCATTTGAAAGCCAGGGAGCACTGACGATCAGCCGTGTCCATCTGTGTTGGGACCCTTGGTGGTGGGAATGCCTCAGACTTCTACGTGGTATGTCTCCATTTGAAAGCCAGGAAGCACTGACACGATCAGCCGTGTCCATCTGTGTTGGGACCTTGCGGTGGGAATGCCTCAGACTTCTACGTGGTATGTCTCCATTTGAAAGCCAGGAGCACTGACACGATCAGCCGTGTCCATCTGTGTTGGGACCCTTGGTGGTGGGAATGCCTCAGACTTCTACGTGGTATGTCTCCATTTGAAAGCCAGGGAGCACTGACACGATCAGCCGTGTCCATCTGTGTTGGGACCTTGGTGGTGGGAATGCCTCAGACTTCTACGTGGTATGTCTCCATTTGAAAGCCAGGGAGCACTGACACGATCAGCCGTGTCCATCTGTGTTGGGACCCTTGGTGGTGGGAATGCCTCAGACTTCTACGTGGTATGTCTCCATTTGAAAGCCAGGGAGCACTGACACGATCAGCCGTGTCCATCTGTGTTGGGACCCTTGGTGGTGGGAATGCCTCAGACTTCTACGTGGTATGTCTCCATTTGAAGCCAGGAGCATGACACGATCAGCGTGTCATCTGTGTTGGACCTTGGTGGTGGAATGCCTCAGACTTCTACGTGGTATGTCTCATTTGAAAGCCAGGAGCACTGACACATCAGCCGTGTCCATCTGTGTTGGGACACTTGGTGGTGGGAATGCCTCAGACTTCTACGTGGTATGTCTCCATTTGAAAGCCAGGGAGCACTGACACGATCAGCCGTGTCCATCTGTGTTGTGACCCTTGGTGGTGGGAATGCCTCAGACTTCTACGTGGTATGTCTCCATTTGAAAGCCAGGGAGCACTGACACGATCAGCCGTGTCCATCTGTGTTGGGACCCTTGGTGGTGGGAATGCCTCAGATTTCTACGTGGTATGTCTCCATTTGAAAGCCAGGAGACATGACACGATCAGCCGTGTAGAGAACAGGGAAACCTTCATTCTGGGCCACCTTCGCCCTCAAACCAGTTTTCGGGCGAAAGTGGCCCAGAATAAAGGTTTCCCTGTTCTCTGACAAGTAAGACTTCAAACTATGTTTTCCTAATCATTTTCGCGCATACAGTCATTTTCAATACTATCATTTTTGCGGAGACAGTCACCAAACTAAACTTGGCTGAGACACTGTGCGAACACCCCTAATTAGAGGGCTTGGGGTTTGTGGCAGGCAGTACCCTGGACGGATCCTATGGCCTGTAATTATGGCGCCATAAGGTAGGGCTGGCGTAACCTGACCGTGTGGGCGAAGGATTCTTTGTGATATTTTCATTTAGACACGGAGCCATAGACATACGTGTTCTGCGTTTCACAAAATACGTCGCGCACACACACACACACACACGTGCAAACGCATGAACGCACGCACGCACACTCACTCACTCACGCACACACACACACACATGCACACACACACACACACTATTTAAAAAAATGTGCCCCTGGTTTACAGTAGCATACCCCTCGCCTACGGTGGCGTGCTCCCTGTTTACATTGCAGGTGTGCCTCCGGCCAAAAAATCAATACTGCCGCACTCCCTCCCTACCCCCACTCCTTCCTGCCCAGCTTGCTCGATCGCACCATATTACATCAGCCAACACTGCCCGCGTGGCGGCGCTGTCACAGCCTGGCCAATTAGCGGCCGCTCACGACTAGGTTAACCCACACATTCTTCCACTGACTGTCGGGCAAGCAGGATGTGTTTTACTGCGCTGTGGGTGTCTAACCGGTTTACTGAAGAACAGAATTGTGTATCTTAAAGGTTTGTTGGCTCAAGGAAATGAAAACGTTGAAGGCAGTATTGTTGACAAAGATGTAGCCAGTTTTAATACGTGTTTGGCTATCGATGAGATGGTTCCTTATCTAATAAATGGCGCCGCATTGTTGAAAGTGGCTGAAGCAAAACAAACCATTACGCGTTGATTGTTGGGAGCTGGCTTGAGACAGCTAAAGCCATGTTTAAAAAACATGGCGTTCATTTCTTAAGGCGGAGGTAAACACGGCTGATTCGTATGCTAAAAAACTTATATTTGAAACATTTTTGCTGTTCCTCCCAAGTAAAAATGTTCTCAGTTTGTATTAGACTTGATTGATTGTTAACTACAGATTCAGTGTTTATGGGCAAGCTGATCTGTGTATTAAGATGTGTTATACTTTTCTACTTTTCTAATTCAAAACCAGTTCATCTGCCTTCAAGTGTGCCCTTATGCAACTGAATGGCGATTTTCGAATGTTCTGGCAAACAAACTAGATAGGGTTAGGCAGACCTTAGTACATCTACCAGTATGGAGAGGAGTAGTGTGTGGCTAGCACTATCTTCATATAAATGCTTTAAATATACAATGCTGGATGTACTACTACTGGCGATTAGAGCTGCCATAAAAGCTTGGCTACAGCAATTACTGCTGTAACCCAGTTGCAAGCCCGGTTGAGAAAAGAGGGGCACAGCAAACTAGGGCAAGCGATCAGAGAACTAACGCTCCACCCTAGAGCGGCCAAGGTCCACATAGCAAGCCGTTTTCCAGCGCTCCACCCTAGAGTGGCCAAGGTCACAGTAGCAAGCCGTTTTTTTCATTGCTCTACCCTAGAGCGGTCAAAGGTCACAGTGGCAAGCCGTTTCTTCAACGCTCCACCGCTCTATCCTAGAGCGGTCAAAGGTTATCAGCAGTGAGATCAGACTTTTTTTTGCTGCTTTGTCGCTTTGCTGTTCTACGCTTCACCTGCGTCAACGTCCTGCTTCTACGCCCTGTTACAAACTTTTAGGCTGCCTTTTTGTACTTTATACAATTGTCTTGTTTTATTCAATCAGGCTTTTGTTAAATGCACTTGGTGGCTGCTTTGAACTTGCAACAAAAGAGCCAATGCATCACAAAAACGCAAGCACTGCCTTGCACCAAGTGGTTTTACACATGACAAATAATAAAGCTCTGTGTACACCACACACACTCCCACCCCCAAGTCACCCCAAGTTCTTAATTAAGTTTTTAATTAAGTCACCCCAAGTTCTTAATTAAGTTTTTAATTAAGTTACTTCAAGTTCTTAATAAGTTCTTGATTAAGTTTTAATTAAGTTCTTGATCAAGTTCTTAATAAGTTCTTGATTAAGTCATCCTTTAAGTACAACCCAAGTTCTTATTAAGTTATCTTATAATTATCAAAAAAATACAATCTATGTTTTTATCTTAAATAGCAGATGTCTAATATAGTACACACACGCCTCAAAAAACGCGTCATCGTTGAGGATGTCTTGCTCAGCGTTCTCTGCATAGATCTTAAGGAAGTTCTTAAAACCCTAAGCAAACCGCATTGATTACAATTTGGGTCTATGGAAATGTCTTTTATAGACTCCATGTCTTTATTTATTGACTTATCATTTTATAATACGCCATGATCTATTTTTATAAAAAATTAAAATTAAGTTTTTTAAAATATTATTCCATTATAAATGGATCAAAATGATGCTTTGTTATTGGCGGTTTTGGCGTGCAGTTGTTTCGGCTTCTGTATTTAGCGGTGGAGATTGTTGGGCTCTTGTTTTTGGCCAGCGTTGTTATATATTTTATAACCGTAATAACCCCCCCCCAGCAGCAGCAAGAGCACCAAAAATGACAACAGTTTTAAGTTCAATATTCCATGAAGACTTTGGGGCCCTTGTATCACATGGAGTTTTTATAGCTGGCATTGAATCAACTTGTTCTGGCGTTGGAGGTGTTATGTTTTCATGATGAGTCATATTCTGTAACATTAATTTTTTTTGTCTGTTCCACTCTGCTATTTTTCTTCCTGCTTCAACACGCCCAGGATTTTTAATGGTCTCTGCCTGATTCAGCGTTTTCTGCTGATTTTCTGGCTTGGTTACTTTCTCCACCTGGTTCAGTGTTTTCTGATTCTGCTGATTTCTGGCCCGGTCATTTTGAAGGGAAATAAAATCTATATGATTAAAAGTTATTAATCCCATGATTAATGGCGATAACAATGTTCCAAATCTGTAATATAAATACACAGCCTAGAGACTCTAATGACTTTGTTAAAACTGGATCTTGCGTTAAATCATACGTAAGATCTTGTTCAGAATCAATGGGGGCAAATCTACTGACTAGTTTAGTGTACAAACTAAGAACCGTTTGCCCAACACTTTTTACCATTCTCGACCCCAACTGCGCCTCATACCTGTTATGATACTTTATAAATGTCTTGTGGCGACATCTGCTGAATCTGTTCTATGCTGAATTCAGTTCCGAGGAACTGTTTTGTTTTCCCACATGCTGCCAAAGAATACAGCCTCTCCTTTTTGGGCATAATAGCTTGGTCATCAACTTGGTCATTCATAAGTTCAGGAAGGTTTAGGCTGCCTTGTAGCTGTAGGAGATCATCACTGTTCATGTTTTTTAATAATTATAATTATTTTATTTTCTAAAAATGAGCACCGAAAAAACTGTTGCTAACCTTGTATACCATTCTGCTGTTATTGGAGGGCTAAGTGTAGGATACTCAATGCTTGGTAAAAGCTTGTTAAAAAAAAAACCGGCAGATCTTGGCAAACTAGACTTTGAGGATTCAGCAAAGCTGATTGCTATCATTGCAGCTTCGGTTTTCCACGAAAGATTTTCTAGTCAAGCAAGGAATAATTCCAGACAATATAAATATGTAAGAAAAAAAATACATTTATAAAAAATGGCTTCACTCGCAATAATGATAGGCGGCGCTGTGGTGAATGCGCTTGCTTTTAGCGGAAGTAATTTTGCATTTAGTAAACTGCGGGATGACGGCGAGAGAAAAAGACATAACAAAGCTATGGAGGAACTAGCAGCTGCACAAGACGCTATGAAAAGCAGAGACTTGAGCAGTTAGATTTTATTAATGACACACTGAAAAAACAGGGCATGCAGCTTACATATTTAAAGATGTTGATCAAGCAATAAAACAATATTATCTAGTAACAGGCAAACCAGTCCAGACATTGCCCCCACCAAAATTCAGTGACTTTTATCAACCATCAGAAAAACAAAAGATGCAAGAAATCGGGTTTATTGTCGTTGGTATGACCGTTGTGTATTTTGTTGCACATAATATTGGCTGAGTAAAAAATGAACAAAATCTATTATTCGCCAAAAGGATATTGGAAGGGAATAACAGCAATTAAAAAGCTAAGCCAAGCAGCTGGAGTCAGTGAACAAACAGCAAAAGAATGGCTATCTAAACAAGCGATTTGGCAAATTTATTTACCTGCGCCTAGACGAATACAGAGACCACACTTTGTCAATACAATACCGAACGACACCCATCAAATGGATCTTCTATATTTACCCTCTGATAGGATTAGACGAAAAAGATTTAAGTACGCACTCACAGTCATTGACATAGCTTCAAGATATAAAGATGCGGAACCATTAACACAAAAGAGTGCTTCTGCTGTTGCTGTCGCCATACAGCTGATATACCAACGAGGCCACTAACTTATCCTCGCATGATTCAAGTTGATGATGGAAAAGAATTTAAAGGCCAAGTGAATCAATTATTGTTAAAACACAGAGTTACTATTAGAAGAGGCATTCCGGGAGTTCACAGATCACAGGCTTTAGTTGAAAACTTTAACAAACAGTTAGCTGAAAGACTTTTTTCCTACCAGTATCACAGAGAGCTTATTGACAATTCTCGCAACACAGAATGGGTTAGAAGACTGCCCTCAGTTTTGCGCGCAATGAATAATGAAGAATTTAAAGGACTAAAACCAGTACAAGCAATCAAAAGAAAAACAATAGATGTTGTTGAAGGAGAGTCTTCATCCGGCAAACTATTACCGTTTGGTTTAAAAGTAAGGTACCTTTATTTACCGGGGAAGCAGAAGGGGACACTCGCATCAGGGCAACAGATCCAGTTTGGAGTGTTGATCCGTATGAAATAAAAAGAATTGTAAAAATGAATCCGCCCGTGTATTATTTACGAGAAACTGACACAACAAAACAACCAGCTCCTCAAAGATCTTTTGTGAAAGAAGAACTGCAGATAATTCCGCCAGACACAGTTCCGCTTTAATTAATTTACGTAAACATATTTTGGTTTAAAATGGAAGGCCAGAAGGAAGCGCAGAACGAAACAAGAATGGTAAAAGAAGAGACCTTGAAAATGATACGGGAATCATTTCAGGCGTGTAATGCTATTAAGGAAACATTTTCGAGGATTAATCAATGCATGCTAAATCATCCAGATCACCTACAATCCAAACCCCAAATTGGGAAAAAGAATATCTTGAAATAATAAAAAAAATTCGAACTCGTCAAGCAAACATGAGAAAAGATTTAAATGAATTGGATGAAGCTATGATTGATCTTATAATAAAAGTTGATGAAAAATATAAACCCCCCTGTTTATGCGGTCCTCCAGTGCCCGATTGCATATGAAAACTCCGGATTAACAAACACCCGTTTTGTGTTTGTTCTATCTAATGACTTCTTTGTTACAACTGTTGTGTTGATCTCATGTAGATTAGATCGCAGTTTTACGTTGTCATGATGAAAAGTCTTATTGCCAAACAATGCTTCTTTGTAGTTGTCATGTGATATGTTTGACTGCACAACGCTGCGAGATATTCCCTTTGCTTTCTTAATGATTTTCTCCTGGCTCGAAATACTGTACATTTTTGACCTTAAACCAACAAACTCCTTGATCACCTTTCCAGATAATTCATCCTTCATCTTTCCTAAAACCTTCTTGTTAGTAATTGAATGCAAAGGCGAATCTTTAGGGTAATCAGATGTATCATACCATCCCGCATGTCCTTTAGCACTTCGATTTCCATGTCTTTATAGATGTCTTCAGTAGGAAATCTATAACAAAACTGTCTGTATCTGTGTAAAGTACTCTGGACTCAGGATACGAGGGCTTAAAGTAGTCATAAAGAAACTCTAACATCAAAAGCTTTGATAATTCTAAAACAGTAAACCCAATAAATACAGGTTTGTCTAATTTGACTTTCTTTTTTTCATCATTATGCCAAAAAGCTGATCATGAAAATCTTCTGAAGTCCTGATAATTAGGTTTTGAAGTCAGCTTAATTGCTTCATTCTCTTTGGTGACTAATCTGACATCTTTACGCTTGTGCGGATTCTCCATAGTCTTTTCCAAAACAGCTGTTGTTCATCAGCTTGAAAAAGTCTTTTTCTGAAGCATCTGTGGATTTACTTCTGAGATCAGTGTTCTTCATGATGTATGGTTTCATGAACTGTTCTTGATCAAAAGCAATTATGCGATGAACTGCTGTCAACTTCAAACCATGTCTTAAATAAAATTGCAGAAGTCTGTAATGACAGACATAATTTTTTTTGCCCCGAAGATTAGGCACAAGTTTAGGCGGCTCTCTTGGATCCATCTTTAGACTTTCTGCTGCTAATGGATAGTCATTATGCAGGTCATGGAGTTCATGAGGATATTCTACGTCAACTTCTAGAATGAAACCACGCTGTTGATCAGGCGTTAAACTGCCCAACCACTTTAATGCCTTTTGAATATTATTCGGATCGCCGCCTGTGTACATTTTAAAGTTACGTAATGGAAGTGATTGCGCCATTGCCCATCCATACAGATTGTTTGCGTCTAAATACATAAGATAGTTAGACTTTTTACTTGGATCATAATTGTCCAAGTATTTGTTGTTTGCTTTACAGTAATGATGCGACGCCATACTAATTCCTCCACGCAATCCGTTTTCAATCATCTGAATCATTGGTAAATCAGACAATAAATCAATCTGTACTCCAGTAAACTTTAAGAAAGCGTCCCAGCTCATCCCGGGCGCAGAAATGTAATGCGCAGGATCCAGGCTATAATGTTTCATGCAGGTCTTTCTATAATTTTCAAAGACGTCCGCCAACAAACATACATCTGCCTCAAGTATGAATCATGATAGTCTCCCATCGTTTTACACTCTAACTTCTGCCACGCATCTTGAGCATGCTGGTAATCAGAGTCACTGATGTCCTTTCCTCTAAGACTAGAAAAGAACGCGCCTTTAGGAGGAAGTGTGTCTTCGTCAAACCTTTCCCAACTGTTCATGTACTCATAAGGTAAACGCCCTTTCTAACAAGCGTTGGGTCAAAATATTCTTCCGTTATTGGGCAGGACTTTAAGGACATAGCTAGTGACTCTAATGATCCCATCATGTGTTGCATAGAGTCATAAAAAGACATGTTATTTAGATTAAAGCACATGTACTTTTCTGATGACTGTGCAATGCATGCTACCCTTAAGGCGCTGGTTACTGCTTGCATTATAAGGTGAGAGTCGTAACCTCGCAAGTTGTGAAAGAATACAGGCAGCTTCCATGTCTTTGGTTCAAACTTTAGTTGAAGATTGCATTTACTGTGCGCTGCTCCTCTAAACTTTCCGCTAATGTGATCATGGTCTCTTACTTTTGGATTGGCTTCGCCTGATGAGAGGCCTAAACCGCAAATCCAACAATGTGTGGCTGAGCCATACTGTTCTTGGTCTTCAGGCGTCATTATGATTTCAGATAAATTCAGATTATTAGAACAGTCATTACGCACTTGCTGCATGCGTTTTAAGAATGTTTCTGCAGCATCTGGTCCTCTATATAATTCTGGTTCTGAATAAACGCCATCCGACCTAACAATAATGAAGGCAAATGAACAAATCTGATGATTACTCATTAAGACTGTTTTTCGAAGTTTTTGTGGTGCTGGCCCTTCATAAGGAACAATAAGCGACTCGAAGTCTGCGTAAACTACGTATGGACTTGTTTGCAGCCGTTTCCAGTTCTTAAAACTAACTTTAGATCCTGGCGGGGGCGTAGTTAGTTCTGTATTACAGTCTACAGAACTTTTACAATGTTTCTTATGTTCGCTCGCGGCTTGAACAGATGGCATTCTTGTTAAACATTTTCTACAGAATTCTTGTTTGCCATGATCTTTTGAAGTATGCTGCATTAGTCTACTCATTGTTCGTATCAATGTGTAATGCGGTAGCCCTGTTGGCGAAGACATTAGGAGTAAGTCAACATGATTTTTGTCTGGTTCGCCTATTGTTGGGCTGTTCTTGGACACTTTAATTGGCGCCAAATTTGTTTCCTCATCCCATGTGTATACATTAACAGTTATTGGTTTGTTTTGTTCTTCAAACTGATCAATTTGGTCTACACTAACAGGAAAGGATATTCCATTAAAGTTAAGATCTTTGGTGTATTGCCGATAGTTAGTCACTCTCTCTGCGTGTTCGCGGACATGATGCAGTCTTGCAAGAACACACCACATGAAACATTTGTCGTCTGAATTCTTTATGTTTAAAACTGCTCTCTTTGAAACCAACTCTCGAGGTAGCGGAATGTAAGCCTTGCCTACAATCGGTGCATACTTAGCCTGTTTTAATCTAATCTCTAAGACTTCGCCCTCTGACCAACCAGAGCCTCTCATTTTAGCTTCTTCAGCGGCAGCGTCAAACTGTGCAAGCAGTTCGTCTGCCCAACCGGGTGTTAAGTCATTATGGAAAGAATAGTCTGCTGTTTAGTTGAGACCCAGACTTCTAGATTTTCTTCATTTATTGTTACATAGTCGATTAAAACAGCTAACATTACTTTAACCGGCGGGTCTATTGTTAGTTTACCCGGAACTTGAGAAATAGCATGACAACACTTGCCCGTACGTCTTGCTGGATCAATGACTTCTAAATCAATATCATTCAGTGCTCTTGATAAACGCTCTCTCTCAAGCATTCCTTCAAACAATTCGTCTTGTCCTTCATATATCTTAGCCATGCTGTCTTTCTTTTCTAAGCCAACATATTTATTTAAATTAAAAAAAAATAATTAATCAGAACCAATATCGACGGTCTTTTTGCGCTTGGACTCATAAACTAAAGTATAAACACCTTTTGGGGTTGTTAATGTGAGCTGTTTAGAACAGAGTTTAATGTTTCGTTTACTTTTTTTAAGCATTCCTTTTTTATCTGCTCGGGGTCTGGCTGTTGAGAAAAACTTGTCCCCGCCTTTCTTTGAAGATCAAACTTTTGTCTTTTGTAGTCATCAAAATCGGCCTGTAAACGATTAAATTCTTCATCCGTGATGTTTGAGTCAGCTAGTGCTTTATTTATTGTCAGTTTGAACGAGCTAAGTTTAGCTGTTATTAGTTGAACCATAGCTGTGTGCTTTTGGAGTTTAGTTTTTATTTTTTTGCTAGCAGCACCTACAGCTAATGAACACAGGCCGAGAGCTAAAGACAAACCGCCTAGAGGTAAAGCTGCGGGCGCACCTACGCCTGTTGCTAAGAGACCTACACTCGTTCCTGCTGATAGGGCACTTATAGTCGATGCTCCAGTATTAACATAGGTAACAGCATTAAAGACAGCAGAATACCTTCGTTTGGTTTTGCTGTATTTTGAAAGGTCCTGCTCTAGTTTTTGTTGCATTTGTGTAATGTTTGTTAATCTGAAGGTTTTTATGCTAGGGTTATCTACTATCTCTTCTCTTGGCATCTCCGGTGCTGTAGGCACATTTGGATCAACCTTACCAGACCATGCTTTTTATAAAATGAAAAATAATTTATATAATACATATTCTAATCTGTTTCCTTGAATATTCTCAGCTGCGCATCATAAAATAAAAACAAATGTACATTAGCGTTATCGCTTCTTCATCTTTATCATTTGAATTTTATTACGTCCTCATCAACTAGTCTCCCGCTTCCATACAACTCATTATCCCCCCCCCTTCCCCCCCCTGTTGACCTAGTCAATCATAAACCGTATTTAGTGTTAAATAATCATCAAGCTAACATTGGAAAGATGTAAATCTTTTAGACACTAGTCTCTTGTTATTCTACCCCTCCCACCCCCAAACAATTTGCTTTATTCTCAAAATGGATGATAAGGTCTAAGCCCCGCTAGCGATATTGGATGGACTAACTACCGTCAATTGTACATTTGCACTTTTTCCGTTATTTTAGATTTAAAAAACTTTTCGCTTTGTCTTTGGGAACGGTTCTTCATCTTCACACACATAAAATACCTTTTAAGCGAGGATTGCTGTGGTGCTAAAACTAAAATTCCATATTGTCTGCCCTGCTTCTGGATATACGTTGTTTGATGAATCACTCTTTCGTAATATTTTCTAATTTTGACTCATTTGTTGCATAATAAATCAGCTTTGCTAAATCGGTTTGTCTAACAACGTCAAACTCTAACGAGATGTCAGAAATGCTGTACATTTGCTTCGGTTCTGAAGATTTGATAACAACGTTGTATTCGTTAAAATTAGTTCACATGACAATCTGTTCTTTAATTAATGCTCCTTGAAAGTATGGTGCATGCGCTTTTACACTCAAAATCTAAGGGTATGGAAAGCGATTTCCATAACGCAAAATTACAGCTACATACTTTTTTGCCGTCTTTATGATCTGCAGCGCCTATTCTAATTTTAGCCTTCTTCATTTTTCAATTCCTTGAAACCAAGATCGCCCTTTTCATTCCCAGTTACCATAATCAAATTTTAAAAATATGTCTGCATTGTGTAAAGAAAAATTTTTCTTCCCCTCAATTTTATATAAATTTTCTTAACATTTTGCCCGCCCAGATTCTGTACAACTGGTCCCTGTTTGGTCTTGATGTTGAAGCAGAGTTCATTTTTGAAGTAAGACTGCAGAGCCTGGCACAATCACTTCAACCCTCCTATGTCTGAAATTGACAGCAAGAATTTATCCCATCAATATAATGGATATTTGGAACCAGTAATATTCCGCTTATTTCCCTTCACGCCATAGGTCTTTCAGTCTTCTATACGGGTTAAGATCGAGCCATGTGCTTTGTGCCATTTTTTATAACCAAAATAACAAGTTAAATATTTAAAACAGGCAGGAATTGAAGCTTGCAGAAGATTATGATGTTTTTGATTCTGGAGACGACATTATGAAAAACCCTTTGACACAGACATCGCTCAAAGCACTCATGCTGCATGAATTAACCAAAATAAGGTTAAAATGTTCAATTTAACGAAAGTTTAGGCAAAGAACCTCCCGAATATATAGACCCTAATGATTTGAATTAAAGATGATCATTGTCCAGTAAAAAACGATCAAGGCAACTTGTTCGCTTACAACTAAACCATTACCCATCAAAGTTTTTAGCCTAGAAGTACATTATACAAAACTACAGTGTTAAAGAACAATCGCCTTGGTCTGTTAGACCGAAAATTAAGATAAGGATCAGTTGCCTAAACTTCAAAACACACTGCAGGAACTCCCAACACTAACCAATAACAAAACATTGGAACTTAAAAGACAATTAAATCAACCGCAGAGACATAATAAATGCAATATGAAGCAGAAACCAGTTTTTCAGAAGAAACAGCATTAATAGACTATACACGACTCACCGACCGCTACCCATGCGAGAAATAGCGCCCTTGATCATGCTTATGAGAAGCATCAAGTCCGAATTAACAAACAATTTAGCAAAACTAGGTGAACTAGATGAGCATATACAAAGAAGAAAAAAGAAAAACTCGTTGGAGGCTGATGACGCCAACTATGGCCTGATATTAAAGAAAGAATAAGACAAAAGACTAAAAGAATCTTGAACAAGAAAATCAGCAAGACTAGAAGCGCTGACTACTAACCGAGACCAATTACGTACATCAAGTGAATAGAATAAGAGAAACTACGAAAAAATTTTATATGAGAGACACGACACTAGCAGACAATACGAACACTGTTTTAGAGAGCAAGGAGTCACATTACAGCGTTATAACCTCCTTAGATTTGCAAAAAGTACATTGTGTTGGCTTTACAGGCGTCGGTAGCCAAAGTTCAGTACCCTCCACCTCCCTCTTAGCCTCCGCCTTATAAATCATGGTAAAAAAAAAACAGCTTGATCATCTTGCAATTTTATAAAAAAAATTAGCTGAAAAGCCGTGGCCGCTTTTACCAAGATAATGGGGAGTATTGTCAGCTGGCTTTTGTCTACTGCCAAGTTCAAAGTAATTTGCTTTATTGCCAGCCACTTATGGACATTAGTTCTTGTAATAGTAGGTACTATTTAGTAAGATAAAGACCAAGTAATCCTATGCCGTTAATCCAAGAACAAGCGCTGTTTTTCATATTCATGTCCATCGCGAACAGATCCCGCGAGCTTTGCTGAGTCCATGTCAATGACTTGGATTTGGATTTCGGGATTAGATGACTTAATCTTGGTGTTCTTTTATAGGTTTGGTAATATTACTGGCTCAGAATTTATGTCTTTTTCCCAACCTTCTGTTCAATTGCCAGCTTATAATAATTTCATTATTATAGTTAATTATTGTACCTAACTGGATCTGAGGTCAGGAAGGCAGCATGGTATAAACCATGCCAACAGCAAAGTCTACTTTCGATCTGCTAATGTAAACATTTTGGTATCTTTCACTACTTGAAGTAAATCAATGTAAATAATGGCGTCCTCTAAATTTGCTAAGTTTGTTTTTGTGCTCAAAGCCATAGAAGGAACAGTTAAGCTCGAACTCGGCCTGTGCTTGCGGAACCTAGCAAACACCAAACGAAGTACGAATAGAGTCCGTTTTATTAATCTACTAATACCCGCTCTAGATAGGCCCTTAGAAGTGTCTAAGATAAATGTTGTCCATGCTGTTCTATGCACTAGCTGTAGACCCGGCTGAACAGTTTTGGCCAAAAAAGAAAGTTTTGAAAGGAGAGTCCAGTCATAGTATACATTCTGTTCGTGCCCCGAAAAAAAAGGTCGCCTAGCCATGATATATCCAACATTTGTCTAAAGCCTGTCTTGATGTAATATTGAATTCGTTCAGAACCTTCAAAAGCCTTTCATGTCTATTAGTTTGCTGAGTGATTAAACGGTTTGTCATATGGCAATGCGCTTGCAATTCATCCAAAATACGTCTGATGGTGTAATATAATGAAATCTTACACTGACCTCACCAAAGGATCTGGTTGATTTAAATGATCACATAAACGACACCCCACCCAGTGAGCGCAAAACACAGCAAAGTTTAACAGGTTTCTGATAAAACTTCATCGGATGACTAAACCACACGCTTCTCTTGATTGCGGTCTGTATCAATAGAGGGGGTTAAGATAGCTCTTCATGGATACTCTACCTTTTAGAAAAGGCAGTCTGGGTCACAGCAATGTCCTAAAAAAGTATCAGTGCTAAATTATTAAGATTGTAGTGCGGCCCAACAAGAAGATTTATGCACCAGTATAATTGAATCACTCATTTTTAATTTGGTTTTTAAAAAATGCTTGAAACAATAATAACAACTCAAACGCCCTCGTTTTAGAACATGCTATTATACGATGCGGGCCAAAAGGTTGCCTTCATAAATATTTTACAAATCTATGGATTAATATAGTGAAATCAAAGAAAAATAATAGATTCAAAATTAAAAACTGGGACCAAAAGTTACCAGTTAACATAGCTGATGTGATTACGGTTTTGCTCACCAAAAGAATCAATGAGTAACTATTCGACATTACTCTCAAACTTAACAATGCGAATCTAAAAACATGTTAACATCAAGCCAGAAGAAGAAGTAGGTAATTTTTTTGTTTATTTTACTATATTGATAAAGAACAGCTAAAATGTTAGGCTTTTCCAGCTAACATTAATATTAAGGTACACCAACCAAAACTACTTATGAGGGGGAAAGTCCCGCTCGATCTTTGCATTACATTCATTACTCTATGATCATTTGGATGGAGCTGACACAGATGAAACTTTAATCTGAAGGAAGCCCTCAACTGTTTTAAGAGCTCTTCTGCCGTCAGGAAGCTGCATATTGCGATATAAATAAACAATTCCCTTAATTTTTACAGTTTAAAAAAGATTAGTTTGTGGGAGGGTCGGATCATTTTAATATAAAGATCAAAGACAAAAACGTGAAAGTCCGAAAAAGTGATAACCAGCACATTGTTTTGAAATAAAATAATAATACGTACTAAAAAATGTCGCGGGGCCAGAAGAACCAGAGTTTCATTGCGCCTGTAAGGTGTATAACTTTCGAATTAAAAGACCTTGCAGACGTTTGCGGACTTTGAACAGAATGGCGAAATAGGCACTTGTAATTGGTTTTGATACACTAAAAAAGAAAGGGGCGGTGATGGGGATTATAAACGAAAGAGTTGCGCAACAAACAAGTTTCCTAAACAAGAACAACCTGCGCAATCCTAAGGCAATAATGTTGGCTCAGAATGAATATACAATTAGGTTCGAAACCTGACCTCAAATGGCACTTAGAACCATATTTAGAATGGGACATAAGAAAAATTAGAATCATAAAGCCAAATTTAACATTTTTTTGGCCGTCAAAACAGATTCAGAAAAGCAACAACTCTGGCCCTTTACATGTAAGTCTATGGCAGATGACATAGATCGGAAGAGATTGAAATAAAGCGTAAGGAAAAAACAGTACATCCTCCACTAAGAAGCGGTTTTAAAAGAGCCTTCTACAAAATTACATTCAAGCCGCAAATGAAAATAGGGACAACGTTCACATAATATTTTGAAATTTCTTCTTAAAAGATAAGGAGAGGGATGGGGTTTGAGGCGAAGTGACGTCCTTTAAAGGATTTCTAATTACCCGGCAAAACTTAGACGTTGACAGTCTTAAAGTTACTGTTGTCATTCTTCACAATGGTGAGGATATTAAGGTCATAACAACAAGCAACAAAATCAATATTAGTCAAAAAAGAAAACAATCTTACAGCACTGAATTGGATTAATCTTACACAATTAGACCTTAAGGGTTTTATTATACTGAACAAGTTTAACAGAGGGCATGATAAAAACAATAACCGGATTAGATTAAGTTCTGTTATAAAACTATGGAGCAGTTAAACTTTATGACAAAAACCCTCATTGCTCATTGAATTTGTGGGCAAACTGGTTGTGAAAAAAAATATTTATCCTCGACCTGTACAAACAGTTTATCGTTATAATTTTAATCATATTGTGGTTTTCTGTCCAACACTTAAATGGAACAAAGCATATCATAATAGAAGGTTTATATGGACAGATGATGACATATATTTTAGTTGATCCTAGCAATAAACTGAGTGAGTGTTTAGAACAGTTTTATATGACTGTTTGAAGGAACGCAGACACTATTTATTATAGATGACTGTTCGGCAGAAAGAGACATAGTTAAAAAGAGAAACACTTTGTCGAAACTAGCTTTCAGCGGAAGACATGCTGGGATAAGTGTGTGGATTTTATGTCAGAAATATAACTCAGTTTTAAAAGACTTTAGAGAACAGTTAAAGACTGTAGTTTTATTTTCACATGAAAGACAGAGACTCATTTGAAGAATGTTTGCGCGAAAATGATGTTATTGAAAATGACCAGGAAAAACACAGGATTAAGCAAAATTAAAATCTGAAAAGTTTAGTAAATTAGTATTGAAAACGGATAACCCTACACAGTATGTTTGTTTGTAGATAATCATTATTTTTTGGTTATTGAAGTCTTACTGTCAGAGAACAGGAAAACCTTTATTCTGGGCCACTTTCGCCCGAAACTGGTTGAGGGCGAAGGTGGCCCAGAATGAAGGTTTTCCTGTTCTCTACTGGTCTAACCAGTGTTTTGTAGCAGTCGTCTTTAACCTTTTGGGGGCAGTCATTGATATTCCTGTATAAGAAAGCTAAGATGTTATTTGTTTTCTTACATACTAATTGTAATGTTCTTTCCATTTGAGACGACTATCTATAATCACGCCTAAATATTTTGCAGCATTAGTTTCTTTTAGAATAGTATTAGGATAGAATAATTGATCAAATTTGGGTTTGAGCGTTTGTTACATATACGCAAACTTGGCACTTTTGGGGATGAAATTCCATTTTCCAAGTTCTTTCCCACTCTTGTAACGCGTTTAGATCTTCTTGTAGAATGCGTGTATCATTCTTGCTTCTGATTGTTCTATATACTAAACTGTCATCTGCAAAAAGCCTTATAGTAGTTCCAGGAGAGAGATTTCTACTTATGTCATTTATAAAAATTTAAGAAAAACAAGGCCCCAGAACAGTTCCCTGTGGTACACCTGACAAGACTGGTTACAATTTGGATGACGACCCTTCCACAACAACTTTTGCGTTCTCCCAACGAGGAATGATCTAGCCATTTTAGCAAAAAAACCGCCAATCCCAATGTGTTCTAATTTAAGCAGCAGGCCTCATGGTCAACCTTATCAAAGGCTTTAGAAAAGTCTAATAAAATTTGCATCTATTTGCTGTCTGTTGTTTAAGACAGTTACTGAAATCATTGAGAGTTGTTATAGTTGAGTCTCACAACTCCTTCGCTGTCTAAAACCATGCTGGGCGTTATTTAAGAAGTCATATTTATCAAGATGGTCCATTATGCTACTATATATTATGTGTTCAAGTGGTTAGCTGATATGGATGTAAGAGATACAGGTCTATAGTTCTCTGCTTTTGTTTTGTCACCCTTTTTGAATAAGGGAACAATGCTCGCATCTCGCCACTCATCAGGTATTACTCCCTGGTCCAGTGAAGCTTGGTAAAGTAATTGGTTACCTCACTCAATTCTTTGGGCACATAATTTTAAGAGCTTGCAGGAACGCCATCGGGACCAGTAGCTTTGTTTTCATTGATATTTTGGTCAGTAACTAAATACTCCTGCTTTGTTACTTTTATATTTTGCATTCCAGGGAGTTTATCATCATCCTTTAGTCAACGTTAATTAGAGGTTTGGGATTTGAGGGAAAACTACAAAACGTTTGTTTAGTAAGTTTTCTTTCCTTCAGGGTCCTGTATTAAGTTATTTGGTTGTTTCTCAGGTCTGGAATCCCAATGTTGTCCTGTTTTCTTACTCCTTATGTAAGAAACCCCTAATTTCTTGTTTTGATGATCAAACCCTTTCCCAAATCATCGAATTAACATAATTGGAGTGAGCAAGTCTACTTCTCTCTGACACCTTCTCTTAATATGTTTATACCCAGCCCGTAATTTTTTCTGAAATTTGGATGTAGTTTCAATTTCTTAAAGAAACGATGTTTCCTTCTCAACAAACGTTTAGTTTTTGTAGTAATCCCTGGTGGTGGTTCTTGCTTGAAGTTATTTAGTAGTATGTTGTCATCCATAATAAATTCCAAATTAGTTTTTATACACTTCCAAAGGTCACTGACATTATCTTTAACACTATGGAACCTAAAAAAAAAGACACTGAAATCATGAGTATCCCTGCGCAATTTTGGTAAATCTGCTTGGTTCCAGAGTCTGATGGTACGTTTAGGGGGTTTTCTTCGAAAAGGTTGAAAGTTGCTCTCTAAGAGAACTATGTCATGATCACCCAGGCCTGCAATTAATTCCCGATTTCTAAAGCGCCTGGAAGTTGGTAAAAAATAAATCCAGGAATGCCTTCCACAAGTTGGTGATTCAACTGACTGTACTAATCCAAGGGCTTTGGTGGGATCAAAAAACTGAGTATTAATATTTTTACTGTATTTATTACCAAGTTATGGCTCTTCACCCAATCAATATCTGGTAAATTAAAGTCTCCACCAATCCATAATATTGCCTTCCTATTGGCCAAAACAATGTTAGAAATGTCTCTGCAAATAGACGAACATACATTTTCATCTGAGTCTGGAGGTCTGTAAACTGATCCAACAATGACAGGTCTCTTATTCTTAAAATTAATCCTACAAAATAAACTTTCACTATTTTTGCCTTGATATAAAAACTCACTGGCTAAGTTTTTCCTAATGGCAATCAAGACTCCCCCACCTCTTTTTCCAAGTCTGTCCTTTCTATAAATATCAAAATCCTCCATTAGAAGTTCACTGCTGGATGTTCCAGTTTCTAGCCAAGTTTTCTGTTCCAATTACAACATCAATGTTTTTTTTCGTTGACTAAATTACTGAATTCTTCCTTTTTCTTGATAAAAGATTGAAAATTTACAACTGTGCATTTAAGTTTATCTTTTTCTCTTAAT
>CM031611.1:9796448-9804949 GCA_018398815.1 Conus ventricosus | reverse complement strand
AGAGGAGGAGAGAGAGAGAAGGAGAGAGAAAGAGGGGAGAAGAGAGAGAGAGAGAGAGAGAGAGAGAGAGAGAGAGAGAGAGGAGAGAAGAAGAGGGCGTTTACCTCGCTGAAAAAAATTGACACTCGTAACACCTTTTGCAAGGAAGTCTACGATAGGGAGAGCATTCGTTTGCTATTGCATATTATACTTTATCATTTCCCTTCAATGTTTGACAATTGGAATCGGGGAAAGAAAAATGAAATTTAAGCTCAAGTCAGAAGTAACAACTAATGATTGTTGCCATTTCTCTGGGGACGCTTTAGACGACGATAGGGAAACTTAAATTTTCTTTCAAAATTTACTTTAGAACAACAACAACAACAGCGACAACAGTACTATGCCCAAGCCTCTCTATGATACTGACAATTGAGACCACCGGAGAGTTAATTGTTCACAATATTCTATTTAGGTTCATATCTCTTGAATCAGTAATCAGCCAGTGTGATCAACCACTATGAGAGACTCAAACTCAAACTCAAAAAGTTTAATTGCAAAGGCCACCGACCTATCTGCAATGAGGTCAAGAACAAAGGTAGAACACACACGCGCTCGGCGCATATGCTGAAAATTATGAAAGAAAATATTTGCATGACAAAATGTTCTTCCTGAAATCATTCTGGCATTTTTGTGTTAACTGATAACAGTTCCTCTCTTCGTTTTAGTGTTTTAAAAATGAACAGAGCTACAACGCGAGTTACAATTCTCTTTCATTTTGCAGCAAAAGAAACAATGACGCTTGATGAACATTTCTAGTGTGAGGCAAAATGTATTTACCTCTTAAATCTTTATAGGATGGACAAACAATCAAAAAAATGTAATTCGTCCTCGATTTGATTACAGAATGGACGATTTTGGGAGTTTAGTGTATATCTTTAATGGACATTCAAATCACTAATACCAAGTCGAAATCTCACGAACGCTTTGCGAAATTTAGGAATTGTAATATCAGTTAAATATTTCTCAGGCTGCCATAAGGATTTGATGGAACGATATGTTGAATATCTATCACTGTTAAGTATTTTACTATCCCAATTTTGTCTCTAACAGTCAATCACGCGTTATTTAAGTTCACGTAAAAACAGTTATACAGATATTTTCCGGCCACGAAAGATATTTTCCGGCCACGAAAGGGGAGAAAATGGACTCTACTCCAGTAATAATCTTGTCCTTTCTCAAACAAATTCGATGCCAGATCAACGAATACGGCCATTTTGACGGGGTGAATATCACCGAGAACCATGGGGCGAAAGTCCACGAGACTAAACACGTCGGACCGTGAAGAGTGTCCAGCGGAGTAGCATAATCCTGATCCTATGAATGTCACTTCTACGTGACAGATGAAGGACAAGGCTTGTCCGTTTACTTGCCATACGTGGCACAGTTAGAGCACACATAAACTTCGCAGCCATATGTTGTGGGTGCAAAGTCATCCATTATTTTCTTCTTTTTTTTTTTTCAAATGGTCATCATAACTCTGTTGATTTGGGTTTCACTTCTGTCGACGTGTTCAAGCTGTCTATACGTGATGCAGAAGGATGAAACGGTCTGCAGAGGTGTCCGACTGAAACATGGCGCAAATACACATCTTAGGCATCTTCGTAAGCGTACGTGGACACCACACACACACACACACACACACACACACACACACACACACACACACACACACACACACACACACACACACACACACACACACACACACACACGCGCGCGCGCACGCACGCACGCACGCACGTACGCACGCACGCACGCACGCACGCACGCACGCACGCACGCACACACACACCTCCCCTGAATCATCCTCCACCTTCCGTGCACCACTCTCTGTCTGTCTACACACACACACACACACACACACACACACACACACACACACACACACACACACACACACACACACACACACACACACACACACACACACACACACACACACACACACACACACACACACACACACACACAATCACACACACACGCACACACGCACACATACACATCACACTCACACTCACACACACACATCACACACACACACACACACACACACACACACACACACACACACACACACACACACACACACACACATCACACCACACACACACACACACCACACACACACACACACACACACACACACACACACACACACACACACACACACACACACACACACACACACACACACACACACACACACGCATCACACACACACACACACACACACACACACACACACACACACACACACACACACACACACACACATGCGCGCGCGCGTACGCACGCACGCACGCTAGCACGCACGCACGCACGCACGCACGCACGCACGCACGCACGCACGCACGCACGCACCACACAACACACACACACACACACACACACCACACACACACACATACACAGAAAGAGTAAGAGTCCACATTGCTGGAGTCTTCAGGCTTCTCAGCCTCGAACCCAAAGCAAGGGAGAGGACTTGTTTTCTGTAACCGCTCATGTACGCAGGTATTTCCCTCTAATCTTATTCGCTCGGTGGGCGAACAGCGGTGGCCAGTGGCAAAAAACTCGTTAAGAATTTGTCCAGTCACGTAGCCAGAGATATATACCAGTATGTTTTGATACAAGAGGGAAAGATAAAAAAAGAAAGATGTTTCTGATTTTAGATTTTTTTTTTTGGTTTAAACTCCACCCCAACCTGAACAGAAGCAGAATAAGTATTGTTTTTGGGTTAAGGGTTAGCGCTCCGAGTTTCATTTTTCAGCTTCAGTTTCATAAGGAGGTGTCACTGCATGCGGACTATTCCATACACTCATCACCACATCTGCTAATTTTCCAGACAACGCTTCGCACAGTTTCACAGCTGATGGAACAATAAATTAATGACTATGATGAGAGGATTTAAGACGAGGGTATCATAAAACGACATAACAGATGTCTGACCTACGCATTAGCCCAACGCGCTGGCCAGACGTTACATACCTACCGAACATTGTTTGCACCACTATTAGCATTACTTGTGCGTATTTGTCCTAGCCAGAACTCGCATGTCTTTTTTTTTGCCTGATAATATGATCCCATTACCTTATCCAGTACCACAAGTACGAACATCCTTTGTTTGGTGGGTGGAATGGTTGCGAGTCTTATTTTCTATTAACCTTGAGTTTTCCGAAACCGTGACCGCAACCTGTAACAATGCGCGTTCCTATGATGTAAAGAAACATAAAATGAAGTAAAAAAAAGTATGGTGAAGTACGTCACAAAGGCATTGATTTAGATCAAATACAATGAGTAAAGTGATCAGCAAAACATCTGGATTCAGTTTGCACAACGAAATTTTAAAGAAGAAAAAGGAAAAGGCATTTTTTTTTTCATTGAGGACAGTGTTTTTTTTCATTGAGGACAGTGTTTTGTTCCTCAGTGGCAGTGACGTGTGTTCAGTGAATCAAAGTTCGTAGAGTGAATACACCTTTGAACCGTAGGACAATAAACCGACCTAACAAAGAATCGATCATAACAACACTTTATCAGGTTTACACCTTCTCTCTCTCTCTCTCATCTCTCTCTCTCTCTCTCTCTCTCTCTCTCTCTCTCTCTCTCTCTCTCTCTCTGTGTGTGTGTGTGTGTGTGTGTGTGTGTGTGTGTGTGTGTGTGTGTTGTGTTTATGAAGGAGAGGAAGGAAGAAGGGCTGGGGAGGAATACACCTCTCTCTCTCTCTCCTCTCTCTCCTCTCTCTCTCTCTCTCTTCTTAAAGTCTGACAAAGATATATTTGTCAAAAATTTACTTATCTGTTTTGTATTCTGAATTAAAGTAAGGGATACTTCGAAAGTTCTGTTTCCTGTTTTTTTCCTTTTGTTCAATAGCGCTGCGGTCTGTTTCAATCATATAAGTTAAACTGCCATACTTTAGAAAGATCGCAATAAGATTCAAAGTTTGCAGGGCCACTACCAGTAACTTGAGTTCACCAGAATCTGACCTAGGTGATTAGAACTGGTTCACTATTATTGTCAACCCTCACTTTTGAGATAGAAAGCTGACGGTGTTTTAAACCTGGTCTAAGGGAGACTACCTCTAGGTTTGTAGGGGCTGATTCTGTAGGAGTTGTTTACCCTGGATTGCTCATCGCTTTCCTCTGGTGATCGTTTCTTATTCCCCTTTCTTTCCCAACTCGTACCAACCCTGTTCGTCTGGGTACGGCGGAGTAAGGTGGAATGGCCCGTCTCATTGCCGGGTGTAACGTAGGGGGTGCCAGGTAGAGAGGTTTAGCTGAGTATATTGTGAGGTGTGTGCGGGTGATTATACATTTTCTAACATTAACATGAAATCTTGTAACTTCTTTGCACAAAGACTCTCGAGGGCAATTTTTCACTTGTCTGGCCGGCTTAAAGCAAGTATGCTTGTATGAAACGCAAATGTTGTTTGACATAGTTCAAACAGACTGGCTTCCTCGAAAGTGGGGCATTCTTGGTGCTAGTTGACCTTTGTCAAGCACCTGAGCACACCGTTGTGATGTGTGTTGGTCTAGGATTTCTATGCAGTGCATTCCACCTGAGTTGTCGATGAACTCTTAGGTTGTCCAGGCAGTGTTCAGGGGGTGTCATCCCGTTTCGCCCTTTTTCATTTCGCCCTTTCCCATTTCGTCCTGTTCCCTTTTCGCCCTTTCCTATTTCGCCCTAACGTTCCTACTGCAAGGCTCCCCCCTGGCGTAACCAGTGTCCCAATCTACTCCAAAGCAGAATCGATGGTCTTTAGATTAGAGTAGGGCGAAGCCCGAGAGAGGACGAAGGACGAATGAACGAAGGCCGTTAGGCCAAGTCGTGCTCACACATTTCTGAGTAGGCGAAATGGGAGTAGACCAAATGGGAAGTAACCCTGAACATTGGAAAAGGGCGAGATGACATTGGTAGACAGGACGAAATGACACTGCCAGGATCGTGTTGTGGAAGTCCCAGTTCGCCCTGGCAGGGCAAAATGAAAAAGGGCGAAACGGTACCTCACCCGTTCAGGGGACTGTACTGGTATGTCAAGCCCGTGGAAGGGGCGGGAAAGTGACTGAATGTTACTCAACTGGACAGGCAATCCTGGGATGTTTGTGGCTGTGTTAGAGGATAGCAGCTATACTGAGAAAAAAACAAACAAAAACAACAACAACAACAACAACAACAACAACAACAACAACAACAACGGGAATGATAATTGGGTGATATTTCCGGATGCGTATGGTGTTAAGCTTTTAAAAACAAGGGCGAGGGTGTGTGTGTGTGTGTGTGTGTGTGTGTGTGTGTGTGTGTGTGTGTGTGTGTGTGTGTGTGTGTGTGTGATCATCTTTGATTTAACGTCTGTTCACGCAAAGGTGATATTAGACAAAATAAATAAATACAAATAAAATAATAGTATAGTAAGATAAAATAAATTAAATGTGTGTGTGTGTGTGTGTGTGCGTGCGTGCGTGCGTGCATGCGTGCGTGCGTGCGTGCGTGCGTGCGTGCGTGCGTGTTGTGTGTGTGTGTGTGTGTGTGTGTGTGTGTGTGTGTGTGTGTGTGTGTGTGTGTGTGTTATTTTGAGTTACGACTGTTTTTCTTTCGTTAATTGGTAAGAGACAGACTCACTGTTGTTATAATAGTAGTCATATTTGTTTACAGTACTGAGTTTGGTTTTGCACATTAATTTTGTGAAGTGCAGAAGAAGGCTTATCTGTGTAAACGTTCACACTTTACATCTGTGAAGTGCAGAAGAAGGCTTATCTGTGTAAACGTTCACACTTTACATCTGTGAAGTGCAGAAGAAGGCTTATCTGTGTAAACGTTCACACTTTACATCTGTGAAGTGCAGAAGAAGGCTTATCTGTGTAAACGTTCACACTTTACATCTGTGAAGTGCAGAAGAAGGCTTATCTGTGTAAACGTTCACACTTTACATCTGTGAAGTGCAGAAGAAGGCTTATCTGTGTAAACGTTCACACTTTACATCTGTGAAGTGCAGAAGAAGGCTTATATGTGTAAACGTTCACACTTTACATCTGTGAAGTGCAGAAGAAGGCTTATCTGTGTAAACGTTCACACTTTACATCTGTGAAGTGCAGAAGAAGGCTTATCTGTGTAAACGTTCACACTTTTTGGTAAGGTTTTATCGACATGAGATGGATGTAGAAACAGTTGGATTATCATTTTTCTACAAGTCACACGACTTGTAGAAGAATGAAGATCCAACTGATGATGAGTTCCGCAAAGGGATTGTACTACAAGACAGAAGCCACCTTTTGGGGTTCAGCGCTTGCTTTGTTAAAAAGATCAGATGTACATGTACCTGTCGTTGTCAGAAAACATATTTCTTGTGCTAAATGAATCTGTTTTTAAATTTGATTACTTCAGTATTTGAGTTTTAGACTGAATGGAAGAAGATATGTTGTGTGTATGTGAGCTTCATCTGTTTACGTAAAGCTTACATTGGAAACTGTGCACATGTTTTGTTTTTATGGATGACACAAGGGCTAACCTATAAGCCATATTGTCAACACTTTTTACCTTTTTTGGATAAATATGTCGGGGCAGATAATAAGTTAGCTTTAGAGGCATCAATGCTAAGTGCTGCAAAGTGAATGAGTGTTTGAGTATCCTTTTTCCATGCTTGCAGATTAGTTTACTCGAGAAATTTAAACCTTTTCTGGCCTTTTGCTAATACCGATTCCAAATGATAATCCCAAGTAAGTTAAGATGTGAGCTGAAAGCCTACGGTTTAACAACTTGTATTTATCCGTTCATAGAACCATCTGTTTCAACATGAGGCAGAGATCTGCAGTCGGCCTGTATTGACGAAGAGTGCCATGTTCATTTTTTGTTCTGGGGATACGGCTAAGTCATTTTCAGAGAATCATTTATTTATTTGGTCAGTCCCATTCCTATGCATTTTTTGTAAACATTATTGACCGATCTAACAGACGTGTGCATCTTCAGAGTAATTTTCATTTATTTTCAGATATCATTTACATACTGTTCTAGTTCAACATTTCGTGACAATAAGTTTAGAAGATCATGAACAAACAGGATAGGAGGTATAACTGATCCTTGTGGGATTCCCATTCTGAGAGATCTTGGAATACGTCTTACAGAAGTTTAATTTGTGTTTTGTTTTATCTGGGTGGTTGATTGTTAATCTGCCTCTTCTGACGTCTGCTTGATTCATCGGCATCATATACCTCTTTCCATAAGAATGTTACAGACTTTGTAAAATTGTATGTTCATGAGCTCTCCCACATGTGAACTAAAAGCTATTGGCAGGTGACTTGCCTTGCTTGGGTACAGACACGAACATTGTTTCCATGAGGATAGCACTGACTCCTTCAGCGTAACACGAAATATTCTTTCTTGGACGTTACGGTCAGATTGGTAAAGAAACCTAGATGTAAATGGTCGTATGGTCTGTCCTTTCCGTCCGTGTGTAGCTTGTCTTCTCTGAATGTTTCCTGTCCCTGGGTGTCCATTATTCTCCTGAGCGTCGTCCAGGAATAAAGATACGCCTTCCAGTGTTAGACTTCTACTCTGGTGTATAGGTTAATTATTTAATTAATTCAACGCCCATCTTGCGCCGAATTTGACAAAGATAAGTGATTGCTCGTTCTTCATTTTTTTGTTGTGCTGGGTGCTGAATATCTTTCCTGAAGAAGACCTAAGAGGTCGAAACGCGTCGTGTTTTGTCTTGTGATTCGTTTGTTCATGTTATTTGGCGGAGTTGTTTCAAACCCTTTTAAAGATTTGGTCAGATTTCCGCCTGCAGTCGCAACTAATTAATTAATTTTTTGGTCATTTCTTTTTTTTTTTAAAAGCTCTTCACTCTGAGTATCTACAGTTTGCCATTTATGAATATTTTACACCATGGATGCTTCATCGAACCTGTCCATGAGTCCAAAACTTAAATGGACATACGACAGCTGACCATGGTCAGTCTGGTAGAATGCCACGATGTCCGGTAAATCTTGCTGTGAAGGTGTCTGTTGAACGCACCCGGAGCTGACAACGGAGCTGGCGTGGACATGTCAACAACGTGTTTGGAGTAGAGAGGGGATGGTATGGGAGGGGAGAGAAAGGGGGAGGAGGGAGTGAAGGGGGTGGGGGCGTGGGCGTAATGTGCCAGAGTCAGGGTTTGATGTAGAGAGAGAGAGAGAGAGAGAGAGAGAGAGAGAGAGAGAGAGAGAGAGAGAGAGAGAGAGAGAGAGAGAGAGAGAGAGAGAGAGTCTTGTATGAAGATAGAACTCCCAACGTGTATGATTTTTTTTCTTCCCACTGGAGTTGGTGTTGAAACATTGTCTCACACAGCGTGGGCATAATTATTAATGTCTGATGATTTGCTTGATAAGCTGAAGGGAAACAATCTCAGCTCGTCTCGTGCATCGTCTACAGCGCAATTTTCAAAGACATAGAAGTTTCTTTACAAGCGAGTTTTTTTTTCATTTTTGGCG
>CM031611.1:9758948-9781448 GCA_018398815.1 Conus ventricosus | reverse complement strand
CATGACTTCAGACCAGGGCCAGGCCAGCCATTGGACAAAAATGATCCGTGTACTGAAATATCTCAAAAAGGGAATACCAGAGCGTTTATTCTGGATGAATTGTCTGTCATCGGTGACAGCGTCACCAGTGACTTGTGTTCTGTGCGACAAGGTAGCAAAGCAAAGCGAGTGACCGAAAGTGCGTGCAATCATAAAAAGCACAGCTTTTTCAAATCTAACTACATTTTTTTTTCGTTTCTCTTGTGGGACGTGAATGGGTTCTTGTCTGAAATTAATGATTCCGATTTTGATTGATTTTGTAATCAGGTTTCCTTTTGTGTGTTTGATCGAAACATTTTCGGAAGTGTCGTTTTGATATCTTTACTAAATATGAAATGTTTACCAGCCGCCGTGGCGAAGTGGTTAGCGTCGCGGACTCCCGGCTGGGAGGTCGTGGGTTCGAATCCCATCAGAGTCATGTGGGTTTTTCTGCCCCGACCGGCTCCTACCCAGAGTTGAGTTTGCTGCGGACTCAGTTGGGAAGACTGGGACCACACAGTCGAGTTTCATCCACTTAATGGATGCGTTTCTGAGAGTGTTGCTCAAATTCCCTGACCAACACTGCAGGTGCCTGTATCTCTCGGGCTCAGTTGACGCCGGGATATATTATGAAAGGAAGCGTAGAGTACAGCCCTGTCATGTAGTCTGAGACCGAAATGGAAATCCGTAGCATCATCTTAATCATCCTCATTCTCATCGATCAGCATTAAAAAAAAATGTCTCAGATTCTGTGGCCCTTCATGCCCTGCTCTCATGGTGACCTCAATTTCGATGTCCTCTCCACGTCTGTGGTCTTGGTTTGGTTCCGTCGGGGTCACCGGTATCGGCGAGTCCATGGGGGCTGTCGTTGGACGGACGTGGTGGCGCCCTCTGGAGGGAGAGCTCACTCACGCCGGCTCCGCGACTAAGCAATTATTGTCGTCAGTAGGGGGCTTAGTAGGTGGTGTCCTGCGTATGTTAGATCAGAACAGGCGCCACTGAACACCACCGAAGTGACTCGGCAGCAGTGCAGTGTTTCCTCCGGTGGGTTGCCTCTTGACGACTTGACATTGACTGCCCCCTGTGGATTGTCAGTGCGGGGCTGCGGCGGGGCCGACCGGGCTGTGGCTGTGGACGGGGTGTCGGAATGAGCGGCGTGTGTGCACTGCCTCTGAGGTGGCGCAGAGGTTGGGACAGCAAAAAAAAAAAAAAAAAAAAAAAAAAAATAACAAGTCTGCTTTTGAATTATCAAAACAGGGGAGAAGATCGGGAGGGACACTATTCTTCATCAAAAACGAACTATTTCCTTTTATTAAATCCACTGATCTGTCTTATCAAAATGGCATGTACGTTTGTGATTGGTGAAAAAATTGTTTGGAATGGAGAAATATGTATTATATGTTCCATCACAATTTTTCCCCCTTTTATTCTCATTCGGACTTTGATAATTGAATTTCCGAGCTCGAAGAATTTTTAACTGATTGTCGTTTAAGAAGAGTGCTCATGTCATTTTGAATGGCGATTTGAATGGCAGAGCCTCCAATATTTCTCAAGATTTTTGTAGATATAACATTTCTGAAAACCAATGTTATAGTCACTCTTTTAGTATTAATCGGTGTTCTGAAGACTCTAATTGTGATCAATTATGGAAAATCATTATTGAATGTTTGCACTGCTTTTGATTTGGGAATTTGAATGGTATGTGTAAAGACGACCTTGATGGTCACTATACATATATATCTGATTCTGGTTGCAGTAGCAATGATTACTTCACTTTATTTTTTAAACAAACTTCTTTCTATAATATACGATTCGTGTGAACTGATTGTTTTAGAGCGCACAGAATCTGATCATTTACCTTTGTCGCTACGTGTTACGTTTCTAGATGAAAACATTGTCGATGTCAGTGCACAAGAGTCTAATTTTGTCTTCGAAAGATTTGTGTGGAATGATGAATATGCAAGTTTATTCAGCCGTGCATTGCACAGTGAAGAGATTCATACAAAAATTATCAATGCAATGAATTCATTACATGTTAATGTAAACGACGCTCAAGATATATTTAACACTTGCATAAAAGAAAGCGCTGACTGTATGATAAAGATTATTTCTGGTTATAGCAATAGAAAACACTAGGACTGGTATGATCACGAACGCATATTCTATAAAGAAACGGCAAGGAGATTGTTACGAATTAGTAGTCGTACTCGTGACAGATGAGACAATCTCTTCAAATGCTCGGCGTGAGTACAAACATTTTCTTGAGGAGAAAAAAAGAGAAAAGAATTTCAATCCATCTTTATAAGTTTGTGCATCTATAAAATGTCAAATGACTTTTGGAATACTGTTTCACGAGATATGATTTCAAAGAAAACAGCATAACAGTAATATTTAAGTTGATGCATGGTTGGAGCATTTTCAAACGATTTACAATTAACGTTGAAAAGGAACACTAGTTATATGAATCGTCCTATTACAAAAGAAGACAATTAAAAACCGAAAGTAGCTGGTCCCGACGACAATTAAAAAACCGAAAGTAGCTGGTCCCGACGACAATTAAAAAACCGAAAGTAGCTGGTCCCGACGACAATTAAAAAACCGAAAGTAGCTGGTCCCCACGGTGTTGTTGTTGAATTAAAACAAACGAACAAACAAACAACCTCTTCTGAACAGGTCTCGCATTTTCTTCTAAAACTGTTTAGTAAACGTTCCTTTTTAGATAAACGTTTTGATAATGATGTATATCCAGATATCTGGACTGATTCGATGATCTTACCTCTTTTTAAGAAAGGTGATGTCAACAATCCCTACAGTCATAGATGAATTTCTCTAAGTAACACCAGTAGTAAGCTGTATGGGGCGATTCTAAGCAATAGATTACAAGAATGGGTAGAGGAGAACAATGTTGCAAGCGAGTGTCAAGCTGGTTTTTAAAGTCTATTCAAGTGTTGGCCACATGTTCACTTTGTTAGCGCTAGTACAAAAGCAGTTTTCATTCAATCGAAAACTCTATGTTGCTTTCAAAATTTTGAAAAAGCATTTGACTCTGTCAACAGAATTATTCTTTGGCCAGTCCTGCGTAAACATTGTGTAAAGGATAGGCTTTACAGATGTATGAGAAGCATGTATGATGTTGTGAGAGCTAGAGTTCGCTGTGGTGCTAAATTAACAGACTACATAACCTGCACAACTGGAGTTAAACAGGGAGATGCAAATAATCCCAACTTGCTTTCTTTGTTTATTAATGAGTTGGCACTTGCAGTAATTGGTAATAGAAGACATGCTGATTTTTTTTGTCAACTGATGCGTTTTGAACTGTTTATCCTTATATTAGCCGACGATGTGATCTTGATGTCAGAGACAAAAATAGGTTTACAGAGTTAAATAGCTCACAGAGGGCGGCTAGACCTATCCCACTAAACGTTAATTTAACTAAGAGTAACATTATGGTGTTTTGCAAGAGAGGCCGTTTAAGTGGAGAGAGAGAAAGATGATTATATGACGGAGACTTAATGCCTAGAGTTAATGCTTATAAATGTTTGGGTATACTTTTCTCCAATCGTTTGAGTTTGTTGGTGTGTACAAAGACCTCGCTAGCAGAGCTAAGTGTGATTAGTATTATGAAAAAGCTATACGTACAAAACAATTCTTCTGTTAGCATATTTGTCAAGTTATTTGATAGTCAAGTTCAGCCTCTTGCTCAACATGGTTCTGAAATATGAGATCTAGACAAAGCTGCCATCCACTGTGATTCAACATACGTTTGTTTTGAGGAAGTTTTTGGTTGTAGATAAGCGAACGCATGATGATTTTATCTACGGTGAAACCAGTAGATTTCCTATGCATCTAGTTTCAGCTGTACGTTGTGTTTGTTACTTGCTGAAATTGCTGCTAATCGAAGAAAGTAGAATATCTCACAAAGCCTATAATATTATGTACAAACTAGATGCTAGAGGAAAGAACAATTGGATAACTAATGTTCTTCTTTGCTTGTTTGATTTTGTTTCGCATGGCTTAATCAAGGTGTTGGAAATGCAAATGAATTTATGTCTTTTTCGTCAACGTCTAATTGATTGTCGATGGCAAAAATGGTCAGAGAACATTCGGAATAGCGACAGATTTGAATGGTACAAGAGTTATTGTCATTTTTCATGATCTGAAACCTTACCTATTTCTCGATAAGGATAGGCAATCAACATTTGTTGCCACACTTGGTGTCTCAGAAATAGCTGTCCATCATAATAGAATACAGATCTGATGATGATAATTATTTGTTATGTCCTCTGTGCAGAGAATCACCGGAGAATGAACTACATTTTGTTCTTTGTTGCTCTGCTTTTATGAATATTCGAACTAAATTTGTCAGGCCTAAATATCATATGCAGCCATCTTTATCTAAATTGGTCTTATTGATGTCGTCATCCTCTGCTCTGGACGTAGAACATTTTTCGTTTTTTATACAAGGCAGTTAAGCTGGGAGAAATAACTGTTTCATGATCAGAATGAGATGTTCACATCAATATTAACAGTAATTTGAATTAAACGGTCTTTTTGTGTTTTGTTTTTGCATCGTTGGAAATGTAGATATCGTACACCTCCCTTCATAAGGGGCAAAGGCCTATAAATGAATAAACTGAATCCGAATCTGAAATTCTCTCGGTAATAGAGAACAGTGGTCACCAGATTCTGTTCATGAGAGATACAACATGTGGTGAGGGTTTCCTCCGACTCCTTGTCTTTTCGGAAATGTCAAAGATTACCAAATTATCCGTGCGTTCATTAACGTTTTTTTTGTATTAAATTATTTGTTATCATTTGTGCTCCCTCACAATTTTTGTGTTGGGGTCCCAGAAGGAATAGGAAGGGGTGGGGTGGGGTGGATAAGTGAAGGGAGGATGGGGGTGGGGGTTGATGGAGAGGGATGGGGATGAGGTTGAAAGTGTGGGGATGAGGGTGGGGGAGCGGTAGAACGGGGGATAGACGTCGGCTTGAGGCAATTTACATTTACAATCCCTTCTCTCCCTCTCTCTCTCTCTCTCTCTCTCTCTCTCTCTCTCTCTCTCTCTATCTCTCTCTCTCTCTCTCTCTCTCTCTCTCTCTCTCTCTCTCTCTCTCTCTCTCTCGCTTTCCCCCCGTCTGTCTGTCTCTGTCTGTCTCTGTCTGTCTCTCTGTCTCTGTCTCTGTCTCTCTCTCTGTCTGTCTCTCTCTGTCTCTCTCTCTTTCGCTCGCTCGCTTGCTTGCTCGCTCTCAACCTCTCTCCTCCCCTCTCTCTCGTTCTCTTCCCTCCCCCCCCCCCCCCTCTCTCTCATGTCAGATCAGTTTCTTTTTTTGTGTGTGCAGGAAGCTCTTTAGATGCACATCACATTCTCAGATGGAAAGAACATGTTAAGCTGCTGTCTGCATCTTGAAACGGAGTGGCCCCAACGAATTGTAATTAAAGACAGAAAGAAACACTGCATAAAAGGAAAAAGAACGACCCTGGAAACAAAGAAATAAACGACCGTGTAATCCAATAGAATATATATTTTAAAAAAGGACGCACATTATTTCATGAAAATAAGTGCAATATTGCCAGCGACAGTAAAGAAAAACAACGGCGTCAACCAGTCGGTCAGTGATATCCGCAAAGACGATAACCACGACATATGTGTGTGTGTGTGTGTGTGTGTGTGTGTGTGTGTGTGTGTGTGTGTGTGTGTGTGTGTGTGTGTTGTTTAGTGTGTGTGTGGTGTGTGTGTGTGTGTGTGTGTGTGTGTGTGTGTGTGTGTGTGTGTGTGTGTGTGTGTGTGTGCATGTGTGTGTTTATTGTGTGTGTGGGTGTGTGCGTGTGTGTATGTGTGTGTTTATTGTGTGTGTGGGTGTGTGCGTGTGTGTATGTGTGTGTTTATTGTGTGTGTGGGTGTGTGCGTGTGTGTGTGTGTTTATTGTGTGTGTGGGTGTGTGCGTGCGGGTGTGTGTGTGTGTGTGTGTGTGTGTGTGTGTGTGTGTGTGTGTGTGTGTGTGTGTGTGTGTGTGTGTGTGTTCATTACCGTCATTATCTGACCTTTGTGAAATTGTCGGAAAAGAATGTAGATTGTTTATTTGTTGCTGATTACTAATTCATTAACTCTATTTATCTAACTACATATTTATGTAATCATCTTGTTTCTGTATTTGACAGCGTTGAGATTTGTTCGAAAAGAGTAAAGATGATTTATTCTTGTATTTGTTTGACTACTTTGTTTGTTTGATTGTTTATTTATTTATTTTATGAGTTTATGTGTTTCTATATTTGTTTGGTTATTCATCTATGTATTCGCTTATGTGTTTCTGTATGTATCTCTTTATTTATTAATTTATTTGTTGATTTGTTTATTTATGTATATATCTACCTATTTATTGTGTTTCTATATTTGTTTACTTATCTCTTATTTATTTGTCTGTGTTTTCGCTTATGTGCATCTGTATACATCTGTTTATTTATTTCTTCATTGTTTGTTTGTTGTTTGTGGTTCCCAGGATCAATCTCATTGCTTCATTTTTAATTCTTTCTAAGTGGAGAAGGTTGCTGTTGGACAGTGCTGTAAGCCCTAATCCATAATCTATCACCCAGAGTACAAGTGCGTGAAACAGTCGGTAGAGATGGCGCTGTTCAATGCCTTTAGCTGCCATTGCTTTCATGGCAGATAGGCCTTTTTTGCACATAAGAACAATAATTATTCTCAACATTCTTTCTGAAGGTTAGCATTCTGTCAAAGCCTACACCCAAATAGTGTAGGCTGCTAGTTGGATCAGTTGGTATTCCATTGAAGGAAACCGGTGAGGGTACTTGTCCTGATGTCTTGTTGTTGAGAGTGCAGACTAATGTCTGGGCTGTTGTAGGGTTGATGGATGGTCCAGTTTCTTGACACCACTGTGCAATGTTGTTCAACTGTTGCTGAACTGCTTTCGTTCTTTCTTCAGCATTCTTTGATGTTTTGTAGATCAGGCCGTCATCTGCATATGCCAACACTCGAGCCATTTCGTTTCTGTTGAGGTCTGCTAGGTCTGCTAGAGAGAGAGAGAGAGAGAGAGAGAGAGAGAGAGAGAGAGAGAGAGAGAGAGAGAGAGAGAGAGAGAGAGAGAGAGAGGCATACAGACAGACAGAGGATAGACGGACAGACAGATAGACACACAGACAGACAGAGAGCTCTTTAATGATCACGCCATTCTGCTCATATTAAGAAGGAATGTGAGGGAGAGCGGGGGTGGGCGTATGGATGCGGCGGGGGCAGTAGGTCGGATATGATTATTGTAATGGCAGTGATTAAAAAAACACACACACAAAAATGCGTTTACATGAAATGGTAAACAGCGCGCATGTCGTCATATCATTACCCACTTCTCTGACCCAACTGAATGAAATTCACTTTGCGTGGAAAAAGAAACTAAAAACGAATCATTTAGGACTTGAGACAATCGGGCGATCTGAGGTCGCCGGTTTTTGAGATGTCGACATCTGAGCTAGCATAAGGGGTATAACTCAACCGGAAAGACGAATGATAAGTTTCAGTTTCAGTTTCAGTTTCATCAAGGAGGCGTCACTGCGTGCGGACTATTCCATATACGCTACACCACGTCCGCTAAGCCTACTATGCATGATTTTAAGCTGATGGATAAATGAGTTAACAACTAAGATGAGAGAATTGAAGAAGAGGGTCTCGTGGCTACGACTTAGCCCAATGCGCTGGTCAGACCTTGAGTGCCTACCTAACAACGTTGGTTGTCTTTTGAATGATAAACAACTAGCAAAGTAATCCAGCTGCACAGTAAGAACCTGGGAGAAACAAAGAGTCTGACTCCACCCTTGCCTGCAGCAGCAAGGACCTGACATAATTCTCCCCAGGTATGGACGACCATGAACATAATCACCCCGTTGTATCTCTGTCTTTCTCTGTGTTCAGTGACTACCAACACTTGTTACTAGGTAATCAGAGAATGTTAGAAAAAACCCCTTACAACCAGCCATCCAACAATCAAAGAACCAAGCAAACAAACGGTGCCCACAGACGAAGGACGAATTACAATTGTAGTGCCAAATATTGTGGACACTGTTGCGGCACAAAATGTCATCCGATGACATTCTGTACTGCCGGCGTAAATCAAAAGACACGCCGGTATGACACGCCGGTATGACACGCCGGTATGACACGCCGGTATGACACGCCGGTATGACACGCCGGTATGACACGCCGGTATGACACGCCGGTACCTAGGTGTCTCAATTTTCATTACCGGGTCAGATGTTTGTGTGTAACTTGGAACACATTGTCACCGTATGTGAATGTATGGTTTTGAGTCGGGTCTGACCGGTGACCTTTTTGTGATGCAGGTGTACAAGGTGAAGTGGGCAGATGTCGATGGTCACTAACGGGTCCACCTGATGGCTGTCGTGATGGTGGGGATGAAGGTGGTGATGGAGGTCATACTCTAAGGAACTATGTCCATTTTTGTTTTTGCTATGCCTTACTATACTTGTATTCTAGCGTTGAAAAAAAAAGATTTCTCACCTCAACGACAGCGACGCAAATGACGACCATACTAATAATGAGGATGATGACGATTACGATATTGGTATAAGTCATTGTGCATTCCATTGGGCCGAGGCCGGTGGGCCGTGTATTTCCTATGTCCTGGTACGAATGGTTGTTGAGACACACCTCCATGAGCCCATGCTAGCCTTGCAATATTTTCGGTCGTCATCCCCACCCCCCCCCCTTTAGTTTCCACAATTTCTAGAGATGCTCAATCCAGATCCGACTGTGGCCATCATACACGCACACGTACACGTAATTACGCTGCTCCAGCTGTGAAACCTAGAATACCTCATGCAAGTGACTTGTCAAACCGGACCAAAAACTTTATATTACAAATGTCGACAACTTGTTCCGCAGTTGACATGAATACGTGAGCTGTCAGAAAAGAAATCTCTGGCTTTCTTATTTTCTCTACACACGCATAAAACCAGGCGACGGGTCAGGAGTTAACATGGCAAGCTCACAATTTGGCGTTGACAGGCCACGTCTGCGGCGGATATTACCCGTTGCAGTGCCAAATGTCACCCTGTTACAAAATGCTACCCGGGTAGCATTTTGTATTGACGTTACAGTGCAGAATGTCATATTAGCACACAATATCGCACTGGATGACATTCTATACTGTAACGTCAATACAAAATGCTATTGGGCAGCATTTTGCAACAGTGTGACATTTGGCACTGCAACGGGTAATATCGTCCGCAGACGTGGCCAGTCAACGCCAAAATGTTAACCCCTGACCTTCACCTGGTTTTATGCGTACGTTCTGTGTGTAGAGAACCAAGAAAGCCAGAGATTTCAATCAGCCGTGGTTATTGCAAAGTTATTGACCAGAACATTGGTAACGATCAGACGTTAGAAGGAGACAACAATTCCACAATACTGACATGGATACCTGTGCCTAGACGCTGACTTACAGCCATGTAGACAGACACCTGCGTCAACTTGTGAACTTTCTGGGTCAGCTATTGTCACACACGCATACAGCCATGTAGACAGACACCTGCGTCAGCTTGTGAACTTTCTGGGTCAGCTATTGTCACACACGTACACGGCAGATAAAACTGCTTTTATGGCAACCCTCCACTCAGTTGATTTTGTGCCGTAGGACTCGTTTGAGCGTTGCTCATACTTGTGGAGTTCATTGTCTCATGAATATTACACACAAGCACATTGCAAGTCACGCATAATATGCGTCAAATCAGTGTAAAGTATCACAACTTATAGCTTCGTCACACGCCAGTGGATAACAATTATGAAAAACAGAAAAAGATGACTGTGCGAGCGTGTACACGCGTATACGCTTACAGATAGTCACGCTGGCATGATTACGAGTGAAGCTATGAATCGGCAATAGGCAAGCAGATTGGGGGAGGGGGGGGGGGGGGGGGGGGGGGGGGTTCAGTCATCTGGGAAGTGGAACCACTGTGTATATCTGATGCCTTTTCGGGTTTCATTCATTCTAGTCACATGGCTAATTTGTTTGACTGCCTGCCTTCTTGTACAGGAAATGTGGCGCTCATGTATCGCAGACTGGTGAGGTGGATAGGAAAAAACCCTGAATTTGATCATTCTTGGATGGGGTGTTCCTGACAAAACAAACACCCATCTGTAATGAGTTTACCTTATAAGCTTCTTAGAAACTCTAGAAGTTTGTTTAACTTCTTAACCACAGCCTTAGAGAATTCTGTGCCTACCCCAGATTTGTTGGATTCTCTACCGAGTATTTGTTTACCTTGTGTGTGTGTGTGTGTGTGTGTGTGTGTGTGTGTGTGTGTGTGTATGTGTGTGTGTGTGTGTGTGTGTGTGTGTGTGTGTGTGTGTGTGTGTGTGTGTACGAGGCACGTGCGTAGGTGCGCGCGCGCGCGTGTGTGTGTGTGTGTGTGCGCGGGTGTGCATGTGTGTGTGTGTGTGTGTGTGTGTGTGTGTGTGTGTGTGTGTGTGTGTGTGTGTGTGTGTGTGTGTGTGTGTGTGTGCAATATTGGTCTCTCCTTGCGACTGGAATCTTTGCACTGCCTTGTCCCTCTGTTGTAGTCCTTGATAGAGTTTTTCGAAGCCTAAGCAATCACTTTCTTACTGTATCACATGTCACAGATAATTAGACGCCTCATTAGCATCTGCGGGTATGTTTTGTTTTGAGAGTGACTTTGTTCTGAAGCGTGGAGAGAGACGTTTAAGAACACCTTCAGGATAAGACAAACTGCTGTTTCTGATCTTCGATTCAAGAAGGTCACTCATGCGCGCGCGCGCGCGCGCGCGCGCGTGCGTGCGTGCGTGCGTGCGTGCGTGTGTGTGTGTGTGTGTGTGTGTGTGTGTGTGTGTGTGTGTGTATGTATTGTGTGTGTGTGTGTGTGTGTGTGTGTGTGTGTGTGTGTGTGTGTGTGTGTGTGTGTGTGTGTGTGTTTGTGTTAAAGAAGTTTAAAGCAACATGAGCATTGTCCATTCTCTTGTAGTACTAAAGCGCAGTTTGTTCGTCCCAACGTGACAAATATTTTCGAATACCAGCTATCAGAAATAAAGAAACTCTGCATGTGATTCATGTTTATTTCGAATGATCACCGGGACATTAACTTACGCCGATGAAAGATGGGGAGAAAAACTGTTGATTAACATGTGTATGTTTCATTATTTCTTTTCTCGCCTCCCTTTTTCTTCTTTAATTCATCACGTATTTTCAATGATAAGATATGTATCAACAAATGAATGAAAAAGTGTTAATTTTCATTTTGACTTTGACTCCTACTGAAAACTTCTTGTTTACTCCTCAGTGAGAGGCTAGCTTAAGTAATGGAGTTTTTGATTTTGCGCCGAATATGAGAAGATAAGTGGTTTCTCGTTCTTCGTTCTCACTGTCCTAAATGTTACTTGTTTTCGCCTGAAGAAGACCCAAGAGGTCGGAATGCATTGTGTCTAGTCCTGTACTCTGTTTGTCTGTGTCCTTGGCGGTAACTAACCCCCTCTCTTTCTAAATGTTGCTTCATTTTCCGCCCTCAGTCACTTCGCTCTGAAACCAGCTTTCATTTTGAGGTAGACCTGGACACATTTGATGCTACTGGTCATCATCCCGTTGATGTCGTGAACAGGGATGGTTGGTGTTTACCGAGGGCAGATTGAGCGAAATGTTCCTAATCAGGCATCGACAGGCTCCGTTGGCAGCTTCTGTCCTTACCCCACTCCTGGCTGGAGTGAAACACAAGGGGTCCCAGAAGAACATCAGTACCGCCAACGCCACCAAAAGACGGGCCAATGTTGTGTCAACACCACTTTTGAGTGCTTCTATTGACTGCCACCAAGGACGGGCCGATATTGTGTCAACACCAGCTTAACCCTTTGACTCCTACTGGCAATACGACTCGTTTACACGTCAGGGAGAGACTGGCTTTGGGTAATGGAAAACTGTTGACAGATCAGTTGATCAGGTGCCACTGTCGACGCGTTACGTTTGACAAGGGTCAGTATAAGTTTACTCAGGCGAAGCACACTCCACACAGAAAATACACTCCTTATTTGTGCAGACCATCCTTCGTTTATTGAATCAACACAGTCTAGAGATGTGTCCACACAGGGTCCCATGTCTGTAGACGTTGCCACCACCCCATCATTTTTAACCTCCCCCCATCCCCATCCCTGAAGATGCTGACTAGTAGCCAAACTGACGGCAGCCACCTTTCTCCAGAGGGAGAAGTCGGAAATAGTTTGCAGACTAATCACGACAGCAGTCCTTTTGTAAGGCAGCAGCATATAGTTTGCAGACTAATCACGACAGCAGTCCTTTTGTAAGGCAGCAGCATATAGTTTGCAGACTAATCACGACAGCAGTCCTTTTGTAAGGCAGCAGCATATAGTTTGCAGACTAATCACGACAGCAGTCCTTTTGTAAGGCAGCAGCATATAGTTTGCAGACTAATCACGACAGCAGTCCTTTTGTAAGGCAGCAGCATGTAGTTTGCAGACTAATCACGACAGCAGTCCTTTTGTAAGGCAGCAGCATATAGTTTGCAGACTAATCACGACAGCAGTCCTTTTGTAAGGCAGCAGCATATAGTTTGCAGACTAATCACGACAGCAGTCCTTTTGTAAGGCAGCAGCATATAGTTTGCAGACTAATCACGACAGCAGTCCTTTTGTAAGGCAGCAGCATATAGTTTGCAGACTAATCACGACAGCAGTCCTTTTGTAAGGCAGCAGCATATAGTTTGCAGACTAATCACGACAGCAGTCCTTTTGTAAGGCAGCAGCATATAGTTTGCAGACTAATCACGACAGCAGTCCTTTTGTAAGGCAGCAGCATGTAGTTTGCAGACTAATCACGACAGCAGTCCTTTTGTAAGGCAGCAGCATATAGTTTGCAGACTAATCATGACAGCAGTCCTTTTGTAAGGCAGCAGCATACCTTTTTGTCAAACAAAAACTATTTTCCAGTATCAACCAACAATAATATGAATCAATCAGAGGTGTGGACGAAAACAGCGTAGACAGACAGCAACACAAACACAAATAAAGTGTGAAAATAACGTGCCCCTCGCCTGAAAACTCAGGTACGTGCGTTCATTGGTCAACATCTCATTACAATGTGAAGCATAGGCGCTAGCTGAGGACTTCCAAAGATTTCATCTAGACTGTCTGGCCTGGCAAAACAAAGTTCTCAAAGCATCGCTTCCAGACATCTGCCTATGGTGGATACATGTCCCAAGACTTCAGCTGACTGGGGCTGGCGCTGGACGGAAGTGAAAAGCTGGCAGGCTCCAGAACTGGACGTTCACTAACACTGGTTCAGCGATACCATCATGACTGAAGTCAGTTGGGGGCTTAGAGTGGGGTTCTGCATATGTCAGACCACAGCTAGTACATTCATATACCGACGACATAATTTAGCAGCAGTGCTCTCATGGGCTGCCTAATGGCGACCTAGTATTGGTGTCTTCCTCTGAATTCTAGCGTCGAAGAATGTGGCTGGACCAACTTTGGGAAAGTCGCTTATGGAGGAGCCAGAGTTACTTCAGGGGGAGCAATCAAACAGATAGGAGTGCTTAAAAGAAGACAGAAAAGCAAAACGAAATAAAAACAACGAAGCAACACAACAACAACAACAGCAACAACAAAAACAACGATAACAACAAAAACAAACAAACGAGCCAACAATAACAACAAAACCACGGAGGTCATTTACATCTTTATTTTGAGAAACATGTCGATCCACTTGGTGTCCTCCTCGGTCGGTCCTTAACCCCCTTCACTTCATTCTCTTTTCTTTCCAGCCACAGACACACACACACAAGACAGACAACGGACAACAAGACCATTTCACAAACACAATCGCACTTACATCTATTATCCTCTCTTTCGGTTCCGACCAGGGGACTCCAGTACCATTTTAGAGGTGAGTATTATTGATACATTTATTGAACACCACAACAAACCGCATAAAGTAACAATGCACATTACAGAACTAAGACCAGACAACGAGATGGATTCAAGGTTCACAAAATGCATATTTAAAGAAAAACTGAAAACGTTTCTTGTCCATGTTCTGATACACAGATTCAATGAAATGGTTTTGAACTCAAGTTTTAAGTAAAAAAAATCTTACTTTCGCTTGTTTGTTATATGCAGGTGAGAGCAATCTACACATACAAACAAATAAATCAGTCTTAGCCCTCTTCGTTTGAGTACTTGAGGCGACATTAGCAGGTGACAACAAGGGTCACAAGAAAAACAAGAATAAGATTTATCACGATTTTTTCCTTTTTCTTTTTCATCCGGAGATGGACTTTGTCACAGTTTGTCCACAGTTCTTTGTAGTTCGAATCAGGGCTAGGATCCAGCTATGGACTGTTCCTTCTGCAAGAGGACAACGATCACTGTTATTACGGGATGAAATGAGGAAAATTATGTGTAGCTGTTACCTCTCTTTCCTGGAATCTCCAAGATTGGTTTAACAGGGTTTTTATCACACACATTTGTGGCCAAAACCCGCTTCCCCTATAACCTTAAACAGTGATAATTTTCTCCCAGAGAACTTATGTATTTTCGTGTATATATTCTTCAATATACTATATTCGTTGAAGATACCATTACCATGTAAACGTTTTAAAAATGATGTCGACAAATTCGTGGCTCGATGACCATGACTACGCTGGCAAAGTGAAGAAGGCGACTATGATGATGACGACGCAGGGGAAGTGATAAAGACGATGGTGACGAGAATGTTTGAGTACAAAAGTGTGTACGTGCATACATGTATTTACGTGACTTAGCTAAAGGCTCAACTTAATTTGCGTGCACCCCAGAGCGAACGGCGCCATCGGACACCAGCGAAGTGAAGGTGAACAACAGGAAAGCTCCTCCCTCTTGACAAGGGCGACGAGACATCCTGTAGTCTGAAGCAGTTGTCTCTCACTGCTAAATGAACACAGGCAGCACGGAGAAAGGGACATCAACAAGGAGTCAGCAGAGACACCAGACAGGCGTCAGACAGATACCCTGCAGGACGTAACTCAAGAACATGGGATGCTCAGTCCACGGTTCACCTCACTGGTACCACTCACCAAAGCCATACCGTACTGATCCCATTGTCTGTCCTAAAACGGGGTAAGCGGCAGAACAGCGTCAAGACCAAATCACTGGAAGGAACAAGGAAGCCATCTCACCAGGACAGTGCTCATCATTGGTCGATCCAACTCATCCCAAAACATACAGCGTCCAGCGTCTTGATCACAACGTCTGGAAGCTACGTCAAGGACATCAACAACGAAATATCAATCTCTAACAAATTCAGCCCGCCCGTCCCCCCCCCCTCCCCCCCTACTTCACGCCCCATCCTTCCCTGCTAGGTACTGTAACAAGAACAAGGACTGGTCCTCACAAAGAATGTCTAAGGAAGGATGTCTAATGTGCTAAAGGCTACACATTCAAATGACAAAAAAAGGCTGAAATACAAAACAAGATGGTGAAGAGAACAAAAAAACAGATTTATCCACATGCGTTATCAGGTCTTGCAACACTGAGATAGAGCTGACTGTGAATACTACGACCAACGTCACTCCTGTCATCCTCTGGTCCTTCTGTTCATTGCCGGAATTATCTTTGAAAGACATTTGTTCCTACTAATATCAAATAGAATCACGAATAAACTTACCAGGGACACACACACACACACACACACACACACGCACACGCACACACATACACACACACACACACACACACACACACACACACACACACACACACACACGCAGGCACACACACACACACACACACACACACACACACACACACACACACACACACACACACACACACACACACACACACACACACACGCAGGCGCGCGCGCACACACACACACACACACACACACACACACACACACAACACACACACACACACACACACAACACACACACACACACACACACACACACACACACACACACACACACACACATTCATTCATTCATTCATTCACACTGAGAGAGAGACAGAGAGAGAGAGAGAGAGAGAGAGAGAGAGAGAGAGAGAGAGAGAGAAGAGAGAGAGAGAGAGAGAGAGAGAGAGAGAGAGAGAGAGAGGAACATGAATGAAAAGTGTTCGCCCCAAACACACAAGGGGAGGTACCTATAGGTCTATTCCCTTTAGGTCTATTCCTTCACGGTCTATTCCCTTTAAGTCTATTCCTTCCAGGTCTATTCCTGTTAGGTCTACTTTATGTCCACTTATGTTACTTATGTTACTCCCCCGCTATTGCGCGGGGCCGCTATTGCGCGGCTAACCCTAACCCTAACCCTATCCCTAACCCTAACCCTATCCCTAACCCTAACCCTAACCCTATCCCTAACCCTAACCCTATCCCTATCCCTATCCCTAACCCTAACGCTATCCCTAACCCTAACCCTATCCCTAACCCTATCCCTAACCCTAAAGTAGACCTAACGGGAATAGACCTGGAAGGAATAGACTTAAAGGGAATAGACCTTGAAGGAATAGACCTAAAGGGAATAGACCTAAAGGGCCGCCCCCACACACAAAATGTATGCATAGGTTTCTCACCGACGGCGCAGTTTATCACGTCATTTTGGTTTTATTCTCGTTCTGGGCCGTATTTCGATAGAAAGCGATGGAGTCTGTCGAACGTGTGGTTGGTCTTTTTGCCCTCTGGGCAAAATGCTCAGGATCTGCGCCCAGAGCAGTAAAAAGAATCAATCCGGGAATTCTCTTCCTTGGGCATTCACACATACAGTTCCCTCCAGCGGCTGTTTTTTCTCTCCTTTCTTTCTTCGCAGCTGTCCAACTTTCCAGGGAGTTGCGTGCAGGCTGTCTCTCTGTCAGTCAGTCAGTCTAACTTTTCGCGAAGGTTAACAGTCTATATTCGGGCTGAGGCCTTTTCGTTTGCTTTTTTTTTCCTATCAAAGTTCAAGTATGGAAGAATACTATCTTTCAACGTTTCACGGAGTGTTCATTGAAATTCTTTCGTATGTATCGACATTGAGGTTAATTTTGAAATGCGTGTGGTAAAAGTGAACTACGATGATCACAATCGTTCCTCTCTCTCTCTCTCTCTCTCTCTCTCTCTCTCTCTCTCTCCTCTCTCTCTCTCTCTCCTCTCTCTCTCTCTCTCTCTCTCTCTCTCTCTCTCTCTGCCGGAGATGTGTGTGTATGGGTGGGTGAGGTGCGGTTGGGGAGAGTGCGCGCAAGCGTGCAGGCTTAAGCATGTGACCTTTTCTTTGGAAAGTAGACATGCTTTAAAGCAAAACATATAATTTGATCTCTTCCTGGTCGTTCCATGCACAGAGAGATCACCTTGCCAGTTAATTTCAAAGGCCATTCTTCCTTCAGAAACCCTTCCGTCAGAAACCCTTCCGTCAATTTATATAGAAATATCGATCAAACATTTTCTCTAAAACACACATCGATTCTGTTGTATACAACATTTCTATGCGAACATTGCAAAAGAGAGTAAATTCTAGGACACAAACCTGATGAAACTAAGTTACCGTCAGATGAATCCCAGCCATTCTGAAGTAGTACTAGTTGTATGTTGAAAGTCCCTGGGCAACATTTGACAGTATATCAACCCGCACACATAGATTACCATCTAGAACATTTTATGCGCAAGGCAAAAATAAGACAAGAAATTTGATATATAAAGCATACTATCAGCAATGGGTTACAAGGCAAGACAAGACAAAGAAAGGTGTTAGAACAGAAATACGGGAAAAAATAGAACAGGTGCATGAAAATGACACATTCAACACAATTCTTCATTCAAACCCGATAAACAAACGTATGGTACATATAAGCAACATTATTTAATAAAGTAATACAATGATATTGGCATAGTACACAGGAGAGAACCAGGGGATGGGGTGGGGGAACAGATACAGATGAAGTAAGACTAAATAGAAAACACCCCCACCACCACCACCACCACCATCAACAACAACAACTACTACTACTATAGTACTACTACAACTACAGCTATAGAAACAACAAGGACACAACACTGCTTGAAAAGCGTCAATGTGACAATGATTCATTATCAATTTCATTCGGGCGTGACGTGTTATGTCACGTGCTGATTCCCTTGTCACACTGACATTTCCCCTGGTCCATCATGACGTCGATTAACGTCATCAAAATCTGGTGTATCACTCTATTTGACGGAAATGATCAGTATAGTTTGAATTCAGGGTAGTATCAAAAAGGACCCTTAAGTCATGCACATAGAATATAGGCCACGTACCAGGTCACGTGCGCACCAATCATTAAATGTACCATGGAAGCCTGTTGGTAAGGACATTATTCCCAGCACGTGTTGTCTGGACTGCAGCTGTTCCGACACACCCCACAGATGAATGGAGGTCTTTTCAGGAACCAACCAGATGCAAGTTGACAGAATCCCGCGCATCACCGAACCTGACACATACGTTGGTGTGTGTTTGAATGAAGGAGATCACGTATGAGAAAACAAAGACCAGGTTGAAATGCTCTTGCTCTAAATCAGCTATATTTTCCTGTTTAAAGCCATTCACCTTCAGTACAATCCAGACAATTCTTGTATTTAGAGCTCGATGTGGAAGAGGAAAATTGTCTTCTTATATATGCCATTATTTATTCATTTATGCACTCATTCATTAATTTACTTATGTATGTATGCATGTATGTATATATATTATATTATATATATATATATATATTATATATATATATATGTATGTGTGTATGTATGTATGTATATAAGTATGCATGTATGTATATATGTATGTATGTATGTATGTATGTATGTATGTATGTATGTATGTGTGTATGTATGTATGTATGCATGTATGTATGTATGTATGTATGTATGTATGTATGTATGTATGCATGCATGCATGTATGTATGTATGTATGTATGTGTGTGTGTGTGTGCTCCTCCTCAGCAAGTGTGCGGAACACAGCCTCTGCATCACCAACACCTTGTTCAGGTTTGCGGACAAGTTCAAGACCACCTGGATGCACCCGAGGTCGAAACACTGGCACATGATTGATTTCATCATCGTACGCCAACGCGACATCAAGGACGTCCGGGTGACCCGCGTCATGAGAGGTGCTGAATGCTGGACTGACCACAGGCTGGTCAGGGCTGTAATGACCCTGCACATACCACCGCCACACAGAAACCGACCAAAGACTGTCAGGGCCTCCTACAATATCGCCAGACTGAAAGACCCGACCTGCCTCTCCCAGTTCCAACAACTACTTGAAGAAAAGCTCCAAGACGGTCTGACCCCTGAAGATGGAACAGAAAATGGTCCTCTTTTAAGGACATGGTCGCTGAGACTGCAAAAGAGGTCCTCGGAGCAAAAACCAGAGCCCATGAAGACTGGTTTGACGAGAACGATGAGAAGATCAAAGAAGCCCTCCATGCGAAGAACAAGTCTTACATCGAGTGGCAGAATGACCCATCGTCCGTCTCCAAACGCGAGAGATTCAAGACTCTCCAGACCAAAGTGCAGACCGACCTACGTCTGATGCGGGACCAGTGGTGGCAGGACAAAGCGACTGAATTCCAAGGCTACGCCGACTCTCACAACGCCAAGAAATTCTTTGGCTCGTTGAAGACAGTCTTCGGACCCTCAGCATCAGGCTGCTCCCCGCTACTGTCCTCCGACGGCGCAACCCTGATCAAGGACAAGAAGGACTAAGCAAGCGCTGGCAAAGAACACTTCAGCAACCTGCTCAACAGGCCCTCGTCAGTCGACTCGGATGCCTTGAACCAGATCCCTCAGCAGCCGATACAAGACACACTTGCAGTACCCCCCACCATTGCAGAGATCCAGAAAGCAATCCTCCAGACGAGCTCCGGTAGAGCATCAGGAAAGGACGGAATACCTGCTGAGATCTACAAGGCGGCAGGCCCCAACGCTCTAAAAGCCTTTCACGATGTCCTGCGGAGTATCTGGGAGGAGGAGAAGATGCCAGATGACTTCCGTGACGCCCTGATTGTCTCCCTCTACAAGAACAAGGGAAGCAAAGCCGACTGTGGGAACTACAGAGGCATCTCGCTACTCTCCATTGCTGGAAAGATCTTTGCCAGAGCCACCCTCAACAGACTCATCACTGTTTCCGAGCAGAACCTCCCCGAGGCGCAGTGCGGCTTCAGACCCGGCAGAAGCACTGTCGACATGATTTTTGCTGTCAGACAGCTTCAGGAGAAGTGTATCGAACAAAACATGCCCCTATACTCTGTTTTCATTGACCTGACCAAGGCCTTTGACACGGTCAACAGGGAAGCTCTTTGGACAGTCCTCGAGCGCATTGGATGCCCGCCAAAGTTTGTGAAAATGATCAAGCTCTTCCATGATGGCATGACCGGCCAGGTCCTCTCCAGTGGAAACGTGACGGAAGCCTTCGAGATCAGCAATGGCGTGAAGCAGGGCTGTGTCTTAGCTCCGGTCCTCTTCAACGTCTTCTTCACCTGCATGCTGTCCCACGCTGTCCAAGACCCGGAGAAGGGAGTCTACTTCCGCTATCGTCTGGACGGCTCCCTCTTTGACCTTCGTCGCCTCACTGCCAAGACAAAGAGCATCAAAGATCTCCTTCAAGAAGTCCTCTTTGCCGATGACTGCGCACTGGTGGCCCATGCAGAATCCGATCTGCAAACGATGCTTGACCGCTTCTCCGATGCTTCAAAGCTCTTCGGCCTGACAATCAGCCTCGGAAAGACTGAGGTGCTTCACCAACCCGCACCAAACACCAACCCCTCGGCACCCACCATCGTCATTGACGACTCCCAGCTTGCGGACGTTGAACATTTCAGATATCTAGGAAGTACCATCTCCTGTGATGGCTCCCTGGACAGGGAAGTTGATGCCCGAATCAGCAAAGCAAGCCAGGCGCTGGGAAGACTCCGCAACAGAGTGCTTAGTCAACACAACATTCGGCTGACTACAAAACTGAGATTTACAACGCAGTGGTCTTGCCCTCTCTCCTCTATGGGTGCGAATCTTGGACACTGTACCGCAGACACGTCAAGAAGCTGGAGAACTTCCACATGCGAGCTCTTCGCTCCATACTCGGAATCCATTGGCAGGACCGTGTATCCAACCTCGAGGTCCTGGACCGTGCTCACACTACAAGTATCGAGTCCATGCTCATCAAGGCCAGCTTCGATGGGTGGGGCATGTCATCCGTATGGAGAGCACCGTATGCCAAGGCGACTGCTGTACGGAGAGCTTCTGCACGGCAAGAGAAACCAAGGCCGCCCAAAGAAACGGTACAAGGACTCGGTCAAATCAAACCTCCAGTGGTGCGAACTCAAACCAAAAGAACTAGAGGAGTGCGCTAGTGACCGACCTCTGTGGCGGGCCACAATTCACAAAGCCGCTACCTAACTTCGAAAGTACTCGACGCCAAAAGCTGACTGCCGCCAGGATCAACGTCACAGAGCAGCAGCAGCAGTGATCACGACAACGGACTTCCAGTGCCCCACTGTTCCAAACTCTGCGCCTCCAGATTGGGGCTGCAGAGCCACCTCCGCGTACATCGATGAGCTGCAGAAACGCTAACGTCATCTTCGGATCTGAAGGACTACCACACAATGTATGTATGTATGTATGTGTGTGTGTGTGTGTGTGTATGTATGTATGTATGTATGTATGTATGCATGCATGCATGTATGTATGTATGTATGTATGTATGTATGTATGTATGTATGTATGTATGTATGTATGTATTCATTCGTCTATTCATTTACATCTTTATTTATCTATTTATTCAATAGTAGTTTTTTTGGCTCTGCATTATGAAGAGTAACGCTGTCTGCTTGGTCGATGGAGTGATGGGAATAACCGGTCTCTTGAAGCTCATTTCATGTATCCATAATCCAGCCCTCCTCACCACGCCTCTCCACTCCCATTTCCTTCCCCGTCCAGTTCCCTCCTCTTTGCCATGATAACCTCTGACAGACATTTCTTCTGCACCCAAGCGCCTCTGATAGGAAACTACTCGTCTGATGGAGAAACTGCAGGAGTTAGCAAAGCGATGGCGAGTGATCCTGCAGTGGATACACCCAACGAATCAGCTCATCTAACTTGCCATAAGAGAGAGAGAGAGAGAGAAGAGGAGAGAGAGAAGAGAGAGAGAGAGAGAGAGAGAGAGAGAGAGAGAGAAAGCGCACATGCATACACAATGTGGAGAGAGAGAGAGAGAGAGAGAGGGGAGAGAGAGAGAGAGAGAGAGAGAGAGAGAGAGAGAGAGGGGAGAGAGATAGAGAGCACATGCATACACAATACGGAGAGAGAGAGAGAGAGAGAGAGAGAGAGAGAGAGAGAGAGAGAGAGAGAGAAGAGAAGAGAGAGACAGAGAGACAGAGAGACAGAGAGAGAGAGAGAGGTTCAGCGATACAATCATGACTGAAGTCAGTTGGGGGCTTAGAATGGGG